>OY756439.1:10215467-10540666 GCA_963576905.1 Mystacides longicornis | reverse complement strand
GTAAAGCTGTTTTATAGTGATTATGTAAGTGAGCTAACAAAATATTATATTAATAATAATTTAACCTTTATTAGTTTTGTGTGGAAATGATTTTTTTAATGTACCTGTGTGAACACAAATACACTCCTCACAGTAGGCTAATTAAAGCTAGTGTCGTGAAAACGAAAGTTGGTCGGCACCTGGGATTGAACCCAGTTTGAAACAGTACGATAGCCGGCATCGTAAGCCCAGACCACTTCAATTGTTTCTGTCTTATATTTTTGTGATTATTAGACTTATCTCTCGTGCAAAGGATAATCCCTTAGGATGCGTATAAAATGGGCGTTTATTTTGTTTTTTTTTTTAAGGGTTGTTGTGCATAAAATAGCTTTAAAAAATAGAAAAACGGGCTGTTTCTTTAAAATAAATTTGATATGTCACTATAAGTAATGTTTATACCATGATTGACTTTAGTAACTGCCTCTTAAGATATTTATATTATGAATTTTATAAGTTGAAACCATGAAACGTATTAAATTTTTTTTTGTACATTTTATAAAATTATATAAACTGTGGGGCTAGTACGAGTTTTATCGAAAGTAATTGCACGCAAAAAAGCGCTTATTAGCGTGCAATTAGTGTTCTAAAATCATACGATCGAATAATTCGATCATTTTAGTATGAAAATTTTTCTAAACTCTATCGATGATCGTTTCGATATTCGATCATCGAAAATTTATACTAGGGCTACTGATTCCCTTCCTAACAGTTGCTAATCGGGTCAGATTACAAGACGTAACATTTGTTGACAACAAATTTATTCATAAATGATAGGTTACCAATTATTTAATGCTTTTTTAATCGCCTTTTTTCACATTGATTTTCGATTCGACGTGTAAAATATGGTTGTACATACCAAGGGCGGATCCAGCATTGGCGCTAGGGGAGGGGGGGGGTGGGTCACGACATAGTAAAAAAGGTGATTTCCAAAATTTGGTATCTAGAAACTAAACTTTTCCTAAAAAAGGTCATTTCCATGATCCAGGGGGGGTCATGAACCACAATAACTTGTAATTATAATAGAAAAGTAGGTATTTTTTTTTTAAATAAATGTAAGTACTGTACTTCAAATTAAAGCCCTGGACCCAGACCAGGGGGGGTCATGACATCATTTTAAAAATTCGAAAAATGACAGTTGCAACTGATTTATTGACAGCAACGTCAGCTGTGAAAATAATCATAACAACAACAACTTATATACTTGACCAGCGGTCGCCAAACTTTTTGACCTCACGGACCAGTTAATTCATCCCGTGGACCACTTAAATATATTTATAAAAAAAAAATGTGATCAAAGAACACATAAAATGTACCTAGTTAATAAAATGAAACTATTAATAGTAACCAAGTTATGAAAGCTTTATTAATAAACCATAATAAAATACTTTGGCAACTGCTGTACTTGACAACCATTGAGTTTCAAAACGCAGATTTTCAAGCTTTCAGGAATAATTATTTAACACTCAAAGATATTTAAAACTTTTTTTTGTATAAATTACAAATTCGAAATCAATATTCATAGTAAGGACTACGGGACGTCTGTCGGGATAGCTAGTTTTACCATAAATATTCAACTACTGTTCGTCGTCTGTATTATTATTTTTTTGCCTTATTGATTGAGAGATTTAATTTCTACATATTTTTTTCAAAATAATATTATACTGTACGCCCTATTCCAATTCAAATTAAGTGCACACTAAACTAAAATAAGAACGTTCCTATTTTAGTTAGCCGGATTGGTATTCGAGAAATTTTAAAACGTTCCTATTTGTTCCTAATTAGACTTCAGTTTGAAATTAGTTCATTTTGGTATTCGGATTTCGTATTTAAGTCAATTTTAGTGCGTTTATCTGTCAAAATGTTCCTAATCTTAGTTCACACCTAATTGTATGCGTATAAAAAGATATCTGATGATATTTTTATGATAAACGTTTTTTTTAACCAAATAATTATAAAACAAGTTTTTTTTCATTAAAAATATTAGGCATTTCCCCCGAATTTATTATAAGTAAAACAAATAATAGCATCAAAAATTATTATCATTGAACACCAATGCAATCATCCAGTCGTCTTCGTTACACTTCGGGTTGGTTCGGCAGTTTCCGGCGACCATGTTACTTGGAACAAGGAGCTCGTTTGAATTTGTCTTCTCCGATTGGCTGTCCGCTTGTCAGCATCAACCAATAAGGCGCATGCTCGATCCATAGACAATTATAATTCAAAAAAATATTTATGGTGAACTAATATTGGTTTTTAGAACACGGCATAATTCCGAATACGAATTTTAGTTCGAGTGAACTTAATTCTAAATCATTTGGAACGTTCTTAATAAGAACGTTCTAAAATCCGAATAGGGGGTTGTATCGTAAGTAAATTAAAGAATTTTCATACAAAGATAAAAATATATTATCGATATTAGTATGCTATAGATAGATGATGTTTTCCCCATTTATTTATATACCTACCTATTATACGCATTCCATGATGTATTATAATATTATTATGATTGAGAACTGAATGAATACGCTTGGTATAAAAGAAGTAGACGATACCCTATAAACACATATATGGATGTAAGACCATATATAATATGATCTGTTAATAAAACTCTGTGTACGTGTATAAGTACATAATATACATACGGATATACATAGATAATATATTTTATAATGTTGGATTGAAATTTGCTATGTACATAAGTGGGAACTATTAACTATGAACCTACTTATTTATAAAGAGTTATATAATAATATTAGATAGTTTTATTATAATGTTCATAAATTTCCATCAGATCAAAATCGATTTACTTAAGTCATATCCACTTAACTTATATCGATTTTTTAACAAACTTTACACTACTTAATGCCCCCATTCAGTGAAAATGGTAAATTATTCAACAAGTTTGGTGCTCTTATCTCAAAACTTGTTGAGCCTATGAAGCTTTTGATTCAAAAAAACACATTATAAGTTCAAACCAAACACACAAAACAGCATTTCATGAAATAAATATTAGGGGTGTGAATTGGGGCTCTAAATACGAAAACATTTTGATTATCTCTCACTCACTCACTCTCCCTTTAAGCCCTCCGCATACCGCTAGCCAGCCCGGAGGAGACAATTCCGAAGCAAACCCGTCCCGCACGAAACCGACCCACCGGTTCTATCGAAGCAACCAAACCAAAAAGCCGGCCCCACACAAATCAAGTCCGCCGCGGATACCCCCCCAAACCAACCCGCAATGCGAGGGGCCTAAACTCCACTTATTTATTTATTTATTTATTTATTAAATCATATACGGCCATAGGCCATTAACATTATTACATAATATACAATATATGAAAAAACGAAAGAAAAGAAAAGTCATATCTACCTGTATATAATAAAAAAGAATGTCGGGTTAGTACAAACACTTATAATTGGAGATCGGCTGAATAGATTATAATAATTTCTGGTTTATTAGATTTGTCTCCGTTCCGGATAACATAATACTAATTATTTAAAATTCGAAAAAAGTACCTATAGCAAATAATATAAAGTTAGTATGTAATGGATTTACTGATAACGCCCATCCATCCATCCAAACTCCCTTAAGACCCCACTTAGGGGCATAGGGAGGCAACAAGAGCTCTCCATTGCGCTCGATCTTGCGCAATGTTTATGACCTGTGAAAAATTTCTATTTACTTGACAACCATTGAGTTTTGAAACATTGGTACGCATATTTTTGATAGAATTTCTATCAAGCTTTCAGAAATATTTTTGTAACATTTACTTAAACATATTATTTTAAACGTATTTTTGTATGAATCACAAATTTGAAATCGATATTCATATAGAAAGGACTACAGAACAACGTCTGTCGGGAAAGCTAGTTTAGAATGAAATAATAGTTACGAGAGTTTTTTTTAAAATATGATAAAAAAGTTTATACCATAACAATAATGATCTCAAATTTTTTGAGTGCAGGGTGAAAATGTAGGTAGGTATATTTTCCGCCAAAGGTCATTGAAAAGCTGTATTTTTTCCTATAGTCACCGCGATTCATTGAATGATAAAAAGTCATTTAAAAAAAGTGCGTTGAGGGGAATCGTTAGGAGAAAAGTATATTAAAATAAGCGTTAAATAAATCAAAAGAAAATGAGTCACGGGAAGATTTATCTACACAAAATAAACACTGATATTATGCAACGTTTGTAAGGTCCCGTGACGATGTTTTTATGGGCGACTTTTCATCCTTAAAATGTGGTACGAGGGAGTAATATTGTAATAAAGAAGGACGCACAATAGAAAGAAGAAGAGAAAAAAAAACGAAGGCAATTGTTCAGAATTGAGAAAAGAAGGAAGGGATGGCTGAACCATCACGTTTCTGAGGGACCTACATAAGTCGATTATATTCATTTGTACGGCTGAAAAATTATTTTAAAACGGAATATGTCTCTACTTCCCTTTCAGAACCACCCTCCTACCCAAAAATATTCATATCTTTACTAACGGACTTTGTCAGATCGAAACAAGGATCTTCACTTTATTTTCCCCCAAAAAAATACCCACCACGTATCAGAATTATTAGTTATAGGATTTGGAATAAGGACTCATTTTTTCTGGTTGAAAAAAAAATAATCTTCAGAAATAAAGTATAATTTAATCCTTGAATTATGTTTTTTCATCGTAAAAGATATAAATCGTACTTTTAAGAATTTTCATAGATAAAACGAAAAATTATTTTCCAGTTAGAGTATATAGACACCATTGAACTCTTATTGACTTTAAAACCCGTTTTTTACCAAATTTTAATTTTAATTTTTTCTGCCATATTCTGTTAGGTTTTAGGACAAAAATAAAAAGTTAACCAAAAATTTTTCGAATCCAAAAAGACAAACCAGCATTTTATTGAAAATTTTCATGAGTCCCATTTGGGGGCGACGGCTAATGGCGTGTTATAATTTACTCCATACAATTATTATTGCAATATTTCTTGTGTTCATATTAATCTTTATTCAAGAAAAATAATGTTACATAACATATACAAACAGAAACACAAGCAAGCACAATCGAACACTTAATCTAACAAAATGCCCCCAGACAGCATGTTGCGCTGGTATAAGGGGGTCGATAGCTGTGCATAGAATTTTCATTTACACTTATTTATTCTATACTAATAAATACAGTTGATATTACAAAAATAAAAAGAGATAAGAAAATAAATAATATAAATTAATAATATAAATAAATAAAATATATAACTAATAATAAATAACAACAATAAAAAGAACAGTTAATCTATCACATACATGCCCCTCACAGTAAACAAGAAAACAATATCATTTACAATACGTTATATTGCACAAATATTATCTTACTATAGGTAAATAGTACATTTTGGGTTGTCCGATAAGAGATGTGATACCTCTCTATTTTAATTTCAGTAATGTAGACTATCCTATCAATATGTTTTATATGTTGCACTTGAATTCGGAGAAAAATAATAAATGCTTATTAAGTTTGTTCAAAGAAACTTTGTCAATATTTAAAATTAATAAAAAAAAAGAAAAAAAACCTTTTCAACATGAATGTCAAAACATACCTAAACTGTGTAAGTGAGGGCATAAATCATCCATGTTTGGATGGAATGCCAGCAAAAGAGAAAACACAAACAGTATATTTTTAACTCATTCACTCGCGTTCACACAATGTTAATCTCTTCATCGCCTTCGCAAATGGTTTTATCGACTCTATTTGTTTTACCTCATTTGGCAATGCATTATATAACAATGCAGCCGAATACATGAACCCATCTCTGACTCTATTAGTCCTGGGGTACTCAGTCCTAATATGATTCTTTTGTCGTGTGTCGCGGGAATGTACACTACTGTTAGGCAACATACATATTTGCGACTTAATCTGTCCGTTCTTCATCCTATGCAGCATCTTTATCTTCTCAATGTTGATCATCTCATCCAAGTTCAAGGATTCCGTTATTTTATATAGTTCACTTGATCTTGTAAATTTATTCAGATTATAGACTGCCTTCAATGCTTTGTTCATGGCCCTCTTTATAGTTTCACTTAGTTGAGCACTACATTGCGACCAAACTACTAAGCCATAGGTTATATGGGGTAATATAAATGCGTTATAAATCATTTTTTTCGTAGCAATATCATATAGATCAATTCTCTTTAATATTCCGATCAGGGGCCCCAGCTTATTCAGTATGTAATTCACATGCTCCGACCATGATAATCTTTCATCCATTTTTACACCCAAATATTTAATGCAGTCCGCACGCTCAATTTCACATCTATTTATAACTATTTTGAGGGTGATTTTAGGTTTGTTTTTCTGCTTCATTATCATATACCTTGTTTTATCAGCATTGATGGTGAGTGACTTATCATATAGCCATGAAATATAAGCATCAAGATCCTCATTGATCATCCTCTGCAGTGAGACATCAGAGCCATCGCTATAAATAATTACAGTATCGTCAGCATAAACGAAGTATCTTCCCCTCACACCACAGAAACGCATATCATCTATGTACAACAAATACAGCAGAGGGCCAAGGATTGAGCCTTGTGGAACCCCAATACTGACAGGAAACTCTTCGCTCAAACAATCATCATTCTTTACTAAGGATCTTCTAGCTTCCAAGTAACTTTCGATTAGTTTTAACACATTTCCTCTAAATCCCAAGTTATTTAATGATTGTAGCAGTGTGGCATGATGAACCGTGTCAAACGCCTTAGACAAGTCGATAAAAACTGGTACTACATATCTGCCCCTATCCAGTTCACTGTTTATATAGTCCATGACATCAATTAGAGCTATAGATGTATTACTCCCACTTTGGAAACCATATTGTTTTGGGTCAAAGCCTCCATTCTTTTTAATAAAACCAATAAATCGCTTATGTAAAACTTTCTCAAATATCTTACTAAAGGAGCTTAGGAGGCTTATAGGTCTATAGTTGCCTGGTTCTCTCTTATCTCCTCCCTTATAAATAGGAATAATCTTAGCAGCTTTAAGACAATTGGGGAATTCACCAATTTCGATATACCGATTTATAATCGATGCAATAGGCCCTGACAAAACATGACACAAGATCTTAAGGTCCCTTGAAGACACCCCGTCACACCCGCATGATCTGCTATTTTTCAAATTATTAATTATTGTTGCTACCTCACTTTCGTCTGTTGGTAATAAAAAAATACTATTGACCGGGGTAATTGGTCGACAGCTTCTTTTCTTATGGTGATCATGTGACTTGTTCAATTTTTCTGCAAGTTTATTTCCAATAGTACAGAAGTACCGGTTTATGACATTGGCAATCTCTCTTCCATCAGATATAGTTTCTCCAGGGGTATTCAATTCCTTTATTCTAATACATTTACTATTGTTTGTATTTTTACCAAGGCATTCATTTATTACCTGCCAAAACTTTTTTTTATCTCCATTGGTATTTTCCAGTTTAGTCTTTAAATAATTCTGTTTCGTTTTCTTTATCTCACTCGTCACCTTGTTCTTATATTGCTTATAGAGATTTTTCAATTTTTCATTCGTTTCACTGCGCTTTAGCAAAGCGTAT
The DNA here is from genome assembly GCA_963576905.1 of Mystacides longicornis. Classification (NCBI taxonomy): domain Eukaryota; kingdom Metazoa; phylum Arthropoda; class Insecta; order Trichoptera; family Leptoceridae; genus Mystacides; species Mystacides longicornis. The sequence goes on along the minus strand of OY756439.1, from coordinate 10,533,043 downwards.
AGTCTATTTCTGCGTCCAATCATTTCCATAATATGCGGAGTAAGCCATTCATTGTTCCTTCTGACTCGGCAGCGCTTTATAGTCGTTGCCAATTTTCTTGATTCCAGAATAATTGTAGAGATATTCCCAAAGGTTATATCTGTAGCCTGTAATTCACCCAATTTGTCAGATACATGTTGCACATACAATTCATTATTTATCATTTCTCGTTCGGTTCTTTGTAATTTCTGTTTTACTTTAATTATGTCCGTTATGTGTATTTTCAATAATCTGTGGTCAAGTCCGGACCAATCATGCAATTCTATTGAAAACACATTTTTACTGTCATTCAGTACATGGTCGATTATTGTCTTAGAGTCTTCTGTTACTCTTGTTGCATTAATATCATCCAGTTTATTTACTATATTATAGTTATTTGATTCTATTATAAATTTATAATCATTCACTGTGCGATTTCTTTCCAAAAGATCTATATTCATATCACCAATCACCACCATATTTTTGTATTTAGAGAGCAGTGCTTCAAGATATTCCATAAAATTTATCATATGGCTACTGTTCGGTGGCCTATATAATGCACATATTTTCTTCCAGCCGACTGAAGTCCTTATATCAACTACGATTGTATTGTAGTTTTCTGCTTCGTAACATAGTTTGTAATCAAGTCCTTCTTTTATATAAATAATTGTACCTCCACCTTTTTTTTTCTTTTATAGCCCTTTTTCTTTGGATACTTTAAGAGGGTTCCCCTGAAGGTACAGATCTTAACATTTTACTGACTCATCTACATCGAGGGGCTAACCGTTCTACCAAATTTCAATCAAATCGGATAAGAATCACTCATTTGTGAGTGGAAATGCATAAAAAAAAGGAAGGATAAGAATCACTATGAGTTATGGGTGCGCACACATTTTTGGCGTACGCGTACAAAATTTAACAAATTATTTTTTAAATAAATGCAATTTACATACTAGGTATGTCATCGTTTTACACATTCAACATGTAACCCTTCATCACATTTTATAATAAAATATCTGAGATTTTTTTAACGATTCACACATTTTCACACATGTTTGATATTTTCTCAGAGCATCCGAAACAATATGCTTTTCTGCCTTGGAATTATTATAGGAACTTTAAAATGATATCGACTATTGGAGCTTTTTATTATCTGCTTTAGAACTACATATTCAATATTAATCGGTACTTTAAGGAGGACCCACTGAAGTTACGGACCTCAAATTTTACGTGCTTGTGTAGGAGCATAAGACCCGTATACCGTATACAATTTTTTTTTTCTTTTATAGCCCTTTTTCTTTGGATACTTTAAGAGGGTTCCCCTGAAGGTACAGATCTCAACATTTTACTGACTCATCTACATCGAGGGGCTAACCGTTCTACCAAATTTCAATCAAATCGGATAAGAATCACTCATTTGTGAGTGGAAATGCATAAAAAAAGGAAGGATAAGAATCACTATGAGTTATGGGTGCGCACACATTTTTGGCGTACGCGTACGGGTACGGGAAAATTTCAAAAAAAATTTTTTTTTCGTTTTTGGAATCTATACCATTATATAAATCAATTTCAGCGAAATCTATTTTTTTTTTGAAATCCGATCACAAGACTCATGTATAGGTATTCAATATACTATGAGTTAATATTATACTCGTATTCGCAACGAAAGAGCGAACTATTTATAATTTAAGTTTTGTTTATATTAAAAATAATTATTAATACTAAAAAAATAAAATATCCGTACAAAAGAAAAGAATATTTCAAATATAATTCGCACAATTATTCATTTGATCACGTGTCGAGATAGCACATTACTTATAATACAAAAACATCTATAAAATTCCAATATCGAATGTCAACTTTCTGAAAAAGTATGAATGGATCGTTTTAAATTTCATACTTTACTGGACTGACTTATTGCTTTGACAGATCTCAGAAATCACACGTATTCTGTCATTAATGAATGTAAATTTTTGTTTATTTTAAGGCTGCCAGCAACTTGGGAATTAACGAAAGGCAAAAAAATTTGGTATATTATCTTGATGTGTCAATTTTTTTTATCGTACCTATAATATAAAATAAAGTCGGGTAAGTGCGAACACTTATAACTCGAGATCGGCTGAACAGATTTTTATCACTTTTTGGATAAGAATTAATTTAAAATAATATAGATAATATGAAAGTTAGTATGGAACGAATTTCCCTACAACAATGTCATCTGTGCAAATTCTATAGAAACCCAATTTTTATTTACCTGAAAACCATTGATATCAAAAATATTGTAACGCAGTTTTTGATCAATTTTTTTTCCAGCTTTTTTCTAATTTGTTAACATTCATGCGCATTTTTTGTAAATTAAAACGCAAAAAGTGAATAAATCTAATTTTGCAATCAAATTGTCGTTTGACACAAACTGTCGATTGTTTAATAGTTGGTGCGATTGACAGAATTTGGATGGAAAATATGTGGTTTAAAACAGATGCATCGGTCAGAGTGACATTGGTTAAAAGGCATTTTATCATTATTTAAATTCGAATTCAATTTTCATAGCTAAATTACAGGACAACGTCTGTCGGGAAAGCTAGTATGAAATAAACTACAGTAAATCAATTAAAATTCTATTCCATCTTTAAATCAATCTAGATTTACTGATACAGTAAAGAATGCTACTTTGGTTTATAAAAGGATATAATATTTTGTAATGAGTGATGTAAAATTAAAGCAGCATTGATTGATAAAGAGTTAAATAGTTATTAAAGCATACATACTATCAATATCTAGATATTTAATTAATGTTTTTTTTTTCAAACCACGTTTATGCCTACGTCACCAGCTTAAAGGTCGACATGTCCGCTCTTTGTACAGTACACCCACATCTTTTAAAGAACTAACCATCAATAATTATTTTTAGTATCGTAACAGACAGACACTTCACAAAAAAAAACTATTATTAAAAAATAAACGATGATTTTTTTTTTAATAAAACCTTTCGATGAAAACCAACACAAACATCTTGACATTAATTAAAAAAAAATAAACCTTATAATAATATTGTTTCACATTTCGAGAAAAAGCAAATTAAATTCGGATGTTCTAATTACATCTCATCAAATATTCAACGATTTCCTGCAAACCGAACAACCCTTCGGAAAAACGGAAAAATAAGGGCTGTTCTTAAAATAACAGGCTTACTTTAGGCCGAAAATTATATATTATTTACGTCTTGTAACGTCCCAAGAGACAACTTATAAAAGTCGTTTTTATGATTATCTCATAAAATATCAAAATGTTTCTCTCAATCTGCCGATAATGTTTCTTTTTTAGACGCCTTTTTATTTCCCCTTCTGGCTCTTGATATCAATAAAATAACGGGTAAAAAGGTCGCGATGAGGCATCTCAGATTTCCACCATTAAATTTGTATTAATAAAATATCGGTAATAAATCGGATCGGTAGTTAGTGACAGAAACTAAATTTATTAATGTTTCCAAACTGAATATTCAAAATAAAATTAAAAACTTTCAATCAATCAATGCTCCCTTTCTGATCCCACTTAGGGACATAGAGAGGCATCAAAAGCCCTCCACCGAGCAGGGAAAATCAACTTCTCAATCTTTATACCTACCCAAAAGTTAGAAACTATGATCAGTAACTATATATATATATATATCTAAGGAAGATTGTTTTTATTTGCATAATATTATTTTTACTTGCTTTGTTCCGTGCAGTTCTGTCAATCTTTCAATAATTTTTTGACATATTGATGTTTTGCTTATCTGTTTTATACATGTATTTTAATGATCGTGTATGATTATGAATAAATAAATATGTGTACAATACTAACGGATTATTGAAGAATATACCGCAAGTTATTATTAGTTTGTTATAGGCATAGAAAAATAACAATATAATTTGTAAAAAATAAAGTGTACAAACCTTTGGAAACTATATAAATACAAGCATAGAAAACATAAAATATCACATTGAAAAAAAGATAGGAAAAAAATATAAATTATATGAAGAGTTATTTAACAAAGCTTTAGAAGTTTCCGCGTGTTGAAAATTCATGGAAATAATATTTTAATTTCTGTTGGAACAAAAACCTTTTTATTAATAATAAAAAAATAATAGTTTTCAAAAAAAAACCTATCAGGTTACCTGTTAACAAAACAACAAATTTCACATTAATTCTTATATTATTTTAGTGAAGGAATAATATCAAATCATTTGAAAGTTCTCATATCCCTATTTAAAATTTCTAATTTAAATTCAAAATATAAGTAGATGAATTAAAAACATATAATTTATCTTGTGCTTACAAAAATTTTAAAAATATTGTGTTACACTGAAAAAAAAATAGTTAGTTTCCATACATACGTTGTAAAGAAAATAAAATGTTATAATCCAAAAACTGTTATATTAAAATGTACAGATAAAAAATGTATTTAGGCATACTGAATATTCAATTGAAACACACTACCGATTTGCTGTAATATTCTTGGTTTTTGTGTAAACGTGGCAACATTATAGACGCGCATGTCTCGGCACTCTATGATCATGAAATCAGTGACAAATATGGCGATGTGAAGAATTTACAAGTTAAGTTATTTTTCAATAGCCCTCTCGAAGAAATACGATATCAAATAAATACCTAATGATTCCTACACAAAACGATTTCAGCTTTATAAAATTACTATACCTACCAGCTGAGCCACCGAACTTTGTTCCGCCCCAGAATAATACTTGGGTCAAATTATCATAATTTGATACCTACTTAGTATTAGCTGAATCAAAAAATTATAATTTTCATCAAATCGAATCAGACTACTAGTTTCGGAGGTTACCGCGTTGAAAAAAATAATGATAAAGGAAGAAATAATTATAATGTCTATCTTTTTATTTTAAACACGAAACTTGCGCATTTTTCCGTTGCGTAATAAGTTTTCCCAGAGGCTTTTTTTTTGAACTGGAACATGGTTTTAATCGCCTTAACACCTAAGCTTATGATAACCATAAATGTCAAATATGCCGACAAAATAAGCCAAATCCTGGTCCAGGCTTTTTCGAGATTTAGCAAGACTAATGCACAGTTGTTTATTTTAATATGTATAGATAGAGAAAATAAGCTAGTATTGTAAAAATCTTTCTTAAACTTTGTATTGTGTGATTGTGAATGAGTAAGGGTTCGTTCATTTTAAAAAAAATATTTGCGTACTAAGGTTGCGAAACACCCATAGTTCCTTTTAGACGAAACGCCCCGGTGGCTAAGTATATTCCCCTGTTCAACAAAAGTTTGTGATTGCCTACCATTAGATTATTGCTTCTCTCCCGGCATACTCGTACGTACATTGTATTTGCAATCCTTTTCCATTTATGTAATTGAAATAAAACAATACTCTACCGTTACAATATAGGTACGAAATGAACATCAGCAGGGACTCGCTCATATTCAAGTAGTACATTTTCACGATTATGTTAACTTGATGTTATGTAAAAGTAGCACTGCTTTTTTGTATATACGATTTTTGAGTAGATATTATATTTTTTCAATTACCTATTGGATTTTAAAACTACCAACCAAAGTAAACCTAATTTTAATTGATAGAGGATAAAGTTACTTTATATTAGGTAGTTATAATTATACATCTTTGAATATAATAAAAATAAAATAAAAAGTAAAAAAAGATAATAAAAAGCTCCAATAGTCGATATCATTTTAAAGTTTCTATAATAATTCCAAGGATAAATTCATTTTAATCGTAAAATTATGAATTTTTATGCAAAGATATGTTTTACACGAAAAGGCTGTTATAAAATACTATAAGTTCTGGGCTTCCCTAGGTTAGCAGCTTTTTTTATCCAGCATTAGTGTAACTTTAATATTTTGAGAAAGAATTTTATAGCCTCTATAACCGGATGAGATAGATCATAATTATTATACTATAAAATGATCGGGCGTCCCAGGAAATGACAACATATTGACCAGTCCTTCTACCACCAGAGAGACCAACCGTACACGAAGCGTAAGAATAAAGAAAACAATAATATCTTATCTCTATTTCTGGAGAGAATTACTACAAAATATAATATAGTTACAGTTTATTGCACAATAAAAGACTTGTCGTTGCACTTTTGTCTATGTGTATGTGATTATTAAAAAAAAATAAAATAAAAACGTAAAATTGGTCTGTATATGAATATATCAAAAACAAAAATCATAAGTCCAGAAAACAAGATCATCACTGTCAATAATAAAAATCTCGAAACAGTAGATGAATATATATATCTTGGGCATAAGATAAAACTGGGTAAAGAAAACCAAACTGCGGAACTAGCAAGAAGAATAGGAATGAGTTGGGCAGCTTTTGGCAGACTTAAGCATATTATAGAAAATAAGGACATCCCAATCTGTCTGAAGAGAAAAACGTATGAAGCATGTATACTGCCAGTGACTATATCGCACCCTTAATGGAATACTGACCTATTAGCATTTACTTCAAATTTGAGTTAGGTATAGACACAGGCTTGTGATAGCGCCATCTATCGTCTACTGTTTAAATTATTTTGATTTTAACCCTCCCAGCCTTCCCAGCGATATTTCCGTCTCTTTCACTCCAATGACATTTTATACCATGCCTCACTCAAATATCGGCTCATGTCAGTTTGTGTCAGACGTTCGCACAGTGAGGTTGTTTTTCTTATAAAGGACGAAGACGCAATTCTTAATAAGTTTGTTTACTTTCCAAAATATACAGGTAAGTTTTAGCATTTTTTTGATCTGATAGTGTCACATTATATTTTAGGTCAGTTTACTACTAATTTCAGATGCATGTTACGCTAAATATTTAGTTTTAAGTCTATTTAATATAAAATGTTGTCTATTTTTCCGTGACTGATTATGATTTTGGTCAGTTTATTATTTGAAACTATTCACTCTCTTAGGTAACACATTGTGTCATTAAAACACAAGTCTCTTTACCACTAAAAACTATCTTTACTTAATAGCAGTAATAATAGTTGAGTCTTTGTTCGATAAAAATAAAACATAATTTGTTATCCTTATTTTTGACTGGCATAATTAAATACTAAAACGTCATTGTATGTTATAAATTCCCTAGAAATATTTCGTCCTGAGACTCTTATTTATAATAATTATTAACTTTTTTAGGGTGATAATGGCACTAAGTAGGACCAAAAAAATAATGGAACTTGTTAAAGCTCAAAGTCAGGCGCCGAAAACAACTATTCATGAAAGAGAAAGTATATCAAAGTCTCCACCTGGCGTGACGGTAATTATTATAATTAATTAGATACCTACCTTAAAAATAACTAAGTTACATTTCCTGGTTTTTATTATTTTAATACTATCTCATTATGTTATTTTAGATGTTAGCTGATATAACAAACAAGGCTGAAAATCAGTGTTACTCCAATCTTCAGGATTATTTTGATATATCGGAACATGCTTCAGTCCACGCTGAAATCAATACCTTGAATATCCGCGATTGCTCTGACGAAAGAAATTCAAATTCTGAAAATAGTGCTCAAAGTCAGGCGCCGAAAACAACTATTCATGAAAGAGAAAGTATATCAAAGTCTCCACCTGGCGTGACGGTAATTATTATAATTAATTAGATACCTACCTTAAAAATAACTAAGTAACATTTCCTGGTTTTTATTATTTCAATACTCACTCATTATGTTTTTTAGATGTTAGCTGATAATACAAACAAGGCTGAAAATCAGTGTTACTCCAATATTCAGGATTATTTTGAAATATCGGAACATGCTTCAGTCCACGCTGAAATCAATACCTTGAATATCCGCGATTGCTCTGACGAAAGAAATTCAAATTCTGAAAATAGTGCTCAAAGTCAGGCGCCGAAAACAACTATTCATGAAAGAGAAAGTATATCAAAGTCTCCACCTGGCGTGACGGTAATTATTATAATTAATTAGATACCTACCTTAAAAATAACTAAGTAACATTTCCTGGTTTTTATTATTTCAATACTCACTCATTATGTTTTTTAGATGTTAGCTGATAATACAAACAAGGCTGAAAATCAGTGTTACTCCAATCTTCAGGATTATTTTGAAATATCGGAACATGCTTCAGTCCACGCTGAAATCAATACCTTGAATATCCGCGATTGCTCTGATGAAAGAAATTCAAATTCTGAAAAAAGTGATATCGATTTAAGTGACCAAGATCCGACTTATCATGATGTTCCGAAAAAAAAGAAAAAGCCGATACCAATATACACATCACGTAAGTCAACATCATCTTCAAGTTCTTCGTCTTCTTCGTCTTCATCATCTTCAGGGTCTTCTAGTGATAGCTCAGATACAGAACCGTGTGATGGACAGGAAAAAGAACAAGTGATCTTTGTTCAAGTAACCGCTGACGATGCCAAGCAAACGGGGCAAACAGTCACAGTGGAACCTGTAGCTACAGAAGTTTCAATAAATCAAGAAGATGTTTCATCAAGAGAAGAAGAAATTGAAATAAAGAAAAAGGGAAGGAAACGTAGACGGGATGAGAAAAGCTGGAAACAGAATATAGCAAAAAGCCTAAGAAATACTGGAAAAGAGTACACCACAAAGAAACAAAAAACAGTACTACCTCGCTCTGTCAAACCGCCATGTGGCGCTAAATGCAGGCTCAGGTGCAGTCAAAATATAACTGAAAATCAAAGAAAAATAATTTTTGATGCCTATTGGAAACTTGGGCATGTTGATGCCCAAAGATCTTTTATTATGTCAAGTATGTCCAACATTACTCCTAGATATAAATACACGAATGCTTCCAATCCAAGGAAATGTAATAAGGCATTCTATTTCATTGTACATGGTAAATCGGTGAGGGTTTGTAAAACATTTTATATAAATACCTTGGATATATCCGATCGTGTTATACGTACGGTAAAAGAAAAGACAGATGAAAATGGAATTTTAGCAATAGATCTAAGAGGACAACATACTAACCATGTCAGGGTTGATGAGGAAATACTAACCGATATAAAACAGTTTATAGATGCTATACCCAGGATTGAATCCCACTATTTAAGGCAATCTACGACTCGAGAATATATCGATGGAGGGAAAACTTTATCAGATCTTTTCAAAGATTTCAAAAATGCTCAAGATCTCAACAACAAGCAAGCTGGAAAATACTGTACATTTTATAAAGTTTTTACACAAGATTATAACATATCATTTTTTCGCCCTAGAAAAGACCAGTGCGATCTATGTTTACAATACAAAAATTCTACAGCAGATCAGAAACTACCACTTCAAGAAACATTCCATGCCCATTTGGAAGAAAAAACATTGAGCCGACAAGAAAAGCACAGAGACCGATCCAACATAGATAATAATAATAAAGTTCTCGTATTTGATTTGCAGGCTGTTCTGCAATCTCCCAAAGGTGATACCTCGGGATTTTATTACAAATCCAAATTAAACAGTTACAACTTTACAGTAACATTTTTAAACAAAAAAGTGGATGGTCAAATAAAAGACTCATATGACGATGTACACTGTTTTTTTTGGAACGAAACAGACGCTAAGCGTGGCGCTAATGAAATTGGTACATGTCTACTGAAGGTATTTGAGAAAATTTCATCGGAGTCACCAGATAACAATGGATACAACTTGATACTCTATTCAGATAATTGTAGCGGCCAAAACAAAAACAAGTTCATAGTAGCACTTTATCTTTATGCAGTTACCCATTTAAATAATATAGAATCGATAACTCATAAATATTTAATTAAAGGTCACACCCAAAATGAGGGCGATAATATTCATAGTCTCATAGAAAAGGAAATCTCAAAAAATCTAAAATCCGGACCAATATATACACCCCACCAATATGTGGCTATAATAAAAAATGCCAAGAAATCTGGCAAGAAATTTTTCGTCCATGAATTGACTTTTGACTCCTTTTTAGACCTCAAAAAACTGCAAGAAGATTGGGGTTTCAACTTTAATAAAACTAAAGATGGGAGCACGATTTTATGGAGTGACGTTAAGATGTTGAGAGTTCAAAAAAGTAATCCTTTTTCATTTTACGTAAAAAACTCTTATAAAGATAATGAATTCAAAGAAGTATGCATCAGAAATAAAAGGAAGAAAATGCTGTCTCTGTCTGAAATTTTACCAACCAATGCCTACACAGATAAACAAGAACTTAGTGAGAACAAAAAGAATGACCTGAGAGAATTATTATCAAAAAAATTGATTCCCAGTTTCTACTCTGATTTTTATAACTCTATTCTATAGTTTATTTATATTATACTAAGAATCAATTCAAAGATCATTATAAAAACCTATGTAGTTATGTTACCATATTATTTTCGCGAGAAAATTACTAAGTTTGTGTTGCATGTATACCTACTGATTTAACTGCATAGCGTCAAGCAGATTCAATAACTTGATTATTTTTAATTTAGATTTAATTTATTTTTTTCACACATTTTTTGATTATATATATTTTTTTAAAAGCATATTTTAGTTTCTATTCATTTATAAATAAAACTGTACAACATATGGTCCAGCTAGTTACTTAAATAATCTGTTACATTATTTTATCTGTGAAATATATTAATACAAAGTATTGTTTTGTTCTTATAAATAAAAAATAAACGACAATTTTAAGCTTATGCATGGTTCTTTTATTTAAATTAAATGACACAATATTTAAAATTGCTTTGTTAAATTAATCATATACTGACTAAATAGTCAATAAGTCTTTCTAAACAACCTATGACATTAAATAACAAAGGCTTAACATTAAATAAGACATTGGCATAAAAATATAATTGCTTTACTTTTTAAAGAAAACTGGCTTAACTTAGAGGGTACATTTTAAATTAAATTTAAAACTAGATAGTAATTTAAAAAATGTATTTTTTTTTACATAAAACTAATCACTGATAACTGGTCAATAGAGAATACAAGCATTCATCTTTAATAAATAATGAAATTTGATTTTACTCGTCAATTAGTAGAACTAAGTCCTAATCGTGAAACGTTTTTTGCGATTTCCCATAAATCTGCTTTTTTGAGTTAGGTCAGTATTCCATTAAGGGTGCGATATATGCACTGGAGACCATGTCCCTCACAAAAAGAAATGCCGAAAAACTAAAATGTATGCAGCGATCCATGGAAAGATCCATGCTTGGTATAACCCTAAGAGATAAAATAAGAAATGAAGAAATTAGGAATAGAACCAGAGTGGTAGACATCATGGATCGCATAGCAAGACTTAAGTGGCAATGGGCAGGACATGTTGCAAGACAGGATCCCACAAGATGGACTCCAAAGATTTTGAGATGGAGACCCTGGGAGAATAAGAGAGGCGTCGGAAGACCTCAAAAAAGATGGTCCGATGATATAGGCGCTGTGGGGGAGAAAAACTGGTTGCAAATGGCAGCAAATAGGAAGAGATGGAAGAGTATGGAAGAGGCCTACGTCCAGCAGTGGATAAATAGAGGCTGAAAAGAAGAAGAAAGAAGTATGTGATTAACGAGTATTATCCGCCTTAAATTGCGCAAAATGCTTCAAATTCGTTCAATTTTTGGTCATTCTATTCATCTAAAAATAGAGTATAACTGAAATATCTTAAAGGTCAACCATATTGTAGAAAAATTAACATTAACTGAATGTTTACAGCGGTAGAAGTTCATCCCCTTCAATTAAACCTGTGTTTTTAGGAGAAAGCTTCACATAATATTTTATTCGTCAATACTATTGTGGTTTATAATATGTGTCTATTATGTTCTCCGTATATCCTACAAGAGACGTAAATATGCATGGGCGGGACATGAAGAGAAAGCAGACCAAAATTAACAATCAAGGAGCCATTCACTGTGGTTTCCTTGAGTTGCTGGCCTTAGATGGGATGAATCCGTGCCACTGGCGATATTGGAGAAATTTCTTGGCATCCACAGTAAGAGAACGTGGTTTAAGTCATTTTTTTCAACTGATTCGGATTTATGTCATTTTGTTTGTAATAAATGTCAATCAAGTGCCCGTTACGAAATCTGTTAAATTTAATTTCGTAAATAACAGTAGCAAATAAAATTAACACAATTAGTCACAGTGAAATGAAAACAAACATTTATCTCAAACAATAATCTGTACTTGCATCGTTTTGAAAAGAACAGAAAAAAATCCATACATCAATTCGCTTGGTTTTAAGCGTTGCTACTGCCATAGCAGTAGAAAGATGAACCCTTTTGAAAAATTATTGTATTTTTCTATGCGAAAAAATGTTTCAATTTGAGAATATTGTAAGAATTTATTTCTAAGAATAGAAAAATATGTCTTGTAAACTATTTACTGCGTTGGCTTTACCAGTGTTTTCGAAAAGAAAAATAATATAGTTTAGGAAATTTTTTTTTTATCCGAATAATGTTTTTTTATTATTATACCTATTCAACTTCAAAGAAACAGTCAGAAAAAATATTTTTGTTCTAGGTGGGAAACCTAAAGAGGTTGGTAGTGCGGTTACAAACTTTCCTTATAAGGTAAAGAAACTATATTTGCTTAGTTTTAATAAGTAACAATTTGATAGCTTAGTGCAATTGAAGAAAAGGTTATATTTATCTTTTCTCATTGCATAGTCAATAAATAGAACACCATATTATTATTACTATAGTTATAGTTTCGAGGATCTAAAGGTCCTTTATGCGCTAGAAAATGAAGTTCCTCCTTCATGAGTTCTCAGAAGACCCTTCTGTACTGTACATCCACTCTCAGTGGAACTGTTAAGATAATAAAATAAAAATAAACAGTTGTCATTTCTTTGAAAGATGCTCTATATCCAAGTATCTTCAAAAGATGCAGAACGATGTTTTTACAACCTGCATTATCACTAGAGACGCTAAACCTTCGAGTTTTTTTGCATTTTTATGGCAGAATATACGAATTATTCATCCAGCGTTAAGACTTCTCGTACGGTGAAGCTTTATGAAATGTCAACGCGATAATAATATTATGAAGGTCACTCACCTTGCTTTAAAAAACAATATAGGAGGTACCAACCTATAAATAGTCAACTTCTTTTCAGTACAAGATAGTTAAAATCCCCTATTGCGATCAATCACGGAGTAGAAAGTTCAAGCTTAACTAACTTTAAAAAATCCAAAACTGGAAAAAACATTATCATACGAGCTTGGAAAAGATATCTAAGGGTCTGTAAGCATCTGAGCCTGGTTCAGATGTGTACAAACCCTTGCAAACAAAATTAAAACAAAATTGTAGAAACTTTCGCTCAAAAAGTGCTAAAATAACTTTGCCGATGTATGTAGGTATCTTAGGCCCTGTCCTGGCTGGTCGCATGATTGCACGATCGTGCGATTGCGATGATCGCATAAACAAATTTATTTTCGCACGATGAAAAATTGTGTGTCCTAACTGCCATTGCATGATCGCGCGTCAACTTTCCTTGACAACGCAAACAAATAATGTTAGTAAGAAAGAACTTTTAGCAAGTAGGTTAATAATTAGCATTTTCACTAAAAAATTTAATTTAAAATAAAAAAATATATATTTTATTCATTCTTTCATTCTAGTTTTCAATTAAAAAACTAATTATTATGCTACCTTTGCACATTTATTATCGATACAACAGAGCAAAACCAGCTAGGCGCGATCATTTCAATTTACGTCTGTCCGTCTGCCTAGTTAGGACATGTTCATACCATGTTATATGTTTGAACAGGGCGTCCACGTTCATGCGATCATGCGACGAGCTAGGACAGGCCCTTATGATTGAAAAACTAATCTACAATCTTTGTCGAAATTGCCAACACATGCCTCAAATATCAACTAAAATAATAAAGGAATTTTGATTTTCATGCTTTTTTACATAGATTATTCAGAATAGCTCCATAATTATTATTTTACTTATTTTACAAAATTACAATATAACACCATCAGCATGACAGCTTTCGCCTTTGCGCTGATGGTGTTCAAACATTATCACAAATCCAACAAATTAATTTACCATTAAAAAGACAAACACATAACTGAAACATTACAAAACAGAATAGGTTCAACAGAAAATAACACAAACAATGCATACATGACAAGTACGCCTTTTCAAGTGTTGACATTACATATATAGTACTTATTCTATGATTACACTGAGTCATAGACAAAAATATTGTCGGCCATCATGATACCCATACCAGTCATTCGCCGATAGTGATGGGCAGTGCGATAATCAATACCACAAACAACAAATATTTACGAGATTTTCAATAGAAATCAGTAAGTACCAAAAACACAAATATGGCACAAACAAGATACAATAAGATCAATATATCAAAGGTTGCTATCAAGAAACTTAACAAATTTCTCATATGTGGCATTGAAGATGTCAATATTAGGCGCCATTTCGTTAAAACAGCGGACCACCCTACTGGTCGGGGAATATCGAATAATATTCGTTCTTCCGCTTGGAGTATGAAACAGCAGATGTGAACGCGTTCGGCCGTAGGAGTCGGGGACGTACAGTTTTATTTCAGAAAGCATTGTTGGGTTATTGATAATTCCATGCAGTAATTTGAAAAAATGACGACATAGATAATTTTTTCTTCTTTCTTCAAGCGTTTTATAGCCCAGGCAACCCATCACAAACAATGAAGGGTAAAGATATGGATATGTGCCATATTCTATTCGGTATAAGTGTCTAAGAAATCGCTTTTGGATTTTTTCCAAAGCTTTTATGTAAGTGATCTCATACGGCCCCCATATGACTGATCCCGATTCCAGAACTGACCGTACTAAGGTATCAAAGAGAGTGCGTAGTGTGCTACTGTTCCTGAAATATATAGAATTTCTAAGGACAAACCCAAGCACTCTGAATGCCTTCCCCTCTGTTTCTCCGATATGTTTTTTAAATGACAAGTTTGCCTCGAAATGAATACCCAGGTCTTTTATTTCGCTAATTCGACTTAGGTCTTTGCCACTCATTGTGTAAGGATGGAGTATAGGATCACGAGATCTCGTGTATGTCATAATGTGACATTTTGGAATACTAAAGTCCAACTTATTTTCAATGGACCAAGCGTAAACCGCATTGAGATCTCGCTGAAGGAGCGCAGCGTCATGAGGATTCTCTATCTTACGAAATATTTTGAGATCATCCGCGTACAGAAGAAATTCAGAATGAACTATGGAGTGCCCAATGTCATTTACAAATATTGAGAAGAGTAATGGTCCCAGGTTGGAACCCTGTGGTACACCGGATGGTGTTAAATACCGAGATGACATAACAAATAATAAATCCATGATTAAAAAAGAATAGTTATTAAGCATAGTATTCATGTGGAGACTGGAAGCTTTTGAGATGTGGTCCTATAGAGTGTAGATAAAAGACTTCTAGGTAAATCCTGGAGAGACCACATAACAAATTTCTAAATAAACGGTTCTCCAAAGAATCGATGGAGGAAGGCACCTGCTGAAAACCCTGTCTGAAAGGCGTGCAAGGTGGATAGGACACGTTATACGGAACGAAGATCTCCTACATAATATTATCGAATAGACAAACTCCCGAGGACAATCAAGTCAGGAATAACTACAAAACGTATATTCGGACATGCTCTGTTCCTCATATGAGGAACTGAAAAGAACCAGAGAAGAAAATCCATGTAATGTATTATGTTTTCATTTTTAAATTTGTAAGCTCTATTTATATCTTTTTTTTTAATACAAATGAATCAGTGCTCACTCAAAGTGAACACAAATACACTTTTTGGCATCTTTCACACTAACCAAAGGGTTGTGTCGTAAAAGCGGAAATGGTCGACACGGCCGGGATTCGAACCTACGACCTTCAATACGCTGTGCGCATGAAAGCTGGCGATTGATTCCACTGGACTACCAACCATCCCCATACGAACGAACATTAAAGGTAAAAAACAATAAACATCATTTAAAAGCAGATAGGTACAAAGAGTACCTACTTGCCGGTGGAGAGATAACGAAACAGAGCAGCTATCAGTGATCCCCTGTTTGGTATTTATGTGAGAAAATGACGTAAAATATTATCAATTTGACCAGAGCGCCCTCATCAATAATCCCCGAAATTCGGTATAATTAATTTAAAGGAAGAACCGTCTAATAATTCATGTGTGTTTCATCGTTTTGTGTACCTGTGCCATAATAATCGTAATATATGGGTTCCCCGCACATTTATACACAATTATTTTTTTATTAATTTATTGAAAACCCATTATTTTAATTATTATCCGTTGTTTCATTACAATTTATTCCGTTAATTATTATTTAAATGTGTAAATAATTAAACGTCAGTCACCCTTAAGGGATAGGCAAATGATTATTTTTATGTGTAGATTAATTTTCGAGTCGTGATGGGCAACTTAACTTAGGTATAATGCAAAGACAATTTCGAAAACCTACTTCACATTGTGTGATGAAGACGCTTAGTTAAACGCTCTTGCAGTGCGTTTATCAGTGCAAAGTTTTTTGTCGAAAAAACCATTGCAAGGGATAATAACTGAAAGAAAAAATGTGAACTATTCTCAGGGGTATATTAGTTCAAAGACCACTTTTTAAGTATCACCGTTATTAAAACATCAGTTTTTTTTAATCAAATTTAAATAAAAGATCAGTTATTTTTCTAATAATAATTTTAGGCGGATTCCACCAGTCACCTAGTTCTGTGCAATGTAAGACAGTTTGCCTAGCCAGATTAGAAATTTACGTAGAGCATGTAAATACGAAACATGCCAGGAATAAAAAAAACTGTGTGAAAATAATAAAAAAAATATATAGATAATCAAAAGTTAAATGATGGGATGTGGTTGATAGACCAGCGGTTACGACGCCGGCCTTCACACTGTTTCGTGCGGAGGTCGTGGGTTCGAATCCCGGCCGTGTCGACCATTTTCCGATTTCACGACACAAGCATTTGCTTACTGTGAAATATGTCAAAAGTGTATTTGTGTTCACTTCGAGTGAGCACAGATTCATTTAAATTTATAAAAAAAAAAAAAATGGTTCCGTTAAATCTGAGATCGGATGCAAACTACGAAAAAAACGACAAGAAACGAGAAGGAATAAAACCAAGGACCTCTTGATCATCAGTCAGCGCCAATATCACTAGGCATCGAATTCTGTGAATTAAATTTAAAAATCATCGACCAAAAATAAAAAATACCTACAGTTGTTGCAGATTAAATCCTCCGAAAGGAAAAAAAAGAAATCAAATTAATAAACTCCCAAAATAAAAACGATTAAAATCCAATGTTGATAACAGATAATTATAATTATCAACAACATTTTACTGCTTTTCGTATTATTTTTTTGTTCAATACATTCAAAATAGACTTGGTTAATCATAGATAGGGGGATTGCCTCCCGGTATCATGTTGTCATATTTGTAACAATTTTGAAGGTGTCCAAGATAGGGGGCGAAGTGTTGAAGCGAAGAGCAACCCCCCACATTCTTGAATATGATGGGGATGAATATTTATGATAACCAAAGGTATGAAATCACACACGATAATAATATTACAATACTATTTTTGTGGTACGGGGGTAGTTTTATTGCTGTTTTTCACGAATATACAATTCAGTTACACGAGGTCTTCAATATAAGCGATGTTTAACAGCTGTTTTTATACAGAGTGTTCTATGAAATCACCGCCCAATGTCTAAGACAAGTTTCAAACTTGCAATACGGAGGCTTTATTCCTTGCATATGGCAACAAATTACTCTTAACCAACAGGCTCTGGTTTCAACTATTGGAAAAATTCCTCCTTCCTTTGATAAGCACACAAAGAAATGCTTTGTCAATAACTGCATCAACTTCACACTTTTATTTATTTTATTTAAACTTTTTGAAAACCATTTTCTATTTATAAAAATTGAACAATATTTCCATTGGTCATCGCATCATGCGTGAACTTCTAGATCAATTTCGCTTTTTCTTTTTTCATTGCGTTTGCTATTGTCAGGAGAAGGTTCTATGGGCATGGTAGTTTGTAAGTATAGATAGAAGATGCGTGTTGACTGTATGCAAACTTGGTGGTGACCTGGTGGTGACTGTTAGCTGTACGGCTTTGTACGATGTGGCAGGCTGCTACTGGATGTCGACATCATGGAGAGACGCTATTGGTGGATGATGTCTTCATGCAAAACAAGGCCGCCACAGTTCTTTTGAACGAAAAAAAATGAAAAATTGCGCGGAACATTAGAATATTTATGACAAATAAACGTAGGTAACCTTCTTTGTGTTTTTGACAACTGAATCTTTTCTATTTTTGAATTTAAATTGGCGTTCGACAGCTGTCAGTTGATTGGTTGTTCGATTATCAGAATGTGTCCTGTAAACATCGTTTAAAACAGTTGCACGGGTTGGAATTATATTTGTTTAATGGCTATCTATTTAATGTACCAAAATTCGTATAAAAATTCGAATTCTATTTTCACAGTAAAGGCAGAAAAACGGCTGTTGGGAAAGCTAGAGGTTAAAATATTCAACAAGATACAAAATGGAGTAGTGGTATGGTGGGCAACGGCAAGATTATCACAGGAATAAATTCTTTCATCTTAACACTATTAAAACAATTCTAACCGATATAAAAGTGATACAGATCGAGGGTTCCGTAATGGTCCGATTTTGATGTGTGGTTAGTATTTTTTTAGATACAAATCCGCAAGTCTATTATTTGTGAAATTGCTATTCCAGTAGCATCAAATATTTGACAGTATATTTACAAACTTTACTTCAAACCAAATGACACCAAAAGTACCATGAAATTACAAGAAAAAGCATTGAATGCAGTTGGCATAGGATACTGCGCACTGCGCAGGTCTAAGTGAATGGCCAATATTGAAAATTGCTCATTAAAATGTATTTTGGTTATGCCTCAGCTCATCATCGAAAGTACTGCGCTAAGATCGAGCGCAATTGAGAGCTCTTCTTGTCTCTCTACAAAATAATAATATGTCCGAAAGTTTCCTGGCTACGGAAAAACCGGAAAGTGAAGACTTTCATAACTCGATCATTTTTTGCGGATTCGCTAATATGAAGTAATAGTATAGGCTGTATGATTCGATATTCACAGCCGTGTCGTGATGGGTCGAACATTTATTTTATTCGTTAGTATTATTATTTTATTTTATTGCATTTTCGTTCAACCATAACAACGTGTTATTTATGGAAACAAAACCACCGTTAATATCCCGGTATTGAATCCATAGTTCAGGGGTTACGACTTACAAGCGTCGAGGTGAATTGGGAATATTGGAGCTTTGGCTATTATCAATTCTGGATTATTTTTGTTGTACTGTAAACATAATGATGCCGACCATGTTCATAATGTGATTCTGTATTGTTAATTATTATTATTTTTCTCTATCATTTATTTTATTAACTAGAATGTATTTTTTTATTATTTTTAACATAACACAATTATTACGTTTTTAATTGAATTTCAATTCACTTTTTGTGTTAATTACATACGGGGATGGTAGGACGTCGAGTATTGCATCAAAAATCATCACAGAGTGTCCTAATAATTAGTAATGGTTTCTTTGATAGGCAAGTACCCTTTCATAGCGCTGTGCGATTCACCATATCGAAGGCCTTAGTACGATCAGGAAAAGCTCCATGCAAGATGGCCCGACGACCTTCAAAGAGCAGCAGGTCTGCACTGGAAGAGATTCGTATTCGACAGAGGCGTTTGTGCATTGGTTATGTCTAAGGGATGATTTGAACGTGGTTCTGATAAATATGATATCAATTGCAAAGAATAAATTAATAATATTAATATAAAGAACAACCATAAGACAATGTCGATTCCATTCAGCTTTCTAAGAGCAATATAGCAGGAAGAAGATAAGACAAGGACAAGTTCGCCGAAGAGACCACCAACATTGAAAGAACCCAATAGGTCACATACCAAACAGAAGAATTTGTTCAAACCAAGTATTTGACTGGATGTGATCAAGTTTATGCATATCTTCATCCTTTTGTATTATAATAATAATATAATGTTTATTTCTGACTTTATAAATATTCTTCTCTTCTTTGCCCTGGCCTTTATCCCATTTACGTGGGGTCCCGGCTACTAATTTTATCTAATTTTATAAATATTACGGAACATTTAACATGTAAAAGGCCTAGGCCGTAGATTTTATAAATAACTATTTTATGAAGATCATTTTTTTACTAAAAACAAATACCTAGATATTTATAACCAGCTTAGCAAATAGAAACAATCGAATTAACCAATGTCCATAATGCTCTAAAATCCTTCCACAAAATTTTAACAAAAAGTTAAGTACTCAACTAAATCATTTTGAATTTATATTCAAAGAAATAGCCGCCATATTTCTTCCGTTAAAATCTGATGATAAAAAAAATAAGTGTTCAAAGTTTTTAAATTAGGAGCAAAAAATACGGGAAGGAGGGAGTCATTAAGAAATTTAGCGCGATGCGGTAATGAAAGATAATATTCTAAGCAGTTAAGTGTAGGAAATGTAGGAAGAGCGTTGAGGAGAACATTGAGGAATATCTGGAATCCGATGTTGTGATGACATCAAAGATAAGGGTGACGAGAGAGATAGGGTTGAAGGGGTAGGTTGGGGAAGATTAAGGGATTTATTAGTTACTGAACAAAAACAGATTCTGAAGATTGAATGAGACTAATGATGGGATTTGCTTCTTTTTCGGGCTTAAAATCCGGCCTTGCTTAATTCGTTTTGGTTGTTTGCAAGCAAGAAAGATAATTTCTACTGTATTCAATCAATCATTGTTTCAATTTATTTATTTTCCCGAACTTCAAGCTATACAGGACATCGGTGAGCATAAATCTGTTACGAAAATTTCCGATGTGTTCCACCAAGTAGTAACGGTTAGAAAGATCTACTCTTGCTTTCTATCTACCTCACCATACAAAAACTTTTAAATTAGGCAAGTCCTACAGATTTCCTAATTCGGTATTCCTGAATTTTTTACCAGAATAGGTCTTATTGTCTTCTTTTCCGCTGTTCGGAGTAGCTTCCTTACCGTACCGTGCTTACCGAGCTTCCTTACCGTGTCCAACCCTCGTCTCGACACCGTAAGTCATTATAAGAATCATTTGGATTAAAAATAATGGTTTATTACAAAAACTGTTATATCTATTATCTAGCTCAATCCACAATAATCAATGTTGTTAAATACAATATAGGTACCCTCTATTCTGCTTGTGGTTCTAAAATTTTCAAAAATTAAAACATTATAAACACATTTTTGAAATTTTTTGACTTATCACACCTGTGACGTACAAAATTTTTGGAACGTTCTTATTTTAGTTCGAACCAAAAGCATTCTGCTTAGTAGAAAATGGAAATAAATAAAAATCTTAGGGGGTACTAGATACTTTTTTTATAAATGAATCCGTGCTAACTCAAAGTGAACACTCTTTGACTCTTTCAAAGTAAGCTAGTTGAAGCTTGTGCCGTGAAAGAGGTAGATGGTCGGCACCTGGAATCGAACCCACGACCTCCAGTAGGAAAGCCATTGATAGCTCTATAGTAATAAAAGTCAGTTATATTGTCCCTTAAGGGCAGTGGCGTGCGGTGGTTTTATTTTCTCAAAAAATTGGGCAAGCCGACACAAAAAAGAAGAAGAAGAATTTCACCAAAAAAAATTCGTCGTTTGTTCCGCATTTCTATCCATGAATCATCAATGTATGTACTATGTAGGTAGCTATCTACTGTTAAATTTTATTTATTTTCTAAAAAAATTTTTTTTTTTTTTAATTAATAAAAAATAAAATTTAACAGTAGATAACTACCTACAAACATTGATGATTCATGGATAAAAATGCGGAACAAGCGAAAAATTTTTTTGGAAAAATTCTTCTTCTTCTTTTTTATTAAGTACTGTTATATCTATTTGTCTAATATTTGTCTTGAACACTGCCTCACTGACTGATGTCATTAACGCTGTAGTTCCTGCGTTTCCCAGAAGATCGCAACTAAAGACAAATTTTGTTCTAGTAATATGGCTGACAGTAACATATTATTATATTATGACTGGTGGCTGAGCACTTTTTTAAAGGTCTTGATGTGGAGAAAAATAATTTTTCGGGTCATTTAAAGACTCACATGCGAAGTCAGCCATAAGAAAGCATAGTTTAACAAATCAGGAAACTTTTACGCACAGCGCGACTTCTAGCGAAGTAAAGCCTTACTAATGCAATGTGTGCAATAAAAAGTTTGCGGACTCGAGTAATTTAAAGAGTCACATGCGAACTCATAGCTGAGAAAAGCCATACGAATGCAATAATTGCAATAAAAAGTTTAATCAATCAAGTAATTAATCACTCTCATGATAAAAGCCATTTGAATGCACACTTTGTTATAAAAAGTTAAAGATTTTTTTGAATTTTCATAAAGAGTTCTATTATCAAGTGCTTTAAAGTCTCACATATGAATTCGGCCATAATAAAGCAAAAGTTTGCATAAAAAAGTTTACCAAATCCGGAATCTTTTACGCACAGCCGGACTTCAAAGCGAAGAAAAGCCTTACTAATGCAATGTGTGGAATAAAAAGTTTGCGGACTCAAGTAATTTAAATTATCACATGCGAACTCATAGCGGGGAAAAGCCATTCGAATGCAATAACTGCAATAAAAAAGTTTAATCAATCAAATAATAGCTCATGATAAAAGCCATTTGAATGCACACTTTGTTATAAAAAGTTAAAGATGTTTTTTGAGTTTTCATGAAGAGTTCAATTATTAATCAAGTGATTTAAAGTCTCACATATGAATTCAGCTATAAGAAAGCAAAATTTGCAAGAAAAGGCCATGGGAGCACTTAAAAAAACTAGTATTCTGAGATTAATTAAAGGTTTACTGTTAAACATTCTAAGATTATTCATTTAAAAACATATTGCGAAATTAAACATACCTTGACGTCAGTAATATTCTTGATAATGACTGGACACAGAAAACATGATTAAATCATGATCAGGTTAAACAGCAACAACTGTATTATTTTATTAAAAATGTTTGTTTGATGTTTTTTTTTTTAACCTTTCATTGATAAACTTTCTAAGGCCGGCTGCCCTAAAAGGCCAACAGGTTTTGAATCGTCGAGACACTAAATTACCTAAGTATGTAAGTAATTACCACATTAAATGACAAAAAAACTATATTATAAATTTAAAACCGATATAATAAACAATGACCCTTTACCTTCAGTTTAAAAACACCGTGTTAAAATACATTTTGACAGTTTATATTACCGATTAAATTGCCATAATACAAAAATAAAATAAATCGAAATAATTTGAACTTACTGTTGTTATAGTAACCGATAAAATATGTATGGGTTAATCTGCTCCGTGATACATTCATTGTTTATTATTAAAAAAGCAAATAACAGGATATTTTGTATGCAATCCTCATTAATTTCTGAATTATATAAAGTAATTTCATTACGTGATTTTGTTTGAGAGTTGGCAACTCTAATTAATCCCGGATTAAATTTCCTTTGGAAAAAATGACCCGTTGTGGGCCAATTGATATTGACGACGGTGTCGACAAAATTAAAGGGAAGGGATCGGCCTGCAAAATGCTAGTGCGAAAGGGACGCACTGAGCCTTGACTAAGGAGTGCTTCAGGAACGTTAGAGGAGATGAAAGCAGTACTTTCTCGTTATTTTTGGTCCATAGAATATAAAAATACTGTTATACCATGGCAACCAGGGGTCATGTGAGAATATTTTTTGACGTGCATCAAAGGTTTTTTTAATTTTTCGTCAGAGTTATAGCAATCTTTGAAATGTTTTTATTTTTATATTCTTCTCCAAAATTCTAGGGTAAGCCAGGATTATTGGCTTGTACCAGCCGCTCGCCACTGCTTAAGGGGTACTTTACAACGCTGAGAACTGGGGAAATTTGACACTTATTGCAACAGGTGTACATAGAAACCTTTGATTAAATAAGCCATATAATTTTCTTAGATATAGACACATGTACTTCTTGGGGAAATAACAAGAAATACGTACCTATATTCCGTAAGGAGTTAGAATGTTTCAACGAAAAGGAAGTTTCATCGAAAACTTCCAAAAGCTGAAGATATTTAAAAATCTGCGAGGAAATGTGGCAATGCAATAATTAATCTACTGGCAACATTAATGCCTGTTGCATGCACCATGGAAGAATTATGTATTAAGTATATTTTACGCATCTCTGCGTGCTGTGCGTTTTGCGCAGTACTAGAGGTCAGATTGATTGGTTTTCTGGGTTTCTGCTTTCAATGCCAATCTTACACTAAATTGTATTAATGGCAATCTTACACTTCAACAAAAAGCCTGTGAAGAAATCGTTGAAAAAACTTCGCAATTGAAAATTCTCTCGATTTCTTGCATACGAAATAACATCACAGCAAATATATTTTTATTCCGGAAACAAGCATTGTGTGTCAGGAAATAGAAGAGGCATATTATTATTTTCACATTCTTTTTCGAAAACATGTTATGGATTCTTTAAAGTGAGGATAATGACTTTCTGCGGGACGTGTTGAATGGTAGATAAGCGGGTAAAAAAAGAATGGAAAAAAAGGAAGATGTGATGTCTTATAAAAGTGTCTCTTAGATAAGGATAAACGGCGACGTTGTTATCCTGCAAACAATTCCTCCAGAGAGACAGAGATAAAGGTAGGGAGGAAGGGGAGAGAGTGGTAGAAGTTGGAATGAAGAAGAAAAAAAAAGCGAGATTTAGTCGCTGGAATTTCAAAACGTCGATGAAGACGAATGATGGATCGTCGTTCTTTTGTGTTTTTGTTCCACTTTCAAAAATCTTTTGTCTTCTTTAGTTTGAATACGTTGCCTATCCATATATTATTATTGTGTACGCGCCCGTCATTATACTGACTTAAATAGCTACATGGCAAAATGGAAAAAACCGACTTACATCTTAAAATTGGACACAATAAACAAAATGTTTGATCGTCTTTTGTTTTTGTTTTTTATTTGAAATTGGAACGGAATGAAGAATAATATTTTTTAAACGGAAAACAAAAGAATCGTCATATCGTAAAATTTGTGATGAAAATTCAAACCAAACAACTGTTTGAAAAAAGTAATGACGGAAATATGTAAGTAAACAAAATGCAGATTTTTAATCACAGTTTATGGTGAAAAAAATATATCGTTTCTTCAGCATTTCACCAAGCATTCGTTCACTTCTTTCCAGTATGTACATTAGGTACCTATAATTAAGTAAGGATTTGCAAATCATTGACAAAATATTGGACTACTTGACAAGTGTCATTTCGATACATAAAATTAGTGCTCGACTACTTACTATTTCCATTACTTCTAGCATTATGGTACATACAATTATGACATGAGTATTGAGTACTGTCATTTCGATACATAAAATGAGGACTTTACTACTGTCTTACATCTGGCAGATTGACCATATTCCAACTCTAGACATTTTAGTTCTCATCTTATACAGAATAATGAAAGCAATCTTTCCTAATGGAAAAAAGATAACACTATATTTTCAAGAAGAATAAATTCACAACAAAATAAATTGAACAAATTACATTTCACATTTTTTGTTAAATGCGCTATTTTTCCTCGAAGCCTGTTTGGAATTTTTCGTTCCGTGATGAGACGCAAAAAAAACACAGAATGGACGTATAAAGAAAAATTCTTTAACAGACGTTATTTTAGCAAAATGAAAATTGCGCTTACGTTTTTGAAAAGGCGATGTAAATTTACACAAATTATTCTTTAGTTCTCTACACGGGGCGTCTGGGCGCATATTATTTTTACATTATATTATCATAGTTTGTAAGGTACCGCGGTGCACAAAATGCCAGCATTGTTATTTTAATTTTGAAAATAAAACTCAGACGGTAATTTTTATTTAATTTTGTTTATGCTCATGAAGGTTCTTAATAAATTAAAATTTGAAAAAATGTTACACCTCTGTTGCTCTCGTGTGCTATGTGAGTTAAGTTGCTGAAACAGTGTGTTTCAATACAACCCTGCATTCAGGTGTTAGAGCTCCTGATTTTGTCAAAATCAATGACCTACAAAACATTGCAGATAAGCATGGTCTAAAAAAATTAAGGAGAGCGATCACCAACTTTTGAAATAATAATTGACGTAAGTAGTGTTCTCTACATTTTTTAGATAGGTTGCCTAGTGGCAAAGGTGCCGACTTCAGATCAAGAAGTCCCGGGTTCAATTCCTGGTCGGGTCAGAAAATTTCAATGGGTTTTTTTTTTCATTTGAAATTTCTACTCGGGGTTGGAATCCAGTCTCAGATGGGACGGGACCGGTTGAATTTTATTTTATTTTATTGAAAGGGGCTACTTACCACTTTTCGACCGTCTTCAACTGCTCGAAGTCGGAATCCCGTAGGTTCAAATTCGTATAAAATTGGATCCACTTAAATTCGAAAATTTCAAAAAAATATTCGAACAATTTAGTTTAAATCTCACACGCTGATGCCCTCTAAAGAATCAAAATAGAAGAAGATACAATTTTATACAAAACAGGGTACCCAGTGGTCTATCCCATGCAAAGTTTTACTCCCGGGCGTTTTTTAACATCCTGTAATTTCTCGACTCAGCCTCTAAACTCTCTTCAGGCATAATAAAGATCTACAAGCTTCGTTACAACGATAGGGGGGGGGGGCTTTACCCTTAGCGCAAAATATAATATTATACTCTCGAAAGACTAGAAAGAAGATAAAATTAAAAATTTTATTGACGATCAACATAAATTAGAAAATATTGAAAAATAAGTAAGAGCCCGACGATTAGATGGCTATTTTAACACCCTTATTTGTAAATTTACATCTTAGAAAGTTTACTTTTTAGTGATTTTTAGTGCCACTGCCATGTTTGCAACAAAAAACCATAGTCATTAAGTAATAATTGGCAGATATGTCGTAAATAAGTGACAAATAGTGGAGTGCGCAAACCGTGTATGGCGCCAGTAGTAATAATGTATGGAAATATTCAAGCTCAAGTCGGCACGGGTTAATGTCATCGTTGAATGTTAAAATTTTGCACACACATAAGTAAGGCTTAGTACCTATAATAAAAAAAACCGAGGGGTATGCGTTTTAATATCTTCAAAAAAATTTAGGTCATATAAGAAACATCCTAACCTACTTGTGTATTTTTTATCTTTTTATATATTTTAACATCTTTAACTTTTTTGCTGGTTTATGTATTGTACTTTTCATTATATTGTTATTATTTGTTAAAAAAAACTGATGTTTGCGAAAATCTGAAAATATCTATTGACATTTTCAACTTTTAACAATTAGGTCATATACTATTTAATACTCTTGGAAGCGCGAAGGGGATCCTTGACTCCGAGGCCCCGGTACAACAACAACTTTGCAAAAATTAAATTAATAAAATCCATAAAAAAATAGAGGATTTACATTCCTAAACTGCGTGTTACCAAGTGTTAATATCCACCATATATGATATGCAATTCAAATAAAAAAGACAAAATTTACAAATCACAACCCTTACCATCTCAACTATTTCGTATTTTATGGCTTGAACGTGATTTCTTTCAGCTAATCTGTAAATCGTGTTAATTATTATGTTGGTGGTGGCTGGTATGGGGAATGAGATATTCATTATCATTTGTCTAATCTACATACACACACACGCTCTAACCATTCATAACACTCACACAATATAAGTACCTATAATACTATACATATTCAAACAAAAAGACTGCCTACCTACATATTATTATTATTCTTGTATGAACTTATAATAATTATTAATAATTTTAACATAATCAACGTAATTACTTCATGAATTAAACATCTAATGAGATTTTAATGGAAATTGTATTACAAACAAAAATTATATTAATTTCCCCGTCAAAAAATATTCGTAAAAATATATATTTCAACATTAAAAATACGAGAAAATTAAAAATAATATCTACTTATATAATTACATATACCGATATAATAGTGAATATATTGCACGCGTATTTTGAGATAAAAAAAATCTTTACAAACATGAAAGTGAAACCTTAAAATGCTTTTCAAATAACGATAAGTGTAATATAACTAGGTATCTAAAAAAATCTAGCTTGCTTAATTGAAGGTTTTCTAAGAAAATCATGACGAATGTATGGTTGTTAAAAAAAATGTATTTCTTCTTTCTGAGTCTTTATATTCTCAATCCATGAGAATCATTTCAGGAAGTTCGTCATAGAAAGAATTAGAAATTTGACATAAGAAAAGCAAAATAATATAATGTTCTGAAATGCGCACATTAAGGGAATGGTTTTATACAAATTTTCTTACATGCATTAAAAACCTAAAAAAGTGAACATAGATCTGATTTTGTATCCAGCGTTAAAATCTAAGCTTATCTTCTATTATGAACTGGCAGCAAAACCTGTAGGAGGATAGTCATTGAAAAAAATTATAATTGTTTAATTATCCTATAAATTAGTCATACCGTCTCGTTAAGAGTCTCAATTTACTTCATTACGTTAAGAACTGCGAAAATTTGGCTAATAATTTTTGTAGGTACCTAGGTAGGTATGTTAATATATCTTTTTCTTCGATAATTTTTTTCGCGCTGATACCTGTTAAGTTTTATTAATTGTCACGGTAACAATCAACTTGCCAATGAAAATCATAAGTAGGTTTCTATTTGTGCAAAATTTTACACATAATTGACGATTTTTTTTTTATACCTTTGAAGTATATTTAATCTGAACAAACTTGTAACAGGGTGGATGTTGGAGAGGGGACGAGGGGAATGTGAGAGAGCGCTGACTCACATCCTTCGCTGATTGTTTGTAAGGTGGAGTGCAGTGGACCCTTATTAGTGGAATCTTATCTTATTAGTCTTGTTATTTAGTAAAGACATTATTATTTTTACTTTTATTTATTACTTTTATTTTATTTCTTCACTGTAGGTATTATGCTTTTTTGTAAGATGATTGGTTGGTTACATGATTTGATTTGAAGTAGTATTGCCCCAGAACAGACTTTGTCTAGTGGGCCAGTAAATTCCAATAATTATATATGTAAACTGTTTGTTGTGTAATTGATAATGGATAATAAAATAAATAAATAAATAAATTTTTTCGTGCGTTAAAATGTTTCAACGAAAATATTGCGTTACGCATGAACTAACAAATTATTATAAAGGACGTGGTATATATTTCAACAGAAATTTAAGCTAACGAGTCTAGTATTAAAAATAAAAGAAACCATCTTTACTAGATAAAAAAAATCTTTCTCTACCGCTTGTTCAAAAAGCTCCAAAAAGGATCATACTTCACATAGATGTTTTAATAAGAAAATGAAGGTTAAAGTTATAAAAAAATAAAATTTTGATTAGAATAAAAGTCACAATAGGGGTTGACATTTTTCTAGGGATCGTCTACAGTTAACCCCATAATAAAAGGTGTCGACCAATTAATAAATCGATAAACGTTTGTGGCATTTTAAAAGGTGTTAATATCCGTTTAATACACCTACATACTGACTATTAAAATAGCACGCTGACATTTTACTAACTCGTTTGAAAAACAATTAAAAGTAAATACTTTATATTTCGTCGAACTTTAAATAACAGTATTTTATTTATTTATAGTAAAAAAATATAAACGAAACAGTAATTAGCAGAAAATAATTGTGTTTATTTTCACGTTGTTATATTTTACCTATCTGATTTGTAATTATAGATAATAAAACACAATAAGTACGTATATACAGCTCGGTTAAGCGATCACAACCCTATCGGCACACGCAACAAGCCTGTATAAACACAATATTAACGGATGCATTTAATACCATAATATACCACCCCCGTAATACCCGTTACAGTATGACATCGCCTGTGTTTTATAAATGTATGTATTTCATCACTGCCAAAACAATTAACTTTTTAACAAAATGATGTCACTAAATACCTTTAAATTTCCCGGTTAATCTGGCTAAATTAACGCGTGAATTCTTGTATCGGTATTACCTATGCACATTTATGAAAAATAATAAATATAGGGGTTGAATTTAATGGAATAAAAGTATGTGCGCTTATGTATGCCGATGATTTAGTACTTATGGCTGAGTGTGAAAATGATTTGCAAGAACTTGTGTCAAGTGTGTTTGAAAATTGTGCAAAAAACGGTCTAAAAATGAATGTCAGCAAAACAAAGGTTTTGGTATTTGAAAGGGATGAAGCAAGAACGAATTGCAAAATAACGGTAGAAAATGAATATCTTGAGCAAGTGAATGAGTATGTGTATTTAGGAAGCATGTTTAGTCGGGATGGAAAGTGTGAAAAAGAAATCGAGCGTAGGAAAGTTGCTGGTTGCAGGGTGGGCGGTGCACTAAGACCTATAATGAGAAACAACAACGTCTCACTACAAGCAAAGAAACTAGTGCATAACGCAATCCTGTTACCATCGATGATGTATGGTTGTGAAACGTGGACATGGACGAAAAAAGAAGAATGTAGTATTAATGCAGTAGAGATGAAATCTCTACGAAGAATATGTGGAAAAACTTTATGGGATATGGAAAGGAATGAAAATATTAGGAAGGAATGTGGTATGGAAGTAAGTGTTGTGACAAAGATGAAAGTTAATAAGTTGAGATGGTTTGGACATGTGGAAAGAATGGATGCAGACAGAATGACAAAGAGAATCCATAAGGCTGAAAGGAAAGGTGTAAGAAAGCGTGGCCGACCGAGAATGACGTGGATCGAACACATCGATTCCGTCCTCAAGGAAGGCCATGTAAGAAGTAAGAGAAATAGGAGAGGGTGTATGAGAAATATTATGTCGGTGGATGAAGCGAAAGAAGTATGCTTGGATAGAAAAGAGTGGAGGTCCGTTCTCTCTGCCTACCCCTTACGGGACACGGCGTGATGGGTAAAAAAAAAAAAAAAAAAATTTCACTAAAAAGCAGTTGAAGAAACAAACAATTAGGTGTTTTCAATTCACAATTCACACACATGTATGTACTTCGAATATAATATGAAAAAAAACCATTGTCAATAATTATTCTGCTACATTGGATAATTTCATTACACAATGTGCCACATAAAAGGTTTCATTCAAAATTTGTACAGATTCAGAGAATAAAAATGATTCTTAATTTAAATTGAACGAACGTTTATTTGTATACCCATACCTACTAATTTTGTGTCAACAAAGAACAACAATATAAAAGTGCGAAATTTATATTACGACGAAAATAGCTTAGAAAATAGGTAGGTACTTACCGCTCGTAGCTACCTTTGTGAATTTTTTTTAATAAAGTGGACAACGAAAATAATTTTGAAAACTAATGGCGTATGTTCCAAACTTAAAAATAAATGCAATTTTAAAACATATTCCTTATTAAAATGTTTGTGCGACAATAACATTTTAGAACTATTCATGTCATACAGGTTGCATAAATTTAAGGAGTCGTAATTTCGAGTATTTTTTACGAGTATTAATTTCTGTAATTCTTGTCAATGTTACGGATCCTATATGTAAGATTGTACAATATGAAATTAAAACTAAAGTTTGCTAAATTTTCTTAAATCACTCGTTAAAGGTAATTTGTTTAGATCTGCGATATTTTGGGCAGAAAATACTTGGTGATAGTCCCTTTCAACTTTTCAATGAAACAGTCTTGTATAAATAGTTCTATCACAACATTTTTTTTCAACCATGAACGGGTTTTTGACTAATGTCTCCATACTCAAATGTTTTTGAATGTCTTTAACATTTCAGTTTGGAGACGGTTTATTCTTCGAAAACCGGTTCATATTTGAATAACATATTTTGTAATAGAAATAGCAAAAACTCTTTCATTTTTTATTTTAAAGGTATTTTTTAGTAATTATTTAAATAGTAGAAACAGAGTAAATAGAACGCTTTTTTCGCATACTTACTTAACCTCAACCAGAAACATAACGTATTTAATAATAATTTTATCTTTAATTAATATACCTATTTTTTCAAGAGAAAATTGTATACTTAGTTATAAAATGTTTAACAAAATAATATATTTAAAAACAATCAACAAAATAAAATCTTTGAATCGGCTTTTATTTTTTCTTGTATTTTCCGAATATGAAAACTTCTTATCTTATATATAAAAATGGAGAGCTATTTCCCGATGTCATCGCAGGACCGATTTCGCTATCTCTGTTTTTGTCGTGTAGGCTTTTATCAGGAGAAAGTCCTTTTAGAAGAAAAAAAAAATAAGAAAAATGCATAGAAAATTAAAGAAAACTCTACGTAGACAACCTTATAAGTACTTTTTACCTTAGGTATAATTTTATTCCAATTTTGAAATTTTGACAGAAATTGTCCATTGGTGCGAATAACAGAATGCGGATGGAATATACATGGTTTAAAAAAGAGGCATCGTTCGGAATCACATTGGTCAAATGATAATTAATTCATCACCATACAAATTCGAATTCAATATTCATAGTTAGGAACACAGGACAACGTCTGTCGGGAAAGCTAGTAAGAAATAAAAATTCAATGAGCCTTACGATCTTTGCATATCCTCAGAAAGAAAATTGTAATAAAAATAGATACCTACTAATTCATTAAAAATATTAAGTTGCTTCTTTCTCAAGAAAAGAACAATTTTTTTCAGTAAAAACTAGTGTTTATATTATTTCAAAAAAGAAAATTAACAAATGATAGCGTAGTAATTTACCTTATTGATTTTCGCTTTTTCATTCATTATTAAAATTATCAAGGTTGATTTATCCTCATTAGTTAATTTAACTATGATATTTTTCTTTCTAAACCTTCACTCGTTTTTGAGTAATTTGGAATAAATAACTAAAGAATAATTACATTTAAAATGTTCCATGGATTTAATATAATACCGACTGAAATTATAACTAGCTAATATAGTTGAAAAAATGATAGCTCAAAACGAACATAATACATTATCCGTTTCGTGTATTTGCAATCAATGTACACTTTCTATAAAACATTTCAGGTCACACCTTAACTAAAATCAGATAAAAATTAATTATTTTTTTATGAAATAAATAGTTATTTTGATTGTTTCAATACTCTCAACGAATTTTACATCACGCTCACCACTTTCAATATTTCTATTATGGACGGGACCGGTTGACTAGCATGTTTATGCTAGTCAACGCTGGTTTTGATAACATTTGCGTGTATGTAAGTTTATATAGTATTTTTCAAATCATACTTAATAAACGGCATTTTGAATCACATACAAAAAAGAGATTGTAAAATTAAAAACTTTGAAAATTTCATATAATTATAACAAACCTTTTGATAAAAGTATCCTACAGGCTACACATTAAACTTAATCCAAACACATAAACAGTTACATTAAAAGTTGCAACTTTAAATTTAAAATGATTCAACACGCTTGTATTTTTATATGATTGGTTAATATTTTTTAATAAAAAAAAAACATTTCAAATGAAATAGTTTAGTGCTAACAATTTGTTCATTGACTTTTAACATTGAAACACTCACATACGAAAATAAAATTGAAACACTTGTTTTATTTAAACATGTCGAAAACCTTCGAATGACAAGCTCGCGCGCTTCGCGTAATATCGAAACCCCTAACGACGCACGGAACGGTACGGGCGAGACGGCTTTTCGTCGCAACAGCAACCCCGAACTGACTAACGTTCGTTTGCATACCCTAACGGAGGCACTCGGGTGGAATCGGTTCTTCTCGTTTCTTTCAATTCGGAATCGGTCGTACCATTGAACGTGGGAAATAGGACTTTCAGGTAAGTACTATGTGTGAACATCCATACGAGATCTGTTTAAACCTGAAGAATTTATTACTTATCTTGTTTCGTTAGATTTTTTGCTGTAAGTTTATCATAACTGTCGATTTAAATTTAAAATAATGATTTAATAAACTTTTTTGATTTTTATGGCAATAAAAAATGTTAACTAATTACGGATGTTCCATTATTAACGCAAGATTTCAATTCGTCACCATTCACGCAATAATATTTCAATAAATAGTTTTGGGCTACTAAAAGTTATTGATTTTGACAATTATTATTCACAATATGATCTGAAAGATTATGTATCTTCTTGCTTCTTCCTTGTCCCTTATGCCTATCCCTCACCCTTATCCTTCTTCCCATTATCCCCAGCTGAGCCTGCACATTTTGTTACATAAGTATTTTTTTTCTGTTGTTTGTCTTAATTCTTACCTACTCGCTGTTAATGTCTACGTTTATACTTTACTGGTGTTTTTGTTGTCCATACTATTTGTGTAATTGTTTGTAATATAATCACTGTTTGTATAGGTATTTGTTTAATAAAATGAAAAATAAATTAAATTTCATGATCGCGAACTTTCTTGTTTCTCTAGCTGCACAGACTATTTTCAAAGTATTTTTCCTTTAAAAAAAGTACTTTTGAAGAGTTTGTAGATAATATCGAGAATCAAATATCGTTGGGTACAAACTGAACAATGGGAGGTTTTATGGGGAGCTTCCGAAAAGACACACTAGGTGGCAGCGCTTCTAATCAGGTCTATTGTCAAATTATGACAGCTGTCAAACATACCATCTAGCATTGACTGATGAATATTATGCTAATATATCTCCTCTCTTTTTTTCTCAATTAAACAATTTAACGTTTTAATTATTGATGATTGCAAAAGTGGCTTTTTCTAGGAGGTAAACCAAAGTATGTCCTTTTACAGTACACACGAACAAAAGCACTAGGTATGTATTTGTCTTCAAGAGTAGATTTGCAGTACTGTTCTAAAGGAATAAGTCTCAGAAGTGCTGTTCTGTATCTTCTTGTTTTATTGTTTTCTGTTCCGGTATTTTTTCATTTGTATTTAGGTAGGTATATAAAAAATAAAATAAGATAAAGAATTATTTTATTTGTAAAAAGAAATGTACAATGATTATTCTAAACATATGGTTGAGGCTATAAACGTTAATTTGAACAGTGTTGCTAACGCTGTTTTTCAAACGCAAAGTAACCCAACTGAAAATTTGGTATGCGGTCATTCCGAAGAGAGGTGGGAGTTCACTAAAAAAGGTCATTTAGTATCCGAAAGGTGAAAATCCGCTAAAAGGGAAGTAACCCAAGTGGCTACCTGTCGCCTTTTAGGTTTTTTCGTCGCATATTCTAGTTCCAAATATCCCAAATGGCAGTAAATCGCCCCCTGTGGCAACACTGAATTTGACAATAGACCGAATTAGCAAGGGCGCCTCTAGTGGCACAAAATGGAAAAAAAAACATCCCGTTATATGTACCTATGTCGCTCAGTTTTGTGCAAAATTTCCAAAACTTAAGTTGGTAAAAAAGTAGGTAATTTATAGGTAGGTAAACGTAATTTCAAAAATAATCATTCGAATACTGAAGAGTTTAAAATTAGAAACAAAATATTTCCTATTAAATCGCATTGTGGGCCCGAGTTTCTAAAAACTTTAGTACCTACTTATCAATACCGATGGTTGCTGCATCATTCGATCAATTTTTCGGGTGCAAGTCAATTGCAAGGCATTCAAATAACAAGATAGTATTTACATTTTTGCAATTTGTACTAAATTAAGAAAAGTTAGGTATAGTTCCCATACATAAATATTCAATTTAACTATTAAGCTTTATCCATTTTAAAAGTAATTAAAGTCTCAGTGTCCTATATTGTAATCTTTTTGGTACACTACTTACTACTGGTTAACTTTATAATGTATATCGATTGTGTTTTGCCAACTATGTATTCTGTTTGTGACTATATTGTAATTGTAAAAGGCCTCGGCCGTATATTATTGAAAATAAAATAAAAAAAAAATAAAAAATAAAAAAAAATAATAAAAAAATACCGATGGTCAACTAAGGGTTTTCTTAGTTCATCTTGTATAACGGAATCTGATAATTTGGCCCTATCATTTCGCTGACTACCCCTCTTACAAGGTGATTATAGTACCTATAGTATGTTATTAGATACATTTCGCAATGCTTACATTAAACTCCTCGTAAAGATAATAGAAAGTGTTTAAAGTCGTAAAATGAAACTTCTGTACCGCCACTTTACAAGTAATACGTAAGTGTGTGTGTGCTCAATTTACAAGGCAAAATATGGGAAAATTTGCACAGGTTAATGAAGATTCTACTATATCACCATACTTATTTTTAATGGTTTTCTTTATAAGACTGTCAAGTTTTATATAATATCTGCCCTAAACATAACGTTTTGGTGCTTGATTCGACTACATTTACCTACATTTTTGGCCAACACATATTCGTTTAACCATTTCGAATTTCAATTATATATTATTATCCTATTATCATCTTACTTTTCTCGGATGTAAAAAGGTCTAATTCGCTTGTATCTGTATTTTTAATTGTATAAAGACACTATATGTAGAGGTACAACTGGATGCAGATAGTGTTCTAACATCAAACGATCGAATCGTTCGATCATTTTGTATGGAAATTCTTACGAAACTCGTTCGATGATCGTTTCGATATTTTTGATCAATCAATTGATCGATCGATTCTCCTTTTTGTTAACCCACTGAAGGTTATACGTAGGCAATGCCCACTGCGCTCATCTCACGCAGTTTCAATGATATTCCACGAAAGAAAAGAACACAGTATGTGAGAGTCTTCTTCGTCTTCGGCAACCTGATGGAAGGGAGAACAGCGCTCCCCTCGGCCACCTGTCATTCAGCATCCTTAACTGATGTAAGTCATGTCCATCTCCTCTCAACAATGGTGAGAAGAGTAAGGCCCTGTCCTAACTGAAAAGTGATCGCGTGACCATGCGATGACTGATCATACAATGTTCTCAATTTGAACGATCCGTCCGCGTTTGAGTATATTTATTTATTTATTTCAGTATATGAAACTTATAGCGCGGATGAGGGAACGCTTTCCAGTTAGGACGGTAATAATAAGCCTGTGTCAGGTACGCCAGCGTATAGCAACCTACCACCTTGCCTTCAACGTTCTTTAGTCAGGTGTCAGGACGGGAGAATCGGCAACACACACACATCAAACAGTTTACATTTCGTCTCAACACCAAACGCCGCCGCTTTTCATATTTCACACATAGAAAACTGAGCCCCGAATTCATTATCGAGGGGAATATCACCATTAGAATCCTGAAAATAAAAAGTCAAATAAGTTTAGTATCATCCAGTTTTGTAATAATTGTATCAAGTAAAAGTGTATTTCAACAGTTAAGTAGTACGTAACATGTTAAGTAGATAAATTATGATGTAAAGTCTCCCGCTAAGTCTTTGTGCCGAATGAATGAGGAATGTAAACATTTCGACGTGTTAACTGAACAGAAAGTTCCATCCATTGTTTAGTTATTTAGGATTGTTACTTAGATACAAGCCCACGCCTGATAGTATTAACAGCGTACATACATACAAACAATCATCCTAAACTACTATTCAACTATCAACTAGCGATTTTATAAGGGGACTTCCTTTATTTTAAAGACACTTCTATTTTATTAAACCTATCACAATGTAAATTTATATTCTTAAGTAGTTGTTAGATTTTGCTTACTTACTTAACGAGTCTGAGCACCTATCCACATCCACCAAACCACTCGTCTCCAATATTCAGTAGCTACAACAGTAGTTATTACTCATGTCATAGGTCATTCAGATGTTCGTCATTTTGAGTCTCACCGCAACTATAGGAGATATCCTCTTCCACACTAAAACCCAAACTTGTGCATGCGTGTTTTTCTTACATATTGGAACTGTCTAAAAGTTCGGCCCCGATCCTAGCTTTCATACAGATTTATCTGGCTGCCATTATATTGTGTATGCCAGGGATCTTTCCTTGATTATCTGTTGGTAATTTTGGGAAAGAAGGTAGGTACTCGGTTTTTCTCTTTTCCGCTCACAAATACATATTCTCTCTCTATTTTCTCACTTTATCTTTCTTTTGAGCTTAAACCTCCTTGCAACAGGCAATTCACACTACCAATACCAAACTACCGTCTATGATTTTCAGCCAAAAAGCTCTGTTACGCCTTATTTATTAACCTACATCCAATTATTTATCAGTGCTTTATTTTATAATATTTTTTTAAATTGTTCGATTTTTAATGAATTAAATAGGCATTCAACTGTTTTCTAAGCTTCAAAGTAAGCATTTTGATAGTTAAATACATACATGTAGGTATAATATACTGAATTTTTTAGATGTAGATAACATAGGTTGGAAGACAATAAGCCCGCCAATTTCGGTTGATTATAACAATGGTAGGTAAGTATGCAACTCTTCATCGTCGTACTTTTTCATATTGTTGGCCTACATCTTTTGTTTTGTACAACTATTATTTGAGTCTCTCGATCTCTACTTCTTTGCTTGCATTAACCATTATTATTTCATCGAATACACTGATACTTATTATTTATTTAACGTATGGCCATTTCCTCACAATTTATATATAATTGAATACAATTAATAAGTATTTAGTCAATATTCTTGTTAAATAGTCAATATAATAAATTAGGGCGCAGGGGAAATTATTTTCCTGCTTGTCAGATGGTCAAATCCAGCTCTCACTTATTTATTTATTTATTTATTTTTTATTTATTCAAATCGCATACGGCCATTAGGCCAATTACAAAACAATAAAACAAAAATCATACACATGATAATTTAAGAAAAAAAAAACAATAAACAATACAAAATATACAGCCAGATAAATATGCCAAAACATCATAAAAAATAAAAAAAATAAAAATGGCTGTATTTAAAAATCATAAAATAAAATACACACCTACTTAGCTGAAAATGTTGAAAACTATATCGAAATTCCAACCAACAAACCAAATGGTATGGTTATACTTATGTATAATCAAAAGACATCCGAATCTCAAAGAACATACAGGAGTTCACTAGGGAAATCAAAGGTCTTATCAAGAATAATCTGATATAGCCAGTGATAATGAAATGCGTGTACTTGGTTTATTAATTATTATAATATTGATATTTTTAATTGGATTAAATGCCTAATCATGATTGCAGTATGCACATATACAACATCAATTAAAATATTTATTTTATTTTATCGGCCTTCTGAAACCATCAGATTCTAACCTGCGGTTTGAGGGTTTCTTTGTTACATAACGCAAATATGCAGGCATTTCCAGGAAAGATTAGTAAGAAATTTCAGATCCGCTGTATTCATCTTTTTAATGGCATATCGTAGATTCACTGTGCACTTCTAAAACATGTTAATTTACGCAAAATATTCACAGAAAATCACATGTTAAATTGAATTGCAATAAACTCTATATTATATCGTGGAAACGAGCAGATTCTAGCATACACAATACAGCAACCTTCACACTCCAGTTTTTCCTCCAAGACATCAATATTTTTAATGGTCGAGTGAAATAATCATTAACCTTTATTGGTTTCTGAAAGTTTACAAACATAGGAACATAAGGGTTTTATATTTTTCAATAGACAATTCATCTTAGGCTGAATGTATACCTACTTATACTAAGAATAGATCTATCAAATGTAACAATGTAATGGTTGGTATTAGGTATATTATTATTTATTTTACACAGACTAGGTACAAGTTGTGACACAATCAGTGATTCGGGGCATGAAAGAGTTAGTATTGATTCTGAACATTATAATTCCACGCAACCCGGCACAGTCAAAAGGGGTGGCTTAAAACAGGTGAAAGCGTCAAATCATCCCCGTACATTCACCAACTAGGTACCTACCTGCTACACAAATTGATTCCAGCTCATTTCCTAACAAGAATTCTATCGCTGTAAATAATGTATATGTATACATGGAAAACGACAAAATTAATACGCGGCTTAAAGTATGTGCTGTGAGATTATCAGCATGAAACAGTATCACCCTTTGATTCTATTGATGGAAAATTGGATTTTGGGTCTTAAAACCTTTGCTCTTGAACTTGTGGGATCGCTTCAGTATTCCTGCAGTACTTCGTAAAATGAGCATTCGCTTATCACAGGGCTGGGAAAAATGCGGCTCGCCATTGTTAAATCTACTGAAGTTTTTCATGAGTTTTTATATTAAAAATGTTGGAATAGTCCGCAGTCAACAAGTTTAGAGCTTAAAATAAATTGCATCGTTATAAAAATATCTCCAAATTTCATAATGTCATTAATTCAGAAGAATAATTATTCCAATCTTAAGAAACCTTTTTTTAGATAAAACATACTTTTCATGAGTATTAAACTCTTAGTATCTCAAACATCAATTTAAATTGTTTGTGATGAAATTTTACAGATGCTCATTGTCACGAGCAGTTTTGAGACTATCAACAAATAACAGGTTACTACAACTTCATCTACAAAAAAAATAGGTATGTGTAAAAAGTTATGTTATGTATAAAAATAGGTATGTTAAGGATGCCGAATGACAGTTGGCCGAGGAGAGTGCTGTTCTTCCTCCCATCAGGGTCCCGAAGACGAGAAAGACCCTCTCACACTGTGTTCCGCTCCTTCGAAGCAGAGCTGAGGGACATGGACATGGTGTGGGAGGAGGTCATAAACCTTGCTCAAGATCGAGCGTAATGGAGAGCTCTTGTTGCCTCCCTATGCCCCTGAGTGGGGTGAAAAAGGGAGAATTGTATAAAAAGATCAGTTCAATTCTTCCCATATTTTTGTTATGTTTTTTTAAGAAGAAGAAGGTACCTAATATTTTCTTTTTCTTTTTTCCGGCCCGCCGCTCATTATGAATTTGGCTCGCCATCCAAAAATTTTGCTTAGCCTTGGTTTATCAGATTATCTTTATATTCATACGTGAATGAAAAACTTTGTGACTATTTTTACGAAAATTGCCTGGACTGAAGAGTATGAAGTACACACTTATAGTTCATTCCCAATGCAACTATTTTAAGTGTAAATTTATGTACAAATTTATATAGGTGGGTACTCATGTATCTACATACTATTATTTTTTTTTCCCTTTATCTTCAGGGCAGCGAGGCCTTTGTGTTTGCTCCTCTTGCATAGTTTTATTTTTGTTTGTTTTATTGTGAAATTGTGATTTTTTTTGTCATCTTATAATAACCATGTATAATATATTTTTAATGTACCTACAAGCAACAATTGTTGCGTAGAGAGAAATAAATAAATAAATATAGAGAAGGGGTGGCGAATACTAATATTTTTTTAAATTATGCTTAAAAATAGATTAAATCAATAAATAAAACACTACGCACACCACTGTTATGTTATGTATTTCATACTCTCACACACTTCAGTGTATTTGAGATTATTTGACACGGAACTTTTGTTTATCTGTGGTCAAACTGAGAATAGATTAATATTTTTTTAATTAATAATTAACTAACCATAGAAAAAACTTTGAAAATATCAAAATTTCAAATTCGACTTATCCTTGTCATTATTTTTTAAAGATAATTTTGAAATATGGAACTAAGGAAATTAAAGAAATATGTGGAATTCAGGCTGCGAGGTGTACATCCTTTGCCTATTTTCAAAGTATTATAATATATGGAATCATAGTCTGCACCGAGGCGAATAGTAGTTATAGTATTTGTTGAAAATTTGAATATTGATAGGCTTTGCTTTATCTTTTGATTCATATTTGTGTTTGTTTTATTTATTTTTTTTTTGTATTTTTTCATTTTTATAATAAATATTTGAAAAAATGTACACACTTTGACGACTCCAAGTGCTCTAAAGAATCCTAAGGACTAGGGTTGATAAATAAAAAAAATATAAATAGGTATTTAGATAACTCTGTAAAATGTAGCGGCCTTCGAATGACAAAACAACGTCACTTGAAAAGATAAAATATTAAAACCGATTAGATATTTTTTCACGTGTTTCTATATAGCTACTTTTTTTTTCACCGTTTCATAAATATCTCACATGATTATATCGCAATATCTTCGAAGAAAATTGTTTTTATATTAGATTTTTATACTTACACTTTTAAACTCAGTTTAGTCTTCCGCCCGTCTCCTCGCACCCGGATGAAGAGTGTGTAGTTATTTAGTAGAAAACTTGGAAGAGAAATTATTATTACAGTGTATCTAAGTATAAATTGCAAGGTGTTTACTCGTACGTATGTATGTTCTTGACGACTTTTTAACACTGCCCGCCCGAGTAGACAACGTACTAGTTTGTGCTAGCACTGTAACAGAATAAATGTATCCAACACGTTCGAATTAAACTTGGATGTGGCCAATTTGTTGTTACAAACTTTAAAAAGATCCCTAAATGTTCGACCATACAAGGTGTGATCAAAAAGTTCCGGCAATACTGAAAATGTATCTTCTTTTTTTTTAAACTTGTGAGCCAATCTTGCCTCCTGGATAGGTTAAGTTGGGTGAGAACATAATGATTTGTGGCTTAGTATTATCAACTGCTTTCATTTGAGATCAAGTTCACCTTTCCCCCGTCCATACCAATGGCACCATGAAATTCTTGTTCCCTTCGGGCCTAAAAGTATTTCGTGTCGTTCAGGGCCACATTCGAGAGTTACGGCTCTGAGTTTTTGTCTTTAGACTATTTTGAAAAATAAATGCAGAATTGGAATGGATAATAAGTTACAACGATCAACTACTGAGTTCGTTGATTAAAAGACCGAAATATAGGTATTAATTGCCTACTTTGATGGAATATTAATCATATCAACAGCCAGCAAAATTTGTTCTAAAAATTTCTCCAGTAAAATTAAAGATTAAAAATTACGAGATGTTTGATAGCCGAGTGGTATCAGTCGACGGCTTCCGCGCATACAGCCTTCTCCAACAAAAGTTTTGCTTTAAGCGAAATAAGTCGAAAGTGTATTTTTGTTAACTTTGCGTGAGTCCAAATTCATTTTAAATAATATGATCTTTGAAATAACTTCTATAAAAATAATTATTATTGAGTATCACAAACTTTTTGATCAAACTTTGTATGCCGACTTCTTGACTTCTATAATTTGTTGGATATATCAACCTAAATACATTGTTTTTATACCGCGGAAAACTATAGATTAATTAACAGTCTTTGTCCACGTTGCTGAAGTTTCTGACCCTCGTATTGCTTTCCAAAACGACCTGTCTGCTGCCAGATGCATGATCCTAAAACCTTGATCACACGTGCCGAGTAAACGGGCGAGACAGTAAAATGTTACTCGCCTTAAGGTTTAGACGCAGCGAGTACTCGGCCAAGAGCACTGTCTCGCCCGTTTACTCGGTACGTGGGACCAAGGCATAAGGATCGTGGGGTAGTTGTACTGGTTCATTTGGCTGGTATAGTGCATCGGCGATCTGCCTCGCGCTCATTTAACTGGAGATATTCCAAAGATAATCAGCACTTCAAGGTTACCATAAGAAAGTTTTCAGTTTGTTCTCGAAACTGAGTCAGCAGTCGCACCATGATGTGGAATTTCAAAAGAAATGAGGTGTTGGTTTTTTTTTGTCTTTCTCCATGGAAATCGACCACTTCACTTTACGAAAGATAGACGACGCGTACAGCATAATATGCTATTCCACTCCATAAAAGAAAATCGAAAGCACAAGTTTGAATAAGATATTCAAATTCGTGCGCTTGTCGATGGCAATCTAGCTGTGAAATTATAAATGAAAACTTTGATTATTTTTATAAATTATTGAAAGTTATTGAAAAAGATTGATCACAAAAATTGAAAAAAAAAAAAAAGATTGATTAAACACAAAAAAAATGATGGGGCATTTTTAGGTACTTACCTTAATCAAATCAATCAAATCGTTTACGTTTATTGAATCCGAAACCGATGAAAAAAAACTAAGGCTGGGAAACCACAATATTCAAAAAAATAGTAGGTAGATACACAAATCATTCTTTAAATAAATTAAATCGGAATAATATTACAAAGATATCAGCGCAGACACTTTACTGCCATCTATTGAAGTTTATTGTAAGCTTACCACAATAAACGTACATTCTGGACAAAATATTATGAAATAAGTTCTCACAACAAACTATTCGCATTTTACTAGTGGACTAACCTTAAGAGGTTCATAATTTCGATATTTCATTATTATTTTTGGCTCGCACGAGGAGTGTTAGTTATGTTAATTTTCAAGAGTGGACTCTTTGTATAAGTTGACTCAAAAATTAGGAGTTTAATGTCTACATGTTAAATCCTGGGCAGAGAAATATAATCATGTGGTGCCACCAAAAACATTGTGTTAAATTGAAATTTCGTTTAAGCGAATATGCATCTAGGTAAAATATAAGAGATGAAACTAGCTTTTCATACGCACTTTCTAAAACGAAATAGAGGTTCGATTCAAAATACCAGCAGTTTACATCTGACAACATTTCACAGAATTCAGTTAAGTACCTACTCTGTTAAAAAATATATATATTGAGACAGAATATGTTATATGTATGACATATATTTTGTTTAGAGTAGGTATT
This sequence comes from Mystacides longicornis, assembly GCA_963576905.1. Taxonomy (NCBI): domain Eukaryota; kingdom Metazoa; phylum Arthropoda; class Insecta; order Trichoptera; family Leptoceridae; genus Mystacides; species Mystacides longicornis. The sequence goes on along the minus strand of OY756439.1, from coordinate 10,488,581 downwards.
TTGGGGGTCAATAGTTTAAAGAACCTTATACAAACTTACACTCACAATTTCCTCGATTTGATATTCTATCACTTGTATTTGATATTATATGTCTTAATATTCTCGAAATTCTCCACAGATTTTGTTTTCAGTAGATATCACAATATTTTTCGAATATGTAACAACAAATGACTCTAACTATTCATTACTGATGTTCGTTTTTTAAATTGAACAAACAACTACCTACGGGCTTACGACCGTCTTCTATTGTTATTTCGAATGCTGGCTCAGTGTAATCACTTTACGTTAACAACGTTCACCATTAGGTGGTAATGCTTAAATATCCGAAACTCCTAATCATGGAAATTCTAAACATGTCAATAAAGACCATGTGCACAACAAGTAGATATTTATTAATTGATGAAATATAGAGCTAAAAATTTGAAATTATTGAGAACCAGTAGAGCAACCAAATTTAAAGACTGCGACTGCTGTCATATTTTTCATTATTTTACTTCATAGTTTACCTACTTAGGTAGGTGCGTATTTTAGATACAGGGTTTCCTGAGTTTGAGTCTAAGATTGTTCAATAAACTGTATTATGAAGTAAGATAAACGGCAATGATGAACTCAATTTTAAATTTGTTTAGAGAATGGTTAGGTGTCTGGTCAATGCTTATGTGGTGATAGAGTCATGGACCCTCAAAGAGAGCACTTTGAACCGGCTGTAGTCATTCGAAATGTGGATGAAACGGCGAAAACCAAGAACGAACGGACATGATTACAGGCAGTTGCTGGCTGATATCAGAGTCCGAAAGGTGTCCTATCTGGGATGTCTGCTCTGAGGAGAGAACTGCGCCTGATTTTGAAGGGCAAAATAGACTTCCTGCCTACGTAATATCCGGAATTGAAATGGAATTACAACAGTCTTTTTGCAGCTGCAAAAGACTGGGAAAGATACTCTCAAGTGATATTCGACGTTTGGGTGACCCAAAATGACACATGAAGAAGAAGTGTAGAAAAATTAAGATAAGTAATATCTCATTGGAAAGGCCTTTTACTCTGATAATTCATTGCTGAATGAGACTGCCAAATTCGGCATCGAATCAGCTTCTTTAATTAGTATTTTTGTCTACCTGTCTTCTATGCGATGTTGCAATGGTAAACAGCGGCAGTGGAAAGGCAGACAAAATTTTAAGTTCTAGAATGGACGGTTCCAGACTGGGATGTGGAAATGTTGAGCTTAAATGAGATGGAGAGAAAATATGTTTCACGTGACGAAAATAAGAGCTTTATTGTTGTGGGCAAGAGTGTAAGTAATAATAATAATACCAAAATCATCTCTTCGATGTGAAAAGGTTTTGACGATGTAACACTGAATCCGATTAACCCCTTATGTCCCAGCAGGTTCTCCAACATCTGCCCCCCCCCCCCAAACCCCTCTCTCTTTAGACTCACCTACACGACATACGCCGCATGACGGGGGGGAGGAGAAAAATCCTGTAAAAGGTTTCGCATTTATTATACGTTGTTCAGGAAATAATAATATGGCGAGGTAGGTCTGTACTATCCTACTTTACTTGAGGTTGTATTTTTTTACAAAAATATCCTTTAATACCTTCTCTACCGCTGGACATGTGAAATATACAATTCTGTAATATTGATGGATCTGTCCTTTGTGCCGAGTTAAAGGTAGCGAAACCATAATAATTTTCATTTCTAGTCATCAAATATGGATATCACAGAAACTGTATTCAAAACTACACTGCTGTATGAAAATTATTGCGCCAGAGGAGCTAACAGAAGATGAATGAAGATGAAAGTTAGTTAGTAAAAGTTAACACGAATACACTCTGACTCTTTCACAATAAGCTACATAGAACTTGAGTCGTGGAAGAGGAAAATAGTCGGCATCTGGGATCGAACTCACGATCTCCAGTACGAAAGCCGGCGTCATAACCGCTAGTTTACCAGTCATTGATTGAGATGAACCAAAGGTTTTACCAATAAACCCATCCTTGCCCTGAATTTGGTACGGTGTGCCAGTCAAAAATCAGCATCTTCAAAGGATTCAATTTGGGTATAAGCGACCCAGTATATTATTACTTTCTGCAACTAGATGACGCTTATTTTAAGAAAACACTATGGTGGTTCAATATTTATGATGGCATCAACACTTTTATTATTCAAAAAAAAGTTTCATCTCTTATTGAATTGCTACAATGTACGGTCTTTTATCAAAATTTCAATAAGTCTAAAAGGCTTAGAAAAGAACTTCGCATCACTCTTTTAAATATCGTCATTTTTCCAGTGTCTCTAACAATAATTCTAGACGATCATGGCGAAGTTAATACTGGGTGTTTTGTTTCAACTACTTTTCGAAGAATGAAAAACTTTTCGATAAGGTCCAATCTCCTGAATAAAAGTTTTAACGAGGTGACTGTGGTGTTGTCTACAGATCGACGATATGGTAAGTCTCTCTCCTCTATATCCTAGGGTTATGAAAAGTTCAATCTTTTAGAAAGCGCTTTCGTCAAAGCCAACGGTGATTTAACTTTGTGGTGAACTAAAATACTACGAAGAAGCAGCTTATATTATATTATCCTATCTTCTTAGCTTATTTTTAAAAATAAAAACCATCATTAACCTTTGGTTCAACCTTTACCAATGGGTTTATCTTTTTTCTAAGCTTTAGTAGGTTTTAAAATTTAAATCTAGATCTTGGCCGCCTATAGGCGTGGACATCAGATCACGTCCCGGATTCGATTCATTGTCGGGTCAGAGTTTTTTTTTTCAGTGTTTTTTAACTTGAAATCTTTGTAGGTATAGAAAAATATTTATTTTGATCAAGAATAAATTTTAATAATCATTCAAAATACATAAATTTTACAATAGGTCCTAGATTATATGGAAAATGAAACTGTGAAATATGAAAATAATTTATGATAAAAAGTTGCATGGCTCCCCGCACACAGATTAGTTTGCAGCAGATAAATTGGTAGAAAAGTTAACTAGCTACTACTGATTAAATTTGCTGCAAACTGATTTGCAATGTGAGGGGAGCCTTATTTGTTATTTTGCAATTGAAAATAGCTCGTGTAAGCTTATTAGCTCAGATCATCTATAAAGTCATATATTTAGTTTATCGGACACAATGGCATTAAGCCACTGTAAACCCAAGAAGCAGACTTGACTAGAAAAAGTTTGCAAGAGTTAATCTAACCTTTTATAACATTTTCGGGACCTGCTTGGGATAAAAATGCAGCTCAAACTATAATACCACTTAAAACTTAAACATGTACAAGTACATCATGATTTGTATCTACTAAAAATATAATACGACTGCAAATACGATTGAAATAACAGAATAAAGAAGATAATATAACTACTTAATATTCATTTAACAGAAATGTTAAATGTTTACAAAAGCTAAACATGTAAGCGAGTTATGTAAACGAAGTCATAATAATCCCAAGTAAGTTACAAAATACACCCACAAATGGATTATGTAAAAATAATACTACATACATTTTAGTATACCTACACAGGCGTATAAATAAGAAGATATATTATCATGAATTACCGTATTTACTAAACACACTGTGTTTGATTTTCTTATTCTCATAGTTTTTCTTAATTTGCTGCTTTTATTGCTTTTTATGCTGTTATTTAAGAGGTGGATTATGCGTCACGAGGTCGACTTCCAGTTGTAGCCACTTCACATCTTCGGTTATCTGCCTGGAAAACATTATCTTTCATTGGGTTGATCGTGATGTCTATCTTGAGGACACAGAAGTATTTCAGATGTAAATTCTAGGCATTTTGAATTGGTTTCTTAATTATTTGGCCCGAAATCACAGTTGACAGAATAGTCTGCCCACATATCTCCTGACCGTGATTCTTTCCAGCACATTACATGGAAATCTTGGAAATCCTGCAATTTTTTATGGTAGGTAACCAAGTTTTGCATATATTTTTCTTTACAAGGTCGTAGTTTAATTTCCAAACTCTAATATAAATTAAAGTCGGGTTAGTGCGAACACTTATAACTCGAGATTGGCTCAACATATTATTCTTCCTATGTGTAATTTACTGGATTCATCTCCGCAGAATAACTAATAAAAAGTTGAAAAATGGATAAGAAATAATATAAAATATAATATTAAAGTTAGTATGGAAGGAATTTCATGCTACGCAATCTTTGAAAAAATCTAACAACAAAATCATTGGCTTCTAAGTCATTGATTAGGAGTTCTCAACAATTTCCAACTTTTATCTCTTTTTCATTTTATTATTGAATTTCTACTTGTTGCATACATGAGATTTTTCGACATGTTGAACATGTTGAGAATTCTCATGATTAGGAGTTTCGGAGACAAACATTACCACCTAATGGCGAACGTTGTTAACGTTCGTTAAGTGATCGCACTAAGCCAGCCTTCGAAATAACAGTAGAAGACTGTCGTAAGCCCGTAGTGGTTTGTTCCATTTAAAAATCGAACATTAGTAATGAATTGCTAGAGTCATTAGTTGTTATTTTTTCTTATTGTCTTCTGCAACTGCACCCTCTCATTCTCGCATACGTAATTGCCACTCTTACAGTAGCCCATTTCACTTACTCAACCGTTTCGGGCGTTTTAGAAATTTTTCGTACAAAGTCAACCAAATTGCGCGCATATAATTATATTCTCGCGTTGATCCCGTCTGAACTTTGAATACGAATGAAATATTGACGTTTTAGAATTAATATTTTAATGTTATTATATAGGTAATTAGATTTTTTTTTGTTTCTGGAGGCGCAGAGCACAATGAACGGGCCGCCTGTGGTTAGGACCAAAGGGTCCACAGGACAACGTCTGTCGGGAAAGCTAGTTATCAATAAATTCAAATCTTTTAAAATTGCTCAGAACATGGATAAATGCGTCATTATTTCAAAACTTTCAACAATTTTAGAAAGCAGAATCTACTTTGTATGGAAAGATCGTTCTAAATAAATCCGCAAGGGTGGCGTTCAATCCGATTAAATTCTTTACAATCTAAAACTCGGCTGAAAATGATGACCCAAGAATCATAAAAAGCTTGAGAATTCATAATTAACAAGCGCGATGTACCAAAAAACTTTTGATTCTTTTAACAGTTCACTAAAAGCGATTAATGAATGCGGAGTGTACCCACACTACTCAGGGATGTTAACCTAACCAATCTAACTTATAGCAAAATCTCATTTCCATACACGTTCAAGTATCCTAGATTTTATCTATTTTAGAAGACAGCGTACTACCAAAACCTCTTAACTACACACGCCCTACAATTATTATTATGGAGAATCTTTCGATTTAAAATACATTGGTAAAAATAGGATTCACTTATCTTATTTAGCAATCCACTTTAATTTATATTTATTTGATAAATGGTAGTCTGACTATTACAAGTAGGTTGGCGTTTCCTGTATAATATACAGCTATCTATTTCCGTATTTAAAGCTTATGCTGCCAATATTAATAAATCTCATTCACAGAAAGCATACTTTTTTCTTACTAGAGGAAAGGATAGTACCAACTTTAGCTAGATAAGTCTCTACACTATATACATGAGACATAACAAAAATGGATATATATTAATATCCTAGCGCCAACAATGTTGCTCAGCTAGGACATCTGCCTTCTTCCAGCCACTCTGCGACCCTCAATCTTTCCCTTTAGTATCAGGTGGATCGGTCGATACTTTTCTCCACGCATGATGTGTCCCAGATATAAAATTTTCCGAACTTTTACTTACGAGGGGAGTTCACGCAGTGCCCCGGCTCGACTAATGACTTCTGAATTTGTCACCAGGTCGGTCCAAGGAATCTTGAGCATTCTGCGATGTAACTACATCTCGAAAGCCTCGAGCGTGTTCAGTTCATTGTGTTGACCTTCAGAGTCCAAGTCTCACAACCGTACAGTTGTACGGACCACGCGTAGCATTTTACCATTCTCTGTCGCAGTTTCAGATTCAGTTTGCCATTACTGAAAATAGTTCTCATTTTATTAAATGGAACCTAAAGCTATGTCCACACATCGCAACATTTTGTATCTCCAACAAAATGTTGGAGATACAAAATGTTGCGTCAACTGTATCTGGATACTGTTGATAGCGATGTTGCGCGTCCACACATGGTTTGTTGTTGAAAATCAAAATATGCGAATAATAGGTATACAGAGTGTTTGGTAAAACGTTAGACAAACTGGTATGGTACATAGAGGAGATCATTTGGAAATAAAAATACGTTTTGCTTGTTATACACACATGTTGTATGTATACTCTTTGAAAGAGAATATAAACCTTACCCTTACCAACTCACGTTCACTCCCAAGGTACAGCATCTGGTCACCATTAGGTTCCTCTATGCACTTCTGTCTTGTCTGCTTCCTCTCAGATCAGTGCGTTCAAGCCATATTCGGGGGGCACAGCAAGGTGTGCCAATAATTGCTCAACCCTGTTTTTCTTCCGTTTTACTGATATATAAGGAAAAATTTTACTTAATTTGAAGAACTTATGGTGACTTTCACCAACGGTTCATAACATTTAAGTTGCTCGTAGCCTTTTATATAGTGTGGAGTGGAGGACACTAAGAGCTACGTAAAAGTTAGGAACCATTGGTGAAAGTGACCATCAAATTTTTTTCTGAGAATTTTGAAATCTGAAGTAAACTTATTTCGTGGATGTTTCTTTGGAATATGAAGGGATATAACTTTTTATTAAGCCATTTTCTTGATTATATTACTTATTTTTTCTAAAGATTTTAAATTTGAAAAAATAGTTGGATAAATAAAAAAAAGTTACAGAGTGACTTCTAGATAAAATTACGCGATCTCTATTTTTTTTAAACGCCTAAAAAGGGAGCTCTTTATATAAATTTTGAGTAGGTAAGTACAATATATTACCATACCAGTTTATCAAACGATCAACCAAACCTCCTGTATTCCTACATATTCTTCGATCGTTTTTTAAAACTTATCGATGGAAATGAACGATGAGTGAAGCGTTCTGCAACTCGTGGGCTCGAATCCCGGTGCCAACCATTTCCACTTTCACGATACAAACCTTTTGCTTAGTGTGAAAGATGTCAAAAGCGTAATTGTATTCACTTTGACTAAGCTCAGATTCATTTTAAAAAATGTGGAAATCTTTAGAAAATTGCCAGATTTGCAGCTCATGGCGAATAACGCCTGCACTGATTCACATTTACTGAACATCATCGACTGTTAATCAGGTATCCCGAGTGGATAAGTTCAAACAACTGGGAGCAGCCATTACCTATTGACCTGGGACTGAGCTCCCGATTCGCATCTGTATAGCAAGGGGCGCCTTTAACAACATGACCAATAGGTATATGGAAAGCATCAGCGTTTGGTGTCAAGACGAAAATGTTAATTGTTTGATGCGTGTGTGTTGCCCATTCTCCTGTATGGTTGTGAGACCTGGCACCTGACCAAAGTCCATGCACAAAAAGTCTATTCTTTCGAAACGAGGTGCCTCGGGAGAATTTTTAATATAAGTTGGTTGCACCGCATAACGAACGACTCTATACGCCGGCGCACCCAGCGTAGGCCCATCACTTCTACCATTTTGGAGAGTAGATGGACTTGGCTGGGAAATGTGTTAAAGATGCCGAATGGCAGTAGGTCAAGGAGAGCGCTGTTATTCCTCTCATCATCAGGGTCCCGAAGACAAAGAAGACTCTCATACTGTGGTCCGCTCCTATGAAGCAGAGCGGGGTCTGAATATGGTGTTGGAGTTGGTTATCGAAACTCTGAGTATGGGAAGTGTTTGGTAGACTAGCGGATACGACGCCGGCTTTCGCAATGTTTCATGCGGAGGTCGTGGGTTCGATCCCAGGTCCCGACCATCTTCCTTTTTCGCGACACAAGCTTTAAGTAGCTTACTGTGAAAGAGTCATATAGTGTAGTTGTGTTCACTTTGAGTGAATATATAGTGAACACAGATTCATTTTTATAAAGAAAAAAAAACTGCGCGAGATCGAGCGAAGAAGAGAGTTCTAGCTGCCCCCCGTTGCCCCCGAATGGGGTCAAAAAAGGAGAATGGTAGCCTAGTGGCAAATGCAAACTTCAGATCAAGAGGTCCCTGGTTCGAATCCCGGTTGGGTCAGAAATTTTCAATGTATGTGTATTTTCACCTGAAATATCTTCTCGAAGTTGAATCCTGTCTCATATTAGACGGGACTGGTTGACTGGTAGAGGATGCTCCAAGGATTAAGTTCCGCCTGCTATACTGACACTTATGTATTGAAGAGTGTTACTTATTTATGTAATAACTCGGATCGAACACATCGATTCCGTCCTCAAGGAAGCTCAGGTATGAAGTTAGAGAATATGCGAAATGGTATGTCATTGGAGTAAGTGAAAGAAGAATGCCTGAATAGAAAAAAGTGGAGGTCCGTTCTCTCTGCCTGTCCATTATGGCTTGATGGGTAAAAAGAAAATATTAAATAATTAAATAAGTAGGTACCCATTTAAATTTGAAATTAATAAATACTTGAAAATTTTTCAAAACAAACCTATAAAAATAATGTAGAAAGGTAAAAAAAACATTCACAAATAATACCTCGACCAGTGAGATGAACGTGAAAAGTTGACGAGTTACCCGTTTGAAACGGGAAACTTGGAAACATGCAATACGCAACATTTCCATATGATTTTTGGCGCCAAATATCGACGAGTATCTGTCAACTTCACAACAAAAAGTCAATGAAAACTCGTCAACTGTTGATATCAACTTTTTGTTGCCATGTGTGGACAGCCGGGATACACGGATACAAGCAACATGCATAATTTCTCTTTGATTTTTGCATCCAAAAGTCGGCGGTCGACTTAAAGTATCCGTCAACATTTTGCGTTTTTTACAACAAAAAGTTGATAGATACCCGTCAACTGTTGATATCAACATTTTGTCGCTGTGTGTGGACATAGCTTAAGGGTCTGTACAGACCTGAACGTGAGCGGTATCGTAACAGCGCGTATTCAGGTCTGTATACAAACCCTTCACTGCACTGGTCGACCACTAGTAAATAGTCAACGTTAAGCTATGTCCACACACAGCGACAAAATGTTGATATCAACAGTTGACGGGTATCTATCAACTTTTTGTTGTAAAAAACGCAAAATGTTGACGGATACTTTAAGTCGACCGCCGACTTTTGGGTGCAAAAATCAAAGAGAAATTATGCATGTTGCTTGTATCCGTGTATCCCGGCTGTCCACACATGGCAACAAAAAGTTGATATCAACAGTTGACGAGTTTTCATTGACTTTTGTTGTGAAGTTGACAGATACTCGTCGATATTTGGCGCCAAAAATCATATGGAAATGTTGCGTATTGCATGTTTCCAAGTTTCCCGTTTCAAACGGGTAACTCGTCAACTTTTCACGTTCATCTCACTGGTCGAGGTGTTATTTGTGAATGTTTTTTTTACCTTTCTACATTATTTTTACAGGTTTGTTTTGAAAAATTTTCAAGTATTTATTAATTTCAAATTTAAATGGGTACCTACTTATTTAATATTTTCTTTTTACCCATCAAGCCATAATGGACAGGCAGAGAGAACGGACCTCCACTTTTTTCTATTCAGGCATTCTTCTTTCACTTACTACAATGACCATTTCGCATAAAACCACTCCTATTTCTCTAACTTCATACCTGAGCTTCCTTGAGGACGGAATCGATGTGTTCGATCCGAGTTATTACATAAATAAGTAACACTCTTCAATAGTAAATTCAAGTGTCAGTATAGCAGGCGGAACTTAATCCAAGGAGCATCCTCTACCAGTCAACCAGTCCCGTCTAATATGAGACAGGATTCAAGTTCGAGAAGATATTTCAGGTGAAAATACACATACATTGAAAATTTCTGACCCAACCGGGATTCGAACCAGGGACCTCTTGATCTGAAGTTGATGCATTTGCCACTAGGCTACCATTCTCCTTTTTTGACCCCATTCGGGGGCAACGGGGGGCAGCTAGAACTCTCTACTTCGCTCGATCTCGCGCAGTTTTTTTTTTCTTTATAAAAATGAATCTGTGTTCACTATATATTCACTCAAAGTGAACACAAATACACTATATGACTCTTTCACAGTAAGCTACTTAAAGCTTGGAGCATCCTCTACCAGTCAACCAGTCCCGTCTAATATGAGACAGGATTCAACTTCGAGAAGATATTTCAGGTGAAAATACACATACATTGAAAATTTCTGACCCAACCGGGATTCGAACCAGGGACCTCTTGATCTGAAGTTGATGCATTTGCCACTAGGCTACCATTCTCCTTTTTTGACCCCATTCGGGGGCAACGGGGGGCAGCTAGAACTCTCTACTTCGCTCGATCTCGCGCAGTTTTTTTTTTTCTTTATAAAAATGAATCTGTGTTCACTATATATTCACTCAAAGTGAACACAAATACACTATATGACTCTTTCACAGTAAGCTACTTAAAGCTTGAGTCGCGAAAAAGGAAGATGGTCGGCACCTGGGATCAGACCCACGACCTCCGCATGAAACATTGCGAAAGCCGGCGTCGTATCCGCTAGTCTACCAAACACTTCCCATACTCAGAGTTTCGTTAACCAACTCCAACACCATATTCAAACCCCGCTCTGCTTCATAGGAGCGGACCACAGTATGAGAGTCTTCTTTGTCTTCGGGACCCTGATGATGAGAGGAAGAACAGCGCTCTCCTCGACCTACTGCCATTCGGCATCTTTAACACATTTCCCAGCCAAGTCCAAATACTCTCCAAAATGGTAGAAGTGATGGGCCTATGCTGGGTGCGCCGGCGTATAGAGTCGTTCGTTATGCGGTGGAACCAACTTATATTAAAAATTCTCCCGAGGCACCTCGTTTCGAAAGAATAGACTTTTTGTGCATGGACTTTGGTCAGATGCCAGGACTCACAACCATACAGGAGAATGGGCAACACACACGCATCAAACAATTAACATTTTCGTCTTGACACCAAACGCTGATGCTTTCCATATACCTATTGGTCATGTTGTTAAAGGCGCCCCTTGCTATACAGATGCGAATCAACCATACAGGAGAATGGGCAACACACACACGCATCAAACAATTAACATTTTCGTCTTGACACCAAACGCTGATGCTTTCCATATACCTATTGGTCATGTTGTTAAAGGCGCCCCTTGCTCTACAGATGCGAATCGGGAGCTCAGTCCCCAGGTCAATAGAGATGGTAATGGCTGCTCCCAGTTGTTCGAACTTATCCACTCGGGATACCTGATTAACAGCCGATGATGTTCAGTAAATGTGAATCAGTGCAGGCGTTATTCGCCATGAGCTTCAAATCTGGCAATTTTCTAAAGATTTCCACATTTTTTAAAATGAAACTGAGCTTAGTCAAAGTGAATACAATTACGCTTTTGACATCTTTCACACTAAGCAAAGGTTTGTATCGTGAAAGTGGAAATGGTTGGCACCGGGATTCGAGCCCACGAGTTGCAGAACGCTTCACTCATCGTTCATTTCCATCGATAAGTTTTAAAAAACGCCGAAGAATATGTAGGAATACAGGAGGTTTGGTTGATCGTTTGATAAACTGGTATGGTACAAAATTAGATAATTTATTTTGTAATATATTGTACTTACCTACTCAAAATTTATATAAAGAGCTCCCTTTTTAGGCGTTTTTACAAAAAAAAAAATAGAAATCCCGTAATTTTATCTAGAAGTCACTCTGTAACTTTTTTTATTTATCCAACTATTTTTTCAAATTTCAAATCTTTAGAAAAAATAAATAATATAATCAAGAAAATGGCTTAATAAAAAGTTATATCCCTTCATATTCCAAAGAAACGTCCACGAAATAAGTTTACTTCAGATTTCAAAATTCTCAGCAAAAAAATTTGATGGTCACTTTCACCAATGGTTCCTAACTTTTACATAGCTCTTAGTGTCCTCCACTCCACACTATATAAAAGGCTACGAGCAACTTAAATGTTATGAACCGTTGGTGAAAGTCACCATAAGTTCTTCAAATTAAGTAAAAATTTTCCTTAAATATCAGTAAAACGGAAGAAAAACAGGGTTGAGTATTGGCACACCTTGCTGTGCCCCCCGAATATGGCTTGAACGCACTGATCTGAGAGGAAGCAGACAAGACAGAAGTGCATAGAGGAACCTAATGGTGACCAGATGCTCTACCTTGGGAGTGAACGTGAGTTGGTAAGGGTAAGGTTTATATTCTCTTTCAAACAGTATACCTACAACATGTGTGTATATAAAAAGCAAAACGTATTTTTATTTCCAAATGATCTCCTCTATGTACCATACCAGTTTGTCTAACGTTTTACCAAACACTCTGTATACCTATTATTCGCATATTTTGATTTTCAACAACAAACGATGTGTGGACGCGCAACATCGCTATCAACAGTATCCAGATACAGTTGACGCAACATTTTGTAACTCCAACATTTTGTTGGAGATACAAAATGTTGCGATGTGTGGACATAGCTATAGAGGTGGCAAAAAAATGTTAGCTATATAGGTACCTACTACCTAGTCATATTGAATGAAAATTTTCTAAAATGCAAATTTTTATGAATTATTATTTTCAAAGGGTTTTCCGTCTGTCCAATGTCGTAATCACGCATCTAACAACAGTACGAACATTATATTACAGTGGCGTGCGAGGATTTTATAAAACTTTATAAATATTACGATAAAAATAAGCAAACGCAGTTGTTTACCACAGAATATTATAGGGTCGTTAATTTGGAAAGTATACACTAAAAATTAAAACTACATAAATTGTGTTTTAGTTCTGAAATAATGATTTTATCACAAGTACATGGAATACACTAGAAAATTGGAAAAACGATTTTCCTGAACAACTACCTATTACACTTCTTTTCCTCGATAGTGACATCTGGTGCGCTCGCCCATCTTCTTGTGAACTCGCTCGTAATCTATTGAATGTCCTCCAAGTAAACTAAGGCAGTTGATGGTTTCTCGGTCCCAAGCTTCCCGACAATTCTATCCAGCCTCCATATAGCATTGTGTGTGCCAAAGATCTCCCATCCTTCTATGTGGTGAAAACACTATATACCTACCTATTATCTGATTATATACATAATATACATCCTCACTTTTTGACCCCACTTTTTGACCCCACTTAACTGAGGCAAAGGGAGGCAACAAAAGCCCTCCATCGTGCTCGATCTTGCACAGCTTCAATAATAATTTTCCTCCACACCATGTCTTATTCTATCCTTCGGGACTCATGTTAGAGAGAATTACAGCGCTTTTCACACGCATGGCAAGTGCGGCCTTTAACAACATGACCAAAAGTGGAAAGCGTCGGCGTTTAGTGTCGAGACGAAATATTAACTGTTTGATGTGTGATGCCCATTCTCCTGTATGGGTGTGAGTCCTGGTACTTCACCAAAGCCCAAAATGGAGTGCCTCAGGAGAAATGAAATGAAATGAGAATTTTGGGTGTAGGATGGTACCACTGCAATACGAACGACGCTATACGGCGCGCACCCAGCGTGAGCCCATCACTTCTACCATTATGGGGAGGAGATGGACTTGGTTGGCACATCTGTTAAGGATGCCAAATGACAGTTGGCCGAGGAGAGCGCTGTTCTTCCTCCCATCAGGGTCCCGAAGACGAGGAAGATTCTCTCATACTGTGTTCCGCTCTTTCGAAGCAGAGCTGAGGAATCTGGACATGGAGTGGGAGGAGATCATAAACATTGCGCAAGATCAAGCGCAATGAAAAGTTCTTTTTGCCTCCCTATGCCCCTAAGTGGGGCGTAAAGGGAGTTTGGATTTGGATTATCAAAAGAATAATTGGGAAATAGATTCAAAACATTTTTGTCGTAAAAGCTGTCGATCCAAATCACAGATAAGCCAGATTTTTCAGTATTTTTGTTTGATCTACACGCCACTGTTTTTTACATAATATAATATACTTATTATACGGATACTTATTATAAAATAATTATACGTTCGGTATATTCCCAACAGGAACGTTATGTCAGAACAAAAGTAGAATTGGTAAAATATTGAATTCGCTAGACGGCGTATTTGTGTTATTGCTACCCCCCGATATTAATTAACATTTAAAATGAATTATGTTCCCCTTCAGATTTTGCGGTGAAGGTAATAAATTACCATCAATAATAATTGATTCCAATGTACTGTAACAATTATGAAAATATTTCAATGGTATAAATTATTATTCATGCAGAGACAGTATTGAAAATATTTCGGGGAACCATCACCCTTTTCCCCCTTTTTGTTGACGATATTATTTACAAAAAAAAAACGAACCGCTTCAATTCACGAGTTCGATTCGTCGTGACTCCACGTTACAAAAAAAGTTTGTATGTATAATATAATATGTTCCTATTCTAATTTATCTACCCGGGAGACCTGGTGATCATCGATGGTTATCATTAGTTGTTTATCGGGGCAGTGCGGCTAGTACGAGTTTAATCGATAGCTTTTTGCATTAACGTGAAAATAGTGTTCGAAAATCAAACGATCGAATCGTTCGATCAATTTTGTATGCAAATTTTTCGAAACTCGTTTGGATATTCGATCATCGAAAACTTATACTAGTGGTAAAGGCATTATTTCCCATGAGCTCCGTCTTACTGGCATTGATTCGCAGGCCACGGAGTGTTGTTTTGTCGCAGTCTTCTCAACACTGAGCTCCAGTATCTATTATGAAATATTAAATATCTACTGTCTAGAGAGGATACCACCATACAAAAAAAATGCACTGTGTTCACTACGTCTCCCAGCTTTAAGCAGGGAGTACGCAGAAGAACGAAGAAGAAGTGGACTGTAATGAAAAGGGACTCACCGAATGTTTTCTGGTTGCTTCCTTTACCTACTCCAGTATTTTACTGGTCCTGTTGTGCACAACACTTTTCATATGGAGCCGCCGACCGTATTTTGAGTATGAGATTTTTTTCAGAGCGTATTATTCCGAATTTGACGTTTATGCGTTAGGTGAGTCAGAAAGAGAGAAGGGAAGTGAAAAAGGGCGATTGTTTTTGTTGCACTCAGTACGCATAGAATACTTTTGAAAACGACGTAATATTCGTAAACTAAATTCGATATACGTACCTAGTGCCTACCCATGTTGTAAGTATATCGAACACACTGAGAGTCTCAGAAATGAAGACTCTAAGAAGCATTGCTGGGAAGATCTTCAGATATAGAATATGAAATACGAGGGTACGGGAAATATGCTAGGCTGAAGATATAGTAAGATGGAGGCAAAGAAGTGGTACGCACATGTGAGGAGAATAGATCCATCCAGACTCCCTGACATTGCATTGCACGGCCAACCCCACGGAAGACGACTCCCATGCAGACCACCAAAGGGATGGATAGATAGCTGGGAGTCGACCTCGCAAGAGGCAACCTCCACCTCTTAATAACAGATCTTCAGGCCCAGAATAATAATATCGAATAAAAAAACAAATGAAAGATTATGAAAAAAAAAACGCGTGGGGGTAGGGGGTAGTTTTTAAACGAAAATACCGTGTTACAGACCAACATCCAATCCAAATCCAACTAAAACACTAAAGCCATTATATGGTTTTGTTATGTTTATCTAATAAGGGTTTTACAATGTGAGCACATATGACAGACTTCCCTGCTCCGAATCACATATACGAGACTGGACAGCTGGTTTCAAAACAGTCGAGAAGCTGTGAGGTGAGGTTCGGGACGGATTTTCCCAAGTGACAGTCGAAATTAGGGAGATCTGACGAGACCCAGAAAGAAGCAAACATATTATTGCATGTATTGTTGTAACTGTTATACCCGAGTACTTATTGTATGTATCTCATTTTTCGAACATTTTCAACTTCATCATAACACTTTTATCGAAAACAACATTTTTATTTTAATGGATATACCTACCGATAATCATCGATGGTCACCAGGTCTCCCGGGTGGATAAATATATTATGTACTTGGGAACAACCATTACCACCTCTGGTGACCTCGGAGCTGAGCTCCCGATACGTATCGGTATGGCAAGTGGCGCATGACCAAAATATGAAAAGCGTCGGCGAGACGAAATGTAAACTGTTTGATGCGTGTGTGTTGCCCATTCTCCTGTATGGGTGTAAGTCCTGGCACCTGACCAAAGCCCAGACACAAAAAGTCTCAGCTTTCGAAGTGCCTCAGGAGAATTGTGGGCTTAAGATGGTACCACCGCATCACGAACAACGCTATACGCCAGCGCACTCAGCGTGAGCCCATCACTTCTACCATTATGGGGAGGAGATGGACTTGGCTGGGACATGTGTTAAGGATGCCGAATAACAGTTGGCCAAGGACAGCGCTGTTCTTCCTCCCACCAGGTTCCCGAAGACGTGGAAGACCCTCTCATAGTGTATTCCGCTCCTCCGAAGCAGAGCTGAGCAATCTGGACATGGTGTGGGAGAAGGTCATAAACATTGCGCAAGATCGAGGGCAATTTAGAACTCTTGTTGCCTCCTTATCCTTATGCCCTTAAGTAAGGCGTAAAGGGAGTTTGATTTGATTTCATACCTACCTAGTATTTAATATTGTCGCCATCTACCGTCAACTGATCAAATTATTTTGTCGGTATTACAGCGAGTGTTTCCTAGGAATAGAAAAGGAAAGCGCTTTTAAACTGGCCTAGCTATAGGTGGTTGTCAGCCCACAGATCTGTTGTCCAAGATCTAATAGACTCAATGTCTGTTGAGATTGTTTCCTAAACTATAAAATAAATGGGCAAAAACCCTGTGTACTTACACACAATATGTAATTGAAGATCACTTGAAAATATCCCACTCGTTACAAGTCCCAAGTAAATAACTAAAATTTATAAAATTGAACCGTCGGCGTCGCGGCGTCGTTGTCTAAATATAATGTTTTGTATTTTTCTAATTTTAAAAAATATTATGGAACATTTAACATGTAAAAGGCCTAGGCCGTAGATTTCATAAATAAATTAAATTAAATAAATAAATAAATATTTCAAATTTCATGAAAAATAGTGTGACTGATTGTTGAGATGTACCTACCCAGAATTCACCAAGGAACTAATTCAAGTGATTCAGATATTACATAGGTACATTACAGAAGAAATATTTTGGGGTCCCCGACGAGGAAGACCCTCCCATACTCTTTTCCGTTCCTTCAAAGCATAGCTGAGGGATTCGGACATTGCGCATGATCGAGTGGAGAGTTCGCAAGGGCTCAGGTTGCCTCCCCACGCCTCTAAGTGGGGCTTAAAAGGAAAATGTATGTATATATTATTATGTAAGCATATGCGTTTTTTTCTGCTACATAAAACATATCTCAAGTAAACTTTCAACGGAAGCGTTCTTAACAGTCGAACGGATTTGAATTCGAATAATAATAATATGTGATGGACCAGATGAACTGTGAAAAACACGGGTCTACTATATAGGTACATCGGACCGTGGACTATACTAGGTACCCCTGTACACCATCATAATATTATTGAGAATAACAAAAATGTAGTCCTTGTATTATGTAGGTTAATGCACAATAGAAATTTCCTTTCAAAACTAATGTCTTTTGGATTTTAAAAGTAGGAAAAAAACGTCTCAATATTTTTTATCACTAGGAGTTACCCGTTACCATTTAACGCAACATTTGGACAACAGACAAAAAAAATAAAACAATAAAAGTAAAGATATCTTTCTCTTTCACGACACATTTACGAGTGTAAACTAACTATAAAATATCAATATTTTTTTTCCTCAATAATGGCATTCCCTCCAAAAAGAATGATTTCGAAATATCAATATGGAATGACTTTCAGTGTGAAGAGAAATAATCTAAAGTTTCTCCTATAAAATAAGAAAAGTATTAACAAAAAAGTGATAATGATGGCTAGTGTATTAAGTGTAAAACAAAATCTAAGAAAAAAAAATCAAAAGATTCTTCTGAAAAATAAGAAAGTAAGAACAAAAAAGTGATGATGGTGGTTGATTAAGTGTAAGAATAATCTAAGAAAAGACGAAAGCCACAATCTATCTATAAGACCCTGAGACCAGTGGTGACATATTCCACATTGAGACCTGGACAGTCGACACTGACCAAGCAAGTCGAAAAAAGACTGGAAGCCTTCGAAAGAAAGATCCTTCGCCGAATACATGGACCTATTAAATATGGTGAAGTATGGCGAAAACGATACAACGCCGAGGTTCATGGTCTATACCAGGGTGTCAGCGTAGTCTAGTTCATCAAGATTAACGACTAAGCTGGCTAGGAGATCTGTTCCGTATGGATGACCAAGAGTTCCCAAAAAGAGTACTATTTAATGATCCAGCTGGAAGAAGAAGCGTTAGAAGGCCAAAGCTACGAGGGTTGTGATGCTGAGGATGTGTGTATGATGTAAAGACTAAGAAAAAATCCTGAAAAAAAAAAGTTGGAACAAAAAAACATCAAATGGATCACAGATGCTTGGAACTTACTTACTTCGACGTGAAATTAAAAATAAAATAAAATAAAACCAAACCAAAGTCCACGGTTAATAATGTTTCAAAGTAAGTAGTCCCTTGATGGTAGTAAATAATGTTATTTGAGCTGTAATACGGAGCAGGTGTAGAACGCTTCGGGTGGAGGGATGTGTACCTACTCCCTTATATGCCCATTGGATTGGAAAATAAAAGAAAACAAACATTCAAGTCGTTTATAATTTATTCTCTTTTATCTATGAAATGTCAAAATTTGAGTCATCAGAATATAAAGATACATAATTTTACTTGTTTCTCATTCACCTTTTCAAGAAACAGTCTAAATAATAAATAATTTATTATTTAGATTATCATATTATGATCTTACACACACCGTTTAATTCATACAAAATATTTTTTCAGAATCACTTCAAACAAATTTTTAAACCTGGTATAAAATCAAAACGAAGGTTGACGATAGGTACATAGAATGATATGTTTTTCATTTATCTACTGTCTTAATTATTTATGAAGTTTTTTTTTAATAACAGTACATAGTTTTTAAGCACTCTGGTATGTGGAGAACCGTCAAGAACTTCGCAACCGATATAGATTCAGTTGAAGTGATTCTCCATGAAAAAATGCTTTAATAATGGTCTCAGATTGGGCTAAGATAAGAATTATTATTATGCTTATGACTTCCCATCCGTTGAGGGACGATTTGTGCCAGTTTCAAATATTTAATGTTTTGCAAATTTATTTAATAAAAATATTCGGTATGCTTTAATTATGTATTATTTTTATTTTATTTTATCTAAAAACTACTTTTACATTCACACACGGCCGTACACACTTGCAAACACACCCTTACATTCTGTTTTACTGATTTTAAACATTTTTTGTAGACAGAAAAATTTTCAGAGTGTAACAGACAAGACATATTAATAGGGAACTGGATTTCATCGATTTCGTAATAAAGTTCATATTATGAGTCTCTTATTGGGCAAACGAGGAAGACGCGGTCTCCATATCGAGTTCGCACCCACAGAGTGGAGGCGAGACTAAATTTATGTTAAATAGATGACTATCCAGTCTGTGGTGATTAAATCTCATGCGAGTCAGTGTGACTATTTCTGATCTGGTATTAAGAAAATTTCGTTAAATTGATGGCTGTAGAAATAAAAAAAATCTTTATATTTAAACAAATAAATATTCATGAAACGTAGAGTGGTATTTACAAATGTGCGTATCGCCGAAGATAGGCGATACGCACAACGGAATAATAATCATTGCAATCAAACACGCAACCCTAACATAACCAATATGAACCGTCTATGGCAACACCGTGTATGTGGATATTCGGAGGCTCGGTCCCTGAAGAGACCGAGTTCAAAAATAGTAAAAATATAACATTTTTTTTCCAATCGTGATAAATCTACTGCCCTTTATTTGTTTTAATTTTTTCATCAGCATTTTCTCACTTATATACGTATACGTAATATTGTCGTGCTATGTAAAAATTCTCAATTATTCATTTTCTATATCTATTTTTTGAAAACTTCGTTATTGTAATGTTTAAATTGTTTTTATTGATATTTTATAACCTGTAAAAGGAACAGTGGTGCCGTATACACATGAATGAATAAATAAACATGCAGTCGATGGGCGAGAAAACGTACTTTCATATCTTTCCACCCATCTACAAAAATCCTCCAATTTATCTACTGATGAACTTTTATAAATATGTTATAATTATTATATGTCGTCGGTATACAAGGGAAATCAACTAAGTCCATTTTTGGCAGTTTGGAGTTTTTTATACCATTTTGTAGGATTTTAAATTCTCTATCGTTTGATGTACCACACAAGCCTATAAACCAACATGCAAACGAGTTATTAAGGTTTTTAATTTTAACTATGTCCCAAATTGGACAATCAGTTGCAGGAGAAACTAGTGGACTTAATGCAAATCTCCTGTCTATCATTTGTGTAGCGTTGGACTTAGTTCATTTCACAATACGTAATATGGAGATATTTCTAATGTAAAATGCTATCCAGAAGCAGATTGTGGAAGCCACCACCAGCTAATGAGTACTATTTTTTAAGATATGTCACGTACATAAGTTACTAATGACCTAAGGGATAATTCCAACAAACATAGACACATATCACAAGTCGATTTGATCATAAGCTCTTCAGAGAGACGGCGTATCAAAAGAGTCACGCATAACACAACCGCATTAACAAGGAAGATACAGATAACACAAGAAAGTCGAATAAACAAGCATGTAGAAGAGATAAAAATTAATTCCCATATTGAATCAATCAGCAGCAAAATCGAAGAACATGCATACAACTATCACACTAATGACCTATTTGAAAATGTTAAAAATTTGACAGAAAAGCGTAAAGCCACAACCAAGCTACTAGAAAAGGTGGATAGGACCCTGATATAGCGAAGAAGTTACTGCCAGAACCTCTACAAAAATAATGACCAACATGAATCTCACAGGATTGAATATCTTTTTTAATAAAGAACCGGACGAAATTATGGATGAAGTTCGCGAGGGAGTTGCACCCCTGAGGTACAATGCTGTGGGAAAGAATGGAATCGCAGCAGATCTCCAGAGAGAGTATCCGTATGCTGAATAACAGCCTAAAGATAAGGCACACCGGGAAGTGGCTAGATAACTGGATGGAAACAATTGTCCACTCTACAACAAAAGTTTTTTTCAGCAAAATGCGAAAATTTTCACACAATTTCACTGCTGTCTCGCGGAAGGAAGATCATGCAAGACAAAAGATTAGCAAAGCACAACAATTGGAAAATAGCAGATGATCAGGCGGAATTTTCGTCTGTTTGAGAACTGGCGAGCGGCAGTCACAATAGGTGGTTAACGAATCAACAACTTTCGCTCTTATTGCGGCAAATATTCTAGAACAGATGGGAATGTTCATACGAATGGAAGCCGAAAGTGTTAGACTCAGATTGAGAATCAACCGCGACAAGACCACTTGGGAGTGCTAGAAGAGGTTGAGCAGCTACAAGTCCTTATTATTATTTCGTATGGCTTTTTCCACCAACGGACGGCAACGTCAGAAGATGGAGAGTACTACATAAGCTATCTGCTACATATAGAAGACACACACACTACAGAGCAACATCCAGGCTTTCAAGCCATTCAAGAGCATCGGGGGTGGCATTGTGGATAATGTTGTTCACACTTTTGTGTAGGTACTTGGGCTCTCACGTCAACAAACCCGCCTTTTTGCAATATTTTGTTACAATTATGTTAGTTTTTATAAGCCAATATAAAGATTTATTTATTTAAGTATTTACTTTTGTGGCACCTATGTACTTACCTACCTAATTTATTTTTCAATATTATTTTTTATTAAATTAACCTGCATTTATAATTATTAAAAATCTAGTCTTCATTGGTTGTCCCTTCAGTAATCATTACTTTTCTGTGAATAAATAAAAAATAATTAATTCAAAATAAAATATTTGAATTTAAGTATCCAAAATGAGCCTATAACTCCAAACACAAAGTATTATTATTCCAAAAAACAAAGATATGTACATGAGAAATACACCAACTCCTTATTTTATCAACTAAATCCACCCATCAAGTTTACAAGAACAAATTTTTCACCAGGTGAATTGCACCAATTACATCTCAACAGGAGAAAACAACTAACTCCATCTCTTTTTTTAATTTTTCATTATTTTGGGTTAATAGATTAGAATTTAAAAGGTTTATTATCTTTTAAATCTTTAGTATATGGATTGATCTTTGTTTTGTAAAAAAAATTAGCGATCTATTTTTTTTCGTTTGGATTCTAGAAGGAAAACAAAAACACCAAAACTTGTTTGTCGATTATCTCGGAATGGTGTTTTTGGACTTAGTTGATTTCCCTTGTATACCGACGATGTGCTTGTTTACCTATTATACACTTCACTATTTCCAATATTTTGGGTAGCTTGGATTTGCTCTGATTACAATTATTTATGTTCATTATTTGTGTGTGTTTGTGTGTATTTTTATGTAGGTACTTATAGTAAGTTTTTTCAAATTAAAATCTTGTTTATTTACGATTTCAGCACATTGTGATAATTTCAATTGCACATTTATATTGATTTTAGTTCCTACATTTTCACAAAATTTTAAGGTTTAAAACTAAAAACGAGTCTTCAATTTGTGCTACTACAAATTAATTTATTACCATAAACATGTTTTCGGGAGCAATGAAGAAAACAATAAAATAAAATAAAAATTTTAAACAATACCAAATAATCTCATTGACCATTAAAACGTTGGCGGTATTTCGGACTCTGCTTTTGATTTAATAATAGGTATATGCACGATTTCATGTTTAATCTTTGATGGGTTTGTAAAGGAGCGAAAAACAATACCAAATAATAATAACATGAAAGATACCTAGCAACAACTTTGTAAGATTTACTATTTTTGAAAAAAAAATATGAATATTCGGTAATGGACCCAAATCCAACGAAAGAGAAAACTGGAACACTATTCTCGAATGTCGATCGACGTTTTCTTAAGTAGGTAACTAAAACAAAAATCATAAAAATTGTATTATAAAACACATCAATCATTCATAAAAAATAGGGTCCCTGTTTAGAAATTCTAGAAAAGGGAATCCTAAATACGCCGGTGCGAAAGCCAACGTCAGGCAAATTTATCTGAAACATCTAACTCCACGAAGTCTGTGTTATATAAAAATCATTTTTCGACTCTGTCACTTTTTGCAAAAAGCATTTTTATGATAGAGTGAGGAAGTAATAAAGAAAATAAGTATGTTATAATCCAAGGCATAACCCAAAGGTGAACTGTACATATCTGCCATATAAAAAAAAAATCATGAAAAAACTTTCCATTTCAAACCATTATTTGCATTTATATAATTTATTGAAACAACTACATGCGTGTAAAGGGTTAATTTATAGGGCGACCATACGTTGCATGACACACTTTTTTATATAAATAAAACAATTTATTATCTCAAAAGTAAACAATATTTTTTTACATATTATCAGATGTGAACATAAATCATCACTTACAAGTTAACTAAGTAATTCAAAAGCATTTGAAATTTATTGCTTAATCATTTTTTGTTTTCAATTCAATACTCCCTTTTTGATCGCACTTAGGGGTATAGAGGGCCAACAAGATTCCTCCACCGCGCTCGATCTTCCTAAACGAGCCGGAGTCATATCAGGGGGGAAACCAGCTGCCCGAACCCAAAGACTCCGAGACTCTGTAATGTTGACTTTTATGACCTTTCATGTTTTTTTTTTATTTTTTAACAAGGTATAACTTTTTAATTATTAGGTATTGTTTAAAGTCATTCTTCAGAGAGTTTTGATTTTACACGAACAATGTGTATTGAAATGTGTAAAGTATATTGCTGCATCGCAAAAATATCAGTGAGCAAGAATAAAAAACAACAAGAATTCTGGAGTACATGCTCTAAAGTCGTTGCTCAGCAAAGCCTGTCGGACAGTCGGTATGCTGCAAGAATAATTACAAATAGGTTGAAAAAAAGTGTTACAAACCGTGGTTGACCGAGGATCAAATCGATCGATGGATCAAACACATCCTCATGAAAGGCAATGTCAGAAGCAACACAAACTCTTCTAACGTGGATTGTAAATGTGAGTGCTTGGATAGACAAGAGTAGCGGTCCATTCTCTCTGCTTACCCTTTAAGGAATAAGACGTTATGCATAGAAAAAATTGTAAAATATTCTAGAATAAAAACACCAACAAAGCCTTCACACTGCAGAGATGAAGATGCTCAGATGAGCTGGAGGAGTGACCAGACTCGATAGAGCTAGAAATGTCCGATGTAGCTTCAAGGTCGCATCCATATCTAACCGAAGAGATAACAGGAAACAGGCTAAGATGGTATGGGTATGCTATGATTCGACCTCAGGACAACATGATCCAGAGAGCTATGGGCATTGAAACTCCAGCCAGGAGACCAGGCAGATCACCCGCCACATAGGCGTCGAGCATCAAGAGGGACCTCAAGGAATGCGAGTAAAACCAGAGCTGGCGTTTGATTGAGAAGCTTGTCAAAATATGACTAAGAGAACCGACCCCAAATAATGGGAAAAAGGCAAGGGCGAAAAAGAAGAATAATATTTATTCTAAAACAGGAATTCAAATTCTTGCAACTTAGCATTTTTCCTTTGAACTCAAATGAAGTCTGAGCTTCCGCTATTTCTGACTTGGGTATGTTTTGATAAACATTCTTGGACGCAATATTAAAATGCACATCCTGAAAGGAAGTAGCGAGGCATCGGGCAGTGTAATGGAAGCTGCGACAACTCTAAAGGCTGCTAATGAAAATGTTCAAACAGACATAAAAACAATTGGAAGCCATTATGTTAATTGGTTTCTGTATGTTTCCTCAACTCTATACAGGGGGTATTATGTACGACCTGCATGATGGTTAAGTTTAAGTTTACAACCAGTCAATTAATATTTGAGACTTACGGGCATATTTTCTCAAAATAGCCGCATTTGGCACTTTCACTTAATCGATTTTACTTAATGATTCCGCGTCGATTTTACTTAGGTACCTACTATATAATTCATTGTTTTCGTAGAGTGAAAAATATTTATTTTAAAGTTATTTATTTATTAAAAAAAAGATACGTTAATTATTTTATCGTATACCTATGTGATTGTGCAGTGATGGATGAATGAATGAGTTAATATTTAAAGTAGTGAATACCTTATTGCAATACCCACAATCAGGCTAAGCCTGGTGGGATTTCTCACGTAAGCTGTGTATCTCATGTTTTGAATATTTTACAATACATGTTCTTTATTTTTGTTTAAGTATTTTAAGGTAGGTACCTACTTTAATTCTACACTTTTTTGTTTTTTTTTTTATTATTTTATATTATTTATTTATGGGTTTTGTTGTGCTTAAATCCTATAAATTTTTGCTATATTAATATCACTTAAGAGATTAAGCAGTGCCTAAAGTCCTAAATTTTTGTTTTCTTTTTATTTTTTTTATGTGAATATTGTTTTGGTTGTCAATTTACAAAAATGTGAGTAATATAATATTTTTCTATTTTATTTTAATCCGTGATACCTTGGCATAAAAAACCGAAAAAGATTTAGTAGAATGAAGTTAAATTTAATATTTTGGCTAGTTAAGTCGTGTAAAAATGAGAAAGTATTTTTTTAAAGAAACGAAGCCTTTTAGTCCGAACTAAACGTTTTCGTGAATACCCCTGCTGATCCATCAATTTTTGTTTAAAAACATTAATTAAAATCATTTAAGATTCTTTTACTTCTTCTTCTTCCTCAATTTAAGCCACGTTGGCCTCAGAATCATTCTTCTTGTGATTTTGATTCCCAACTGTCTTTCCATCTTTTCGGGGGTCTTTCTCGATTAGTGTTTTGCTGGCTACACATCTTAGCGTCGGTACTTCTGAGTAGTAGGTATGTGTTTGATTCTGGTGGTGTTTTACTTTAGCTCCCACAGCGCAGGCCATAACGGGTTGTACACAAGCTTTCTATATGCGTACTTTATTAGAAAAAAAAACTATACCAAGATAAATTGTTAAAAAAATGTGCAAGACAAATAATGTAATGATGGATTTATCACATGGATTATACCTATATACCTATTTTTAAATAAATAATGGTTTTCTAATAGGAAAAATAAAAAAGTAGAAATTATGGATGGAAAGGTCAGAAAAATAGGAAGAGAGAGAACGCACATTTTAAGGAAAGACAGTGCGGTAAAAAAGACGGTTTTTTTATCATCACTCGTTAAATAAAATTAATCTTTGAATAATACCTAATCTCAATTTGCTATTTGCCTTGACATTGCATAGCATTTATTTTAGTCCACATTCTTTTCAGAAATTCTTGCATACTTTCTACCCTGTTATTTATATTTAAAATAGGTAGGTACTCGTACCTCGCATTATTTTTCAATTTATTATAATATCTTCTTCTCAGTAAAGTACCTTCTCAGTAAGAGAATGATAGGTCGGTTGAAACAAAATGCCCTGTATGATGGCTATGTCGAGGTGTGTGTGTGTCGCAGAATCTCTTGTTCGCCGTTATATTAACACAAAACGGTGGGTGTAATATTTTTTACAGAGTGTCGTATAAATGTCTTGGAAAATTGTAATGCCTTTCCAACTGGTACATCTTTTGTAATGAAACTTAACCTCTTTGTAAATAAGTTTTATGTTATGGTCCTTTCACGTGCCAGGAAGCTGATCTCAAAAGTGCAAACAACAAAAATTAAAGGGATGTTACTAGTTCATGGAGAATATTACCTTGTGGCGTGTGTTTTATTAAACTCCAATAAGGATTAGAAGAGAAAATAAGAGAGTAGACCTGGGTTACCTTGGGGCTAAGGCTTACCTTAGAGAAAATTGGGTAGGTCCTCATGGTTCAAGATTCTTAACTCAATTAGTGGAGTGTATGGAAGAAAGGTCTCATGCTCATTAAAGATGGAAAAATAATATTATAAGCTTTTTGAAGAGATAGCTGTGTAGGAATTGATTTTCAACCAATTTTACTGCAACTATGTGTTCAACCAGAATTCAGCAGTTAAAGATAAGTGTTTAAAAATAACTCACCAGTATGTTTCACAGATTTTACACCATTCTCTTCACTTCAGAAAAGGATTGAATGAGATTAAATTAAAACAATAAAAACATATATTATTAATAATGAAAAAAAGTTTTAGAACAATATTAACTACAATTGAATTGCTTTATATGGAAGTATTGGAACTATTGAACTAAGTGGAGGTCTGAGTGAAAAAAATTCTTCACATCGTCCTTTTAATCCCTTTCGTGAGAGTCCCTTTATTAAATTAAAAATATGAACAAGTACCATCTGTGGCAAGTTCGCGTAAGCTTCTACCACTGTCTGAAAGTGGAGAGATTTTAGGTACTGCCTGCTGGTAAGTGTTTTCGACTAGGCTCCACAGATGTAGCCACAACTTATTAATTGCGTTCAGAATTCCAGATCTCCGACTTTGCTACTTCAATTTGCAGTTACAGATATAATGAACATACACTTGTTGTATCATTACATATCGTGACCAGCGTACCACTTGTGTCACAATTTCAGTACCTATGTTAAAAAACAATCACAATGCATGTGATGCGTTGATGTAACATAACGTGTATGTAACATTAAAAATATACTCCATGACAATGTAACACCATTGAAAGAATGATCCTTATCTCAGAAACATTTTAAGCATCATACTAAGCAGCATCTGCCGAAAATTAAATACATTAGAAAAATGATCATTTTTATACAAAATGAATCTAAACTCACTAAAAGTGAACACAAATATAATATTTGACTCTTTCACAGTAAGCTACGTAAAACTTGTATGTATCGTGAAAGAGAAAGATGTCGGCATCTGGGATAGAACCTACGACCGAAAAATGTACGAAACATTACGAAAGTCGGTGTCGCAACCACTAAGCTACCAACCACAATTTGCTTAGGCCTCTTCTTTTTGCCTCAATCTGTCCCAAGAACCAGTCTATTTCTCCACACGAGGTCCTGTTTGTCGTTAGCTAGCCCCTTCAATAGCTCGCTTTAGCCCCCTCGTACGAACTAAAGAGCATTTCTTCCATCACCTGATTTTTTCCATTTGTCGTCGATTCAATTAATAATTATATCCGCAAGGAACTGCGAGGATTAAATAGATAATTACTAACATTTTTTTTTGATATAGGTACATACTTTCTCATTTTAACTTACACAAACCCCTCGCCTTTAATAAAACCATTAGATTCTAGAAAAAAAATCGTAAGTATAATATTTTGGATTATGTCTCGTTAATACAAACACTGTGCAAAGAAAGAGATATGTATTGTTATCCTTGTTGTTCCTAGTTTTTAATATTAGTCGTCTAATATAAACAACCCAAAGGAGTTTTTAAATATTCTTGTAATATGAAAAACATTAGCGTCGTCCTTTGAACTGGTGAGTGCATAAAAAATATAAAAAAAGCAAGTTGCATTAAAATACTTGCAAAATTATCATATTTATAAAAGTCTTTCTTTAGCCGCTTGCTCAGCTATTAAAATTTTTCTACCCGTGAGCAAGTAGAAACAAAATTGATATAGGTACCTATTTAACACAATTATTTTTAAAGAGTTCTTTCTTAAATCCATTGCCTTCGAGGTCTAGTCATGCAACTCTTTCCTTACCAGGGTGATATTAATTGCTAGAAGCCCCGCAAGTTAATAAAAAATCTGTCTAACACTCATTATATCAAGAATGTCGTCAATTTTTTGAAATGTAGGTAATGAGGGCATTTGACAAATGTGTGAGTAATTTTTCTTAGGTATATGACTGCTGTTTGATAGGCTTTGCTGAAAATAAGCATTTTTAAATATGCACGTACGATCAACTTAGATACCTACCTAATTACGAAACGTCAGCGTAGATATAGGTTTTTCTTTGTGAAATTTAGAAAGCTGTGCCTTTTAAAAACACTAAACCCCTATTCCAAATATTACTCCCTAAGTGACGTTAGTGAGAAACTCACAGGATTTTTGTATGGGCTGCGGAGCTTTCCGAAGTATTCTGTATGGGCCCTATGTACGTTTCCATACTATATTTTGTTACTTCCCGCCAGCGTTATGTCACGGAAAGTTAGTATAAGGGTACATACTGAATCGTCGACTATGCTGATATTGTGATGCAGAGCATATTGTTAACATTACAAAGAAGTATGAGATGAAAAACATGTATTGAATAGCCCTCTGTGTTTATTCGTGAGAGATTGACACGATGCAACACTGCACTATTCTTTTGAGCCTCGACATTACTTGACTAGCAATGAAGGGACTACAAAGACTTTTTCATCAACATATTAAGTTCATCATCTCTTTACGGAAAATCGGCGAAAAAATAGTTGCAGACATTGCTTTTGGAAATCGTCAATTTGTTTTAAAAACATTTTTAATAATTATTATTATATTGTCCACTTAAAGAGATTTTTAATGTCCATTATTTTAATGTAATATAAATTCAGAGTTATTTGTCTTATAACAATGTTTGTATACCTTCGTAACTTTAGCATCCAGCGAAAATGGTAAGTTTGTTCAATATTACCGTACGATGTGGAGAAAAGTACATAAAATGAACTGTTTAAGTTGTCTAAGCATTTGAGACATGGTTCCACCGCAGAATGCTGCGTATTCCGTGGGCTGAAATGCTCACTAACACGCGTATCTTGAGAAGAGCTGGACTAGATAGAGAATTGTTGGCCAGTATCAAGAATAGGAAAATGTCATATCTGCGGCATATACTGTGCAACACAATATACAGTTTACTTCACCTAATAATGAATGGGAAAATTGATGTTATTGGTAGATGGAAGGTGTCTTCTTCCTCTTGCAGATCTTTTCTTTGATAGACGGCAGATATCCTGGATAAGAAATACCCGGAATATGGACAAGAATCAAGCGGGTGGAAGAAATCTTTCGGTCAGTCCGGGACAGAGAAACCTACGCCATAGTGATAGCACAAGAAGAAGAATAAACGATTAGTCAAGCAAAAAATGGTTTACTAAAAACAAATATACCAAATTTTGACAGAAATTAACAAAATATAATTAATTAAATTTATAAATTACTGAACGTTTATTTTCTCGTGGTGGAAGTAATTTAAATAATCAAATTGAGATAAAAAACTTTTTAACTCTTCCACAATTTTATTACACCTGACATGTTTCTAAAGAGCACGTCCTTCATGTTAACAGGTTATTTGAAACAGTTTATTATATTTATTATACACAGTTTATTTGAGTTTCAAATAACCTGTTAACATGAAGGACGTGCCCTTTAGAAACATGTCAGGTGTAATAAAATTGTGGAAGAGTTAAAAAGTATTTTATTTCAATTTGATTAAAATATCATTAGTTTCGTGTTAAGTTTTAACGCACCATAAACCTGTAATACGAAACTGGATAATGTTAAAGAGACAGAAAACCATTTCATGAGAAAAAAA
The DNA here is from genome assembly GCA_963576905.1 of Mystacides longicornis. NCBI lineage: Eukaryota > Metazoa > Arthropoda > Insecta > Trichoptera > Leptoceridae > Mystacides > Mystacides longicornis. The sequence continues at coordinate 10,458,047 of OY756439.1, read as the reverse complement.
TCTCTTAAATATAGAGCAAAGGGGCTTTAAAAAGGAAGAGAAAAAGAGATTAAGATATATACTTATGCCAAAAAAGGTACTGATTTTGAATGGTATAAAATTTCCCACTAAGCAGATCAATAAGCGTTATGATTACAAATAATCTTTATAACATTTTGGCTAAATAAAATAGCATTTTTTTTTTCAAAACATCTGTTAATTTCCCTAGATTTTCTAGAAGTGATCGGAAACTCTTAACGTCTGCCAAACCGACATCGAGCGTCGCAAAGAGATCGTCCGAGCGGGAGATGTGGATCAGTGAAATAGGGAAATTTAATTACCGAACAACCCTCATACATTCTAAAATAAAAATTGGTATAAAAAGTGGCCTTCCATAACTATTGCAAGTAATTATTTTTTTTTCAAAAAATAATTCAATAGCTTCTAAAAAATAAATGATAACAAAATGTCATATTTGAAATAACCTACTATGTATTTATATCGACTAGGAAATAAGGTTTCCCGTATCATTTCTCGACTTTATCACTTCATGTTAACATTATCAAAATAACCTTTTATTTCCGTGAACAATAACCCGAGAAGACAATAGGCATTCTAAGAGTGCATCTATGCCTGCTTCTGGCATACGAGATATGCTTTGTCGAGGAGCATTTCAAAATCATACAAGAGAAAGTAATATCTATGTTCTTTTGATAATTCTCATAAAAGGGAAACAACTCTTTAACAGTGGCTATTATAAAAACAACTGCTACGAGATTCAAGCCTTAAAATCTCTTCCAGCTTATTGTAAGCGAATCTTTCAGTATATTTTTCATCATATTATGATCCAAAAGCGAAATTATTCAATTTTTAAATGCGCGATGAAGAAAGCCATTTATGTTACTTTGTTCATTAATAGGGTAATGAGGAGGTAGACAAGTTGACGAGGTCGGCTATTACAACTGGCGAAGCTCCGAAAGATTTTACAGTCCCGGTGGGTGACTATAAAAACCCGAATGGAATGGTGAGATCAAAAGAGTCCGACGAAGGGTACAATACGCGTATCGTAGGGTACAATCTATGATTCCATCCAGGCCATGGTTTCATAGGACCGATCTCTCGAGGTCTGACATTTCACGTCTGTGCAGAATGGTATTCAATCATCATCAACACTGTGAGCTCCACTGGTCTTCCACTCCCAATGTGTATGGAATACCTTCGGTCGCTGAATGATGCAGTGGTGACATCGGTGCTAATTTCATTATATATCACTAGCTGTCCCATCAAACTTTTCAGAACCAATAATTATTATTATTTTTTGATGTAATGCCATTTAAATAAAAAAAAAATATTATTTCACATGTGATGAAATCACATGTCATTGTGATGACGTGATGCGGACTATTCAGTGAAAACAGCGCTGAGTATTCCCAAAAAACCGAGAGGGAGAGGAAGACTCCCGGCAACCTGGTTGAGAGGGAGTTGGCAGCACAGAATGTCCCTCAATCGACAACCCAGGACAGAAGATCCTGGCGCATGTGTACAAGGAGGCCTGACCCTGGTTAAGCCGGGAAAAAGGCAGGGCAAAGAAGAAAGAAGATTATTATCATTTCACAGTAAGCTACTTAAAGTTAATGTCGTGATAGCGGAAGATGATCGGCTCAAGGGATCGAACCAAGGGCAGATCCAGCATTGGCGCCAGGGGGGGGGGGGGGTCACGACATAGTAAAAAAGGTCATTTCCAAAATTTGGTATCTAGAAACTAAACATTTCCTAAAAAAAAAATAAAGGTCATTTCCATGATCCAGGGGGGGTCATGAACCACAATAACTTGTAATTATAATAGAAAAGTAGGTATTTTTTTTAATAAATGTAAGTACTGTACTTCAAATTAAAGGCCTGGACCCAGCCCAGGGGGGGTCATGACCCCCCTGACCCCCCCCTGGATCCGCGCTTGGATCGAACCCACGACCTCAGCAAGAAACAGTATGAAAAAACGGCGTCGTAACCGCTAGACTACCAGCCACTTCATTTTGTAGATTTAATTTCTTTATTTTTTAGCTGACTTGTTGAACTTGGTCACGTCTGAGAACCAATAATTATTTATCATAACATAATAAATAAAACATAATAATATGCCTTCATTCCATTTTAACATAAATCACCATCCACATGGATTACCGGAACTGCATACAACCCCACGTCCATATTTGTCACATTTAAGTATATGTCATTATTTTATCACAACTTTTAATCCTAAATATCTCGTAAGATTTTGTAGCTCAATAATAAAAACATATCAAAATATTCAGGTACCTCTTCATGATTTTCTTAACCTCTTTAATAAACCTGTAAAACTTGATAGTTAAAAATGAAATCCCGCAAATAAAATGGGAATGTTAACGTGTGTCAACCTAAGTTATTAACCATTTTCACTAGCTACCCTTAAATTTTCACTATTTGTTACAGCTGGACTTAGATTAGGATACTGTGTAATACGTGTAATAATTATGTATAACAGTAGCCAGTAGTGTAAATTATTTGGTGCAGTCAGTTCAAACTGTAGCCGTTAAGTTAAGCCATGGTTTACACAGTGGATTTCGTGTGATATTTTACACTGTAACAAACTAATTGAATAAATTTCGAGAGCGTGGAAAATCTCTCTTTAACATTGCATGGAACTTAATCGCATCGCATTAGTTCTGTACCCACAGCAGGAACAAGACTAATTTGAAATAAAAATAAAAAAATATAGTATAGTGTTGATATTATATTTATGCAGATATTTTTTTCGTCGACAATTTAAAATACTTGAGAGTTTATTTGACACCAAACTAGAAGTGGAAATCCACTAACTTCTCCACCAAAACTAAGTGCCGCATCTTTAACCGTGCACTCTACCAGTGTTATGGATGTTAATCTTGGCATCTGTCGAAGGCTCAAACGAAGAAGCTCCTTAGTGATGAGAACAGATTTTTGCGCTAGATTTTGGGGATTAGGTGATACCGCTATGTCTCAAATGAGACCGTACGCACTAGAACAGCATAACGGATAATCACCTCAGTAATTCAGAATTGCAATTTGAGCTGGCTTTGTCGTGTTCTTCGCATGTCCCCCGAGAGTCTTGAATACTCAAACATTTTCTTCAATCCTGAAGGGACAAGAAGGCGAGGCAAGCCAAAATTAACAATTAAGCGGGCATTCACAGCGGTCACAATAGGCTTGACTAAACTGGGATGAAGCTGTTTAACTGGCGCAGGATAGAGATCAACGTCACGAGCCAAAAATCTATTAAAAACAGGTCATCATTTTCAATGAGCCGAAGAAGGTACTTCTTACACTTCTAGACTCAAAATAGATCTGCCTTGCAAGATCAGTTTGCTAGAAAAGTCTACCGGTGTATGTATATGAGCTTTTATATCATTTTCAAACCAAACCTAAAAAAACAATTTCCGGGAGTAGGTTTGAGTTTAAAAGAATGAAAGATATGTTCCCATTAGTCTTTTCAAGCCTCCAAAACCCTATCCAATTTTCAAAATAAATGTCCCTAAAAGATTTTTTTCACATCCGAGGAATCCATTTCAAAACATCAAATTGAATCAGATGATAGGGGGTTAAAGGTAATTTATCAAGCGTATTATTATATGGATACCGCTAGACTATTTGAATAAAATTCCCACCCCCTTAATGGATAATTTTGTTATTTTAGAAGCTAAAGGGGACCGCGGGTCGACAGCAATCCGACCCATGGGTCAAAAGATCTTCAGCATCTGATCGGTGACCCCGGAGTTTTGGGTCAAACTTCGATCCCTTTGTACATTTTAAACACATAGATAGACGAATACTATAGAATTCCACAAATCCAAATACGTTACTTCATTGCCGCAAAGACAATGATTTTAAAATATTACTTTATATTGAAGTAGCCATGAATCTGAATGACATATATTAATTCGAGTTCTCTGAGTAGCTTTTAGATGAGAAGATTTGCTACTATTTCAACTTTTTCCATACATAAAAGTTATTGTTCTTAAATTCACAAAATACGTAATCAATCAAAAATGGGTCGTTTCACTCTATATTTTTTTTAATTTAATGAGTATGTGCTCACTCCAAATACGTGCTTCCTAAATATTAAGATACCACTCCTTTAAACTTACCTTAAGCGATATGGATAAAATAATGATATTCTACTTCTTTAGAATCGAAAAAGACTTAATCAATTCTGAAAAAAAAGCGATCCTCAGAACCCAGGAGGGTGATCAAAGACCCATCTTCTTAGGGGTCAATGTAACTAAGGTTATCAAAATAAAAAATGTGCACGTATCTTGTCGTGTAAATACAAATGTATGGAAACATAAGAAATGTTTATGTGTAGATACGTAGATGGATCGGTACTTGGGTGACGTAGTTTCATGTCACGCTGAGAAATTACGGTATCATGTTCGGTTTAGAGATATGTGGATGCAAAGTGATGGATCTTGAAAGATAAAACGGAGAGAACCTTTTAGCAGATTGCTCCACAAATGAGAGTACATAGATTGGCATTGACGTCTTGCACGTAAGCGCTGCATTCTCAAACGTTTTACATGACTTTTTGTTGTTTCATTGCGCTTTTTAATGCTCTGTAAAGTTTACTTACATACAATCGTATAGTTTGTGAAAAAAAAACGTTAAAAGTTGTTCATATTAGAATTTCTCATAAGTTCAAAGAACCAACTGTGCAAAATAAAAACATGTTGCCTTACAAAAGGTGATCGTATAGTTGGAGTAACTGAATCTTACAAATTTTCTATCAGTCAACAGTTTCCGTCCAATATGTGACAGTAGTTATGTCACCGTCAGAATTTTTATACATTAAATTTCTGCTCGGGGTCTGGCATCCTGTCTCTGGTTGGGATGGGACCGATAGGCAAGAAAAAATTGAAAAAGTTCCGCCTGATACCTTTGTAAACAAAAGTGTTCACATATTTACTGAAGTGGTTGGTAGACTAGCGGTTACAACGCCGACTTTCGTGCTATTTCGTATCGGAAGTCGTGGGTTCGATCCCAGGTGCCGACCATCTTCCTCTTTCACGACACAAGGTTTAAATAGCTTACTGTGAAAGAGTCAAAGAGTGTATTTGTGTTCACTTTGAGTGGGCACATATTCATTTAAAAAAAAAATTAATATGCAGACCTAGAATGTAAATTTATTCCAATATTTAAAAAAAAATATATTTTTTTTGAGAATTGATCAAATTGAGAATTGAACTCGTTTTGATTGTTTCAATAATTTGTATAAGAAAACGGAGACACAAAATCACTTATTTATAACTAACTTACTGAGCGTGTAAACTTTGTTGGTCCACTAACTATGTATATTATATTGTTAAGAGTTCATTATGTTTTGTTAATGACTGTATGTTTACATTGATAAATAAAAAAATCATTTGTTGCGATAGTTGACAGCCAGACAACTAAATTGACAAGGAAGATTTGGATATTTACATTACATATTATCATTAAATTTAAGTATACTTTAGTGTGAATATTTGGGTAGATTCGGAATATTTGTAACATTTTAATGACATTTAAAGCTTAAAAATATGAAGATGTTTACTTACGCTTGGATTGCCCTGTTCTCAGATAAATAGAACGATAAGTGTGACACAATCATCCAATGAAGCAACAGTAAGACACTAACAACGTAAATTTAGCACTTAACAAAAAATAGAGAATCGATAACCAATACTACTATGCAGGATATTCTTAAATTATTATACCTACCCTTTGATTCTATTTTATCAACAAGACATTATTGGCTGGATTAGCTGGCAGTGATCCTTCCGGATATAAGTCCGCCCTTTCGACTGTCCAAATGTTTTTTTTTTACTGTCGCCACACTGTACTTTTGAACAATAAAGTTTTATTTAGCACAAAATTTAAGCAAATGGGAAATTGAGGAACTTGTTCTAATATTTTTTTTTCAACAAAATATTCCGTTTATTTAAGGAAAATAAAAAAAAGTCCTTCTCCAAATAAAAAGTTCGCACACGAAAAATAAATCAAAAGAATTTTGTGTAAAGTGAAAAATTGAATAAGCTTCCCCTCAAACACCAGAAGTCTCGTTTGAAAATAAAATAATAATATTCTTTAAAGTGGCTCAAGAGACACATACGTGCTTTAACTAAACACTTCGTCTAATTCGCACACATTCACCCACACTCACTCACGTTGGTAACAATTAAATTGTGTAGATTTACTTTTTTTTTTGTGAATGAATAAAGTAAGTACAGTCCCCGCGTCGGGAAAAAACACTTTGTTTTTAATGTTGATGTTTTCTACAGAATACAATTCAACCCCGTGTTTATACGTAGGTATGTGATTATATCAAGGAAAAAGAGAGATAAAAACAATTGACTCAAAAAACAAATTTACTCAAAAGCAATGCAATAATATAATTTGTGCTTTTTTTTTAAAACCGTACTTAAATTATCTCCGCCTCGCTTTTTGTGTGTTCCGAAGTGACATTTTCCATTTTACCTCTCTGTATGATAGCTATGTTTTAGATTTTTCTTGAAATGAATCTGTGCTCGATCAAATATAATATTCCAATTTTTCACAGTAAGCAGTGGGGCTAGTACGAGTTTTATCGAAAGCTAATTGCACGCAAATAAGCGCTTATTAGCGTGCAAATAGTGCCAGCAGAAGGAGACCGAAAGACGCATACAGTTAGGCTGGGCGGCTTTCGGCCGGCTAAGCAATGTGTTCAAATCAGCGATGCCTCAAAACATGAAAACCAAAGTCTTTGAGCAATGCGTTCTCCCCACATTGACGTATGGATGCGAAACATGGACTCTTACAAAGAATACCATGCATAAGATGAGAGTCGCACAGCGCGCTATGGAAAGATCAATGTTGGGTATCTCAATACGCGATCGCATCAGGAATACTGAAATTCGAAGGCGCACTCGAGTCACAGATGTGGGAGATAAAATTGCAAGGCTCAAATGGAGGTGGGCTGGTCATGTGTCCCGCAGGGACGACGGAAGGTGGAGTAGAAGAGTGACGAACTGGAGACCAGAGACTGGCCGAAGGAGTGTGGGAAGACAGCCGATGAGGTGGAGCGACGACATCGTGCGTGCCGTTGGGACAGAGTGGATGGGGATGACCAGGGACAGAGAGGAGTGGCGTGAGCGTGAGGAGGCCTATGTCCTGCAGTGGATAATTAGGGGCTAATTAAATCAAACGATCGAATCATTCGATCATTTTTGTATGAAAATTTTTCGAAACTCTTTGGATGGTCGTTTCGATATTCGATCATCGAAAACTTACACTAGGGCTACAATTACTTTGAAACGGGAAGATAGTCACTATCTCGGATCGAACCCATGACCTTCGTACGTAATAGTAGGAAATTGAATTTGAAATAAATTAAATGATTCTACTCATCCAAAGTGAGCCCAAATAGATACACAATACACTTTAGAAAACTTTCAAAGAAACCACAACTTGGGTAGTGAAAGAGGAAGAAGGTGATACTATGACAGTCTGCGACTAAACCGCCAGAAAACCAACCACTTCAATATACTCTTTTGAGAGCAAAATGATGTGCTTGCTAATATCCGGCTCAAAGGACCATCTTTATTTCCCAGTCAAATTCACTCTAATTATGGACAAAATTTATCCATTTCTTTTTACAATCCCTTACTATATTCATGCGGCATACAACGCCGTTTACCAGCAATTTACCCCACACATCATCAAACCATCTGGCTTTGGGCTTTTTTTGGTGAAAAATATTGTGTTTGCTGATATCCGGCTCAAAGGACCATTTTCATATTTTTTATTCCCAGTCGCTTTCGCTCAAATTGAGGGCATAGATTGAATTTTTAAGTCATTGATTCTTGTATGCTGCATCCAACGGCTACGAGCAATTCACCCACATCATCAAACTATCTAGCTTTGAGTTTTTACAACCCTCTGTTTGAGCGGATTAGCGGACTGTATATGCGGGGTGCGGTTTTAATGGAATCAAAAAACTCATCAAAGGTTTGCACATATGGTGAGAATTAATAAATAAATTCCTACCTTTTGTTATGGAACTCTGGTGCACGGATGGATCCCCTGATGTCCTGGATGATTCCACTGGTTTATTACAACACAAACAATGCAATATTTATTATGTTAAAGTAAAGTAAGCGGATTTAGATGGTTAAGAAAAATTAATTTTATGCGGGTTGATTAAATTAGCGAAACGATAAAAATGCGACAATAAGCGAAATAGACGCGCACTGCGTGTGTTCCGGAATAATCGTAATTAATTACTGAAGATAGCGTTGCGTTGCATTCATTGCAGGTTCAAGGTTAAGGAGAGAGAGATGGCAATAATTTTGGACTATAGGAAATATGGATGGGTGACAGAGATAGATTCTATTTATTAAATCCCACTTCAACGCAATCCCATAAATCAGCTTTTCAATTCAATCATTGCTAATGTCCATGCTACTGGCTCAAACATTCTCCCCACCTTGAAAGCTTAAAGCGTACGAAGCTTTCAACAAATAATGACAAAGTGAACATGAACAAAAAAGCGCTTGAACAAGCCGTCAAAAAAAAAAGAGTGTCGTACCCAACAGCATATTTTTCTATCTAGCTCCCCTCTATTTCATAATAAAAAAACAACACTGATTCAAAGTATTATTAGTATTTATTCTCAATTTGTTTATTTAATAACGGCATCCTTCATTCTTACGACCCTGGTATTGAAATTGTCAAAAAAGTAATGTACTTCCGGATTTTATAATATAATATACAAAATGTTTCTATAGATCTGTACTTATGATTCTGTCTTTGATGAGGCCTATTCAAATAATAAAGTGTATAATAAAATGTTAAAAATAAAAATTGCTTTTTCTCCGGTCTACAATCTAACAAACGCTTTTTTTCTTGGAAAGATTTATTTTTTTCCTGCACAATCATTGCACAATCATTTTAAACCTTAAATATGAAATAAGTCACACACCGACTGTAGTAGTAGAACGGTGAGCGATGGAAGAAAGGTGAGGATTTGGGGAGAAGAAAGGAAGCCAAAGATATGGCGGGAGAGGAGTACCGAGAAATTGGGGAGAACTCACTGCGTGCGTTGAATAAAATTATTTTTGAAAAGGAAAAAAAATGTTGTAGAAAAAATCACCGTTAGTCTGGAATTGGATGTAAGACATAATATCCCACCCCAAATGCGCAACTGTGACAGTGTAAACTTATTTCAATCGATTTGGATTTTTGTATTTCTTGAACATTCATATCCATTCAAATAGAATGGTAGGCGGGCTACCCTTTGGATAACATGTTAGCAAGATGCTTAAAGGCGATATTCTTCTTTATTCTTCTTTACCTTATTGAAATTATATAAGAAAGAACCATCAATCATTTCGGTAAATAATCATACACATACGGCCAAATTTAAAAGGACTTCATTGCCAGCACATTTTTTGTCAATGGTGGCATTTTCTTAAAACCTTTATTAAAGATAATAAAGCTTACTTTTGAGTTGCCTCCAAACAGCTGTGAAATGTGGATGATTAGAATGTCATCAGTTCAAACTTTGGTGTAAAGAAATTTACCCTTTTTACGGAATATGTTGATCATGTTGATTCTGTTCATACATGCTTCTATAATTATATGAAAAATCAATGAATATTTTGATTGCTTTGTTTTACGTTTTCTCATTTTCATAATTGAAACATTTTAGAATTGTTTTCATTTATGGCCAACGTGGATGAAATACCAAAAAAGAGGGGAAAAAATGTTGTATGCAACCGCAATGACAGCCGTGTAGAGTAATTTCAGTTAATAGCAATGATCAAGGAGATGTTAGTAGACCACGTCTTATTATAGTACCTACTAAGAAGAAGTCTTTTATTGTAATCTAGCTTTTTTTTAATAAAATGAATCTGTGCTCACTCAAAGTGAACACAAACACACTCCTTGACTCTTTCACAGTAAGCTACTTAAAGCTTGTGTCGTGAAAGAGGAAGATGGTCGGCACCTGGGATCAAACCCACGACCTCCGCACGAAACAGTACGAAAGCCGGCGTTGTAACCGCCAGTCTACCAACCACCTCACCTTTCCCGACAGACGTTGTCCTGTAGTCCTTCCTTACTATGAAAATTGATTTCAAATTTGTAATTTAAACAAAAATACGTTTAACAGTTAAGTGTATAAACGACGCCGCCGGAGCATTTCGGAAATTCCCTCAATTGTTTCAATAGGTAAAACTTGGAGTTTTTTATTGGGACTCCAGGTATTCCTGTAATGGGGTGTCTATTGTGCTGATCCCTTTTTATTTTTAAAAAATATGCCGTCTATTCATAAATAATACCTATTTTGTAAAATAGTTCGTTATCTGTCTATTGGGTGCCGGCCGGGCTCCCATACTAATTGTATGTAAATGGCTAGGAATCATCTGTATTTCGTGGAACTTTTAAAAGCTTTCTGCTTTTACTTTAATTCTATAAACACATTGCAATAAGTTATATTGTATTGTAATTTAAGTTTTTTTTAGTAAAAATAATATTTTGAAAGTGTGAAGTGTTTTATACCTACATAACTAGAATACCTGCAAAATGTTGGTATCAATACAAATTATGTTGTTTGTATTTTATTTGTTATCAAGATAATAATTTTTATATTCATAAACTTGATCTCGCTAGCCTAGTGGTATAGTGCTAACTTGTGAATAAGAGGACCCAGACTCAATTCCTGGTCGAGTCAGAGTTTTATCACTTGATATTTTCTAACCGGGGCTGGCTTGTCTCAGTTTGGTTGGAATCGGAAACTGCTGTGAAACCTACTGACATATTTTTAGAAACTGGGAGTGCTATGAACTTGGGGGACATACTCACCTTCAATAATTAATTTTGAAACTAAAATCAATCAATCAGTACTATCTTTTGACCCAACTTCGGGGCATAGAATATCAACAAGAACGCGGCTTCAATTACCTCTTTTCACCCCAATGTCCTTCGAACGAACGGGACACGTTGTTAGAGGGTCATCCACGTCTTCTCGTTTTCTACAGCTAACTGTATTTCGGCATACTAACACATTTCCTAGCCAAGTCCGTCTCCTCTTCATGAAAGTGATGGGCCGCCGCTGGGATCGCCGGCAAAACGAAAAAATATACCTAAATCATGTTTTGAAACTAAAGTATTATAGTCTAATTTGACAGGAACCTTAATGAAAACATTCATGTGAATTTACAAGTTATACGTTCCTAAGATGAGAAAGAAATCTTCAGTTTTTGGATTAACCAAAATTATGATTGGTATAAAATGTTTAAAAAAAGCTGTCTACGCACCATGACGAATCTGTGGATATTGAATTATCTACATAATAATTCAGTAATGTATGTATATTTATTTATTTATTTATTTATTTATTTATTTATTTGTTTCACTCCAACTGTATGTAAGAGCATCACGCTAAAACCGTAGGTTCTGCGTTGAATATTTTTCTTCGCAGTTTTTCGCAAATACAATTGTGGTAATCTGAGATACAAATATTTACATTTCATTAAATATATTTTAAATTATTTACAAATTTCTAAAAATTTAAAATCTTCATACAAAAATGAGAAAGTCATGTTTTAAAAGTAAAATTATACGTCTAAATTTTGTGTAGAACTATAGCATTACGGTATGAAAATGTACAAAATCAATCGAAGTTTGATTTGAAATACAAAAAATATAAGTAGAAGTCTTTTAATTCTTATTTTATAAAGATTTTCACCGAAACTTCTTATAAAATATGTACGCCATGACAGATGACTAAAGCCGGTAAAGCAGTGTTCGCTTGCACCCTCTCTCTCCTAAGGTACCTCATTAAATGTATCACTACAGTCATAAGTAGGTCAAACTAACTATACATAATATAATACTAGGTAGGTAGGTACCTATATCTACAAACAGGTTTTCATTAGGAACAACTGCACGTATTATATAATACTAGGTAGGTAGGTACCTATGTATAACTACATTCTTCTTTTAATTTTTTCGCGTATTCAACAGTGAGTATTAATTTTTCCTCATCTTCTATTTTTTTTATACTTAAATATTGAAAGTGACATTAGTTTTTCAAACTTTTCGCATATTTAGCAGTGACTCTTATTTTTTCCTTTTTTGAAACATTAGCTGGGTACACATTCTAAATCTTAGCGTGAAATGCCGCCGTAGACAAATTCAAATTGGCGTTCGACTACAAACAAAGATATCGCTAATGTATAGTGCGAAAAAATTAACTGTCCACTGGAACATATAAACATTTATTCAAACCAAACAATGATCCTTATAATATAAAATATAAAAAGTGGACAGTTAATTTTCTTCCTACTCTACATTGTCGAAGTAGTTTGTAGTCTATTGCCAAATGCATTTTGTCTAGGCCTACTGGTCCTGAGAAGGGGAAAGCTGCATACAAAACCTGTTCAATAACCTACGGCTCAAGTCTGACTAGCCAAATCAACAACGTAAAGCAAGACGGGTATCAGCTAGTTGAAAATAAAGAAGAAAAAAGATATATTCACACATTACAACGAATTTTACTATGAACGGACCTATTGAACAATGTGATTAAATTTCATAATTGTTCAATGTTCACCAAAAAAATAAGAGTAATAACCATTCCAAATAAAAAAGCGATAAATTTCGAATTCAATAGTATACATTTTAATGTGTATATAATTTTCCTAGACAAAATATCCTTAGTTCTTTTCAAAAATTATACGCAATATCGAAAGTGCCATACTAATTGTATGGACGCCGGCCGAGCGTTGTATAGACAGATACCTGACTTTATGCCTATCGACACTTAACGGTTAAAATATTATGTTTGAATGTTACAAAAATATTTCTGAATACTTGAAAGAAATTTTGTCTATAATCTGCGTGCCAGTGTTTTGAATGGTCATATAAATAAAAATTGTGTTGTTATGTAATTTTCATAGATGGTGTTATTGTTAGGAAGTCCGTTCCATACTAACTTTAATATTATAATATTTTATATTTTTTCTTATCCAATTTTCAGCTTTTTAATAGTTATTATCTTATCCGGAACGGAGAAGAATCCAATAAATCAAACATCGGAAGAATCTATTCAGCCGATCTAGAGTTAAAAGTGTTCGCACTAACCCGACTTTCTTTTATATTAGAGATTCTTAACACTTTAGCTTCGCAGGATTTTTCTTCTTTTTCTTAAGACTTTCTGGCCTGTAATTACAGAGATGAGGCCAGCTTGGAAATTTTTGGAGAAAGGTTGTATGAGAAATGGTACATATGTCGGCGAAAGAAGTGTGCGAAGTGTGGAGGTCCGTTCTCTCTGTCAACACTTTACGAGACACTCGTGATGGTTAAAAATATACTTCCATTGGATATCCTTAAATAAAATCAAATTAAAAATTTTTTACTAGACATACATTAATCAATAATACAAATCAGTTCGAATAATTACAAAGTTAAAAATTTAAGGGCGTCTGAGTATATCAGACAGCAATAGACGACAATGACTTGATGAGAAAATATAATATATTGAGTTGTTGCGGTATTAGAGATGGCGTCCGAAACTTTAATCGCAAGGAAGGTGTTCTCACAATATTATTATCGGCTTGAAAGTTGATTTTATTCTGTAATAATACTAACATGTGTGTTCGCGAGGTAACAGGTAGCCAGGATGAACTCGCAGTACTTCATTGAGCCCCACACACAAATTTCAATAACATCCTATATAAGTCGGTCTATCTACTCGTAATATTGTCTGTTAGGTTCTGATTTAGTCACTAGCGTGCAAAATACTCGGAACATTTTTCACGAATTCGTCAATCTGTATAATCTTAGAATAAAAACGAAACTCTGGTCCGGAGATCGGCTGAACACATTCTTGCGATATTTGATTGATCGGATTCTTCTCCACTCCGGATAATAGAATAACAAATAAAAATTTGAAAAAAAAATGGTTATGAAATGATATAAAATATAATACTAAAGTAAGTATGCAACAGATTTTCTGCGACTCCACCGCCATCTATGGAAATTATATAACAACAAAATTATTGTTTACCTGACAACCATTGAAATCACAATATCGATACCTACGTACGAAGATTTTTGATGGTACTATTTCAAGCTTTCAGAAATGTTTTTTTTTAACATTCAAACATATTTTAAACGTATTTTTGTATAAATTACAAATTTGGAATCAATATTCATAGTAAGGACTACAGGACAACGTCTGTCAGGAAAGCTAGTAATAAAATATGTTTATAATATACCTATTGTTGTTCTTTTGTATTGTATGTGCATTGCTCACCGCAAAGGATTAATGGTGAGCAATGCTTAATTTTGACAGAAAATAAATAAATATAAATTTCATCCGTCCGTGGGTCTATGAATAATTTACTTTACTGATATTTATCATATTTTTATGTGGGTTATTACTGATTACGTTAGTAAAACGTCTGATTACGTTAATAAAACGTCTGATTACGTTAATAAAACGTCTGATTACGTTAATAAAGAGTCTTCGATTCACAATTTGATTCGATTGAAAAAATTGCCTACTTCTATATACCTACTTGCTTTTTTTTAAACATCGTGCCTTGTCCATGCGAGGGGAGACAAACAAAATGAACCTTCCTTCACTCTTTTAATTTCACATACAACCTCTCTCATTTCTTTTACTTCTGATCTGTAGCCCTAGTATAAGTTTTCGATGATCGAATATCGAAACGATCATCGAAAGAGTTTCGAAAAAATTTCATACTAAAATGATCGAATGATTCGATCGTTTGATTTAAGAACACTAATTGTACGGTAATAAGCGCTTATTTGTGTGCAATTAGCTTTCGATAAAATTCGTACTGTCCTCACTGAACCTCTTTGAGGACAGAATCGATGTATTAGATATCCGGTTGATCATTTTCGTTGCTGACTTCGAATCCATTCTTTCAACATGCTCATAATTATTTCATTGCTGCAATCAAATAGATGTTTAAAATTGTAAAATTTCATTTATATGTTCGGATCTTATATGTTTATATTAACAAAACCCCCATAAAAAACCTGGATTCCTATCCATAAGATTTTTTCTTTTTTTTTTTTCAAAATAAACAGTTGGATTTAATATGAACGAAATTAAGATAAAAATAAAACTGTGTTTTACTTAAATATAAAAAAAAATGTGAAATATAAAGTGACATTGCTTGTCAAAATGAAATGTGGTGTTAATTTTTTATCTAACAAATCACGTAGAGTGTCCATTAAGTTTTTTTTTTCAGGTCCATTTAGACAATCGGACAAGGTATAAAATATCATTTTATGTATTCTTTGAGTGCTTTTAATATTTATTTTTTTACAGAAAAATATTTAGGTTTTTCTGTGTATTGAGGGTTGAAAACTTTTCTTAATACTCAATACACGTGTTTTTTTTAACGTACATGTAGGTACCTACCTAAGAAGAAAGATATTCTTTCAAAGTTTTGCGATAGATTTAAGAGATTTTTTTTTCTACTTAAATCCGTTTACGTCAGAATAAAGGTTAAGTATTTTACTTAAATATAGCTATTATATACAATACTTTGTAGCATACTCTAATTATTATTTTTAAAACTTACGAAAAAGGAAGGTGAAGGTTCATTGTAATGTAATGCATTTTGAGATGTATGTTGTTTAATTTTATATCTTTTGACGTGAGCGTGAATGGATCCTTTACATCCAGGCATGACTCAAATAGATAAATTTTCATGCTTGCTTACAGCCACACTTTTATCACTTATGTAAAAATGAACTACTACCAAGCACCCTCGGCCGAAACTATCAATACTTTTCTCTCCTTATGTTCTTTCTGTGAC
The DNA here is from genome assembly GCA_963576905.1 of Mystacides longicornis. Taxonomy (NCBI): domain Eukaryota; kingdom Metazoa; phylum Arthropoda; class Insecta; order Trichoptera; family Leptoceridae; genus Mystacides; species Mystacides longicornis. Next base: position 10,442,181 of record OY756439.1, on the reverse strand, counting down.
CTATTGTATTGTGATAACTTGACCTTGTATTGATCTGATCTGTATCCATCTCTATGTTATATTCTTAATGTAGGTATACATGTAAAATTGTAAAACCCTCTACTACCTTAACTGTTATTTGGTCAATGTTTTGCCTATTTAATAGCAAGTGCAAGCAACCCTTTTGAATAGCTAAAGAGACGTAGAAGTTTTTAAAAATATCTGCAGAACAAGTTCCATAATTTCTAAAAAAAGAGCGCTTCAAATTTAAAAACACTTAGTGAAAATTCTTTAATCCTAAACTTTGCCGAGCTGTGTTTTTAAGGTCTTAGTAGTAGGTTCAGTTTTTGTTAATGATTTTTATTAATTGACATGTCCTCTCACTAGATACATAAAAAACCTTGACCCAAAGACCTCTAATCCGAAGAAATCGATAAAAAGGCAAAAAAGAAAGGATTTTTTTTCAAAATCTTTAAAGTTCAATATCTCCAAAACGGTTGAGTTTCGGACACCATATTACAGAATCAAATCCATCAGAAATGACCTAAATAAAAACGTTTTAATATTCCGTACGACTTTTCCTGTAACTCTGTATAAGCATGAAGAAGCAAAATTTTGTATGGAAACGTGTATAGCACCCTACAGAATACTTTTTCTTGAAGTGCTTGAGTTTCTCACTTACGTTAGCGAGTTAAATTCGGAAAAGGGGTATGAACCGTAAATTTTTACATAATAATACAAGGGTTTTGTTTTGATAAACAAAAAACCCTTAAATTTTGATATACCTACGAATTAACAAGAATAATAGCACAACAACAACTGTATAGGATGACCAGAGACTATTGTGCCCTATTCTCTGATGTTGACATTTTTTGCAACACTACAGGTAAATTTCGGTCTATGCTGCAGGAGTTCGTTTGGGGTCTTTCGATGTGATCGCTCTCTACGTCTTTTTCTTTTCTCTTTTGTCTGGTGTCTCTTCTCTTCTTCACTTATCTTCTGTTCTATTTATCAATTATTTATGTAAACAAAGGCTAGATCTTAAGAAATTAACTAGTAGGTATCAATAGGATGGTTAACCGAAATATGTATACAATAATAATAATAATATCTTGTCATCTGTTAGTTATAGTATCCTCTCCCGCCATCATTGTACCATACTTTTCTTTGAGTTTATAATTTTTATTTTAGTCCCTTGACAATGTCTGCGTGAGTCAAACGAAAGCGCTCGAGATTCATAAAAATTTTGTGAAAGTACAACTGTGTTTAATTTTAATCATTAAAATATGTTGTTCAAAAATTACACATATATTTTCAATTTGTATTCTTAGCCTATTTGTGCATGTTGGAAATAAATAAATAAACAACAAAAAAACACGATTTCCTTCTAAATTTTAACTTTTCTAATAAATAACTTTCAAATATTTGAAATATCAAAGAAGAAGGAAGATGCCTGCCTTAAGACCTACACAGCTCAGTTGTTTGTCTATCAAAGAGAGAGATATTTGAAATTTCTCAACAAAATAATCGAGACAATATTATGAAATTTCGTAAATACCTCGGGGAAAGTATTTGATACAACTACCTCCAATCAGTTAAAATTCTTAAGCAAGCAAACATTTTCCTTTTTATTCTTAAACTCGAATCTCGAGTTCCCTATCACAAAACATCGCTTATACTTTAATTTTAAGAAGCCTAATTTGTTAGTATTCTATAAAAATAGTAACGGCAAAGAATAATTTATATGGAGCTTAGACGCAATACGTACCTACCCGTTTAACGGAGGTCTAACGAAATAGTTACCTACTATTAAACACGTAAACTCTTTCTGATCTTTTATACAGATGCGAAACAGGGACGTTGAAGGACAATGTCATGAACACTGAACAGATAAGAGGCATTTGAAATTTGGGTCTATCGCAGGATGTCTTAAATACCCTGGACAGACATGATAACAAAATACCGTAGTCCTACGGTGGGCTGGAGTAGACAGAGAGTTACTGTCAACTATCAACAATGTACTTCGGGGGGGAGGGGTGGGGATATCGCCTCCTGCATCTGATATTGAAGAGCAAGGTTGAGGAACGCCGTGGACCTGGACGGAAACAAACACCATGACCAGCATCCGAAGTATACCGCGCGTGTTCAGGTCTAATAATATGATGTAATTTAGGATATCCAGCTTTTACTCCTTGAGACAACTCAATTCTATATGTTGCTGTTGTACCAGATACGGCTTAAACCTAGGTAACGCACTTATACATAGTGTCACTGCAATGCAACAACTTGTGAATCCACTAAATAAATCAACTTCAGAAGATACCTATAACTTGTACAAGAAAAGTAATTCGTTTCGCCCAAATCTCACAATAAAAGTAATTCGTTTCGCCCAAATGTAACATACTCTACACAATCTTCAATGGCTTAAATGTCAAGAACGCGTACAATTAAAAAAAAAATATGCCTTTTAGTGTTCAAAGTACTCCATAAAATGGCTCCCTAAATATTTGTCTAAATTATAAATGTATCCAATTTTCACTCAAAGACTGGATTTTTTTCTCTTAGATCCCAAATACTACTACTCTGGTTTCAATCCTAGGATTGGTTTGCAGCAATTCCCTCAATTCTTCTCCTCCATTCTTCCCTGTCTTGTGCAGCTCTTTTAAGATCCACATATGACTGGCATCGCACGTCCACCAACAGGTCCTCCAGGTACTCTCGGCGTGGGCGTCCCCTAGAGTTTGTCCCCTCGATTTCAAATACGGTCCACTAATAAATTATTAGTTCAAACCAATATCGCAATAATAATATGGCATCGCCTAAATATAAAAAAATAATGATAAAATAGATTTACACTTCAATGGTAAGTATATGAATATTGTAATGCAATATTAAGTTTTTCTCTCTCAATATAATATTTTTAAAAGATAGATAATTATCACTGAGTATAAAAAATATTATTAGAGAACTTTTTTGGATGCGCAAAACCGAAAATTGGTTCCTTTATTCAACAGTCACGTGACTTGAGAGAAATTATCAATAATAATTCATTTAACTTTCATCCACAAACATAAGATAACACAACAAACTCCATGGGTACTTTCTTTAACTATTTATAATATGATTAAAACATAAAATTCCTATGTGGTACCTAAACCTAAAATATTTAAAAAAAAAATCGAAAATGTCACACACCGCAACCGACAAACTTCACAGTTTGTATGAGTTTAACAGCAGTCACGTGGTACATGTCGGAACCATGCGCAGTAGCACATTATTTCTCTAGTAGGTATTATTTCTTCTCAAAGATTATAATTATCTGTTTATGTAGGAACATAATACAGTTTAACCTAACTCTGTTTAGAACTATTTTTTTTTTAAATAAACTTTTATTGAAATAAACAAATTACATATACAAAACAAAAATACAATAAAGAAACTGAAAGACAGAAAAAAAAACAAATATATACCTATATGAAAACAGTGCAACAATGAAACTGAAATGATAACAAATAATAATATTGAAACTCAATATTATTATTTGTTAGTTAAATATAACTTACTTTAAGTATTGTTATTCATAACAAAATATTATTCAGACACAACAAAAGAGGACTCTTAAATCCTTAGATTTTTTTATTCAAAGTTTTATTATACATACTTTCTCGTACTCTTTTCTAATTTAGGCTGGCTGGCTTTCACGACAGACGTTGTCCTGTAAGTCCTTACTATGAATATTGAATTAGAATTTATACAAAAATACGTTCAAAATATGTCTGAATGTTAAAAAAATTATTTCTGAAAGCTTGAAGGAAATTCTATCAAAAATCTGCGTAACAATGTTTTGAAACTTATATAAAAGTATATAAAAAAGTCAAGTATATAAAAATCGTTTTGTTATTGGAAATACCGTTCCATGTTGACCAAATTGACAAAATATAAAATAAAATATAATAATATAAGTATGGAATGGATGTCCAACGACGCCATTAGGGATTGCAATCCGGAAAACCGGATCCGGTATTCCGGCGGATCCGGCATCAAATTGCTCATATCGGATCCGGCATAAATCAACGGATCCGGAGATCGGATCCGGTTTACCATATAAAGGGATTTTCGACATACTCAACATAGACCGAACTCGAATCCGTATCCCTAACATTTCCACAGGGTGATTGTAGGTAAAATTGTGGGTACCTAAGGATTAAAAGAGAAAAGGAGGCAAATGCGTAACACTGAGCGCAGTGGAATACTACTTTTGCCTCCTTGTGCCCAAGGTGGAGATTTAAAGGTAGGCATGACTGATCGTGTTGACAATATTGATTATCGAATGAAAAGACATCTGAGGGCATAAAATTAGCCAATAAAATATATATTAACCTATTTCAAATCATTTTGGGAATCAGACTGCATGATTTTGCAACTAATGACTCTGTCCGAGAAAGAACATTACAGCCTTTGGTTACTTCAGTCATCCTTAATCGCAGACTTGTTGGCTCGGACACGTCCTCCGATTATTCCCCGAAAGCGTAGGCCAAGCCAGTCTATTTTACAATCCGATATAGGATGTATTTTATTTTATATCTTTGGCCTATCGCAGAAGCTCTGAATCAGGAGTTTCTAACTCTGCCTCGAATGGTTTATTCCACAATGTAATAATAATAAATGTGTTGGTTAGTTTTCGAGAATTTTTCTTTTTCGTTGTGTCTGTTCTGGTTTGCACATCGTAAATCATGATCAATCAAACAGGTCATATAAGTGTGGAATTTATTTTTCGTTAAATTTATATTTGACTTTAATAATACGTAATCTAATTTATAACTATTTATTGAATTGGTTGGTAGACTAATGGTTGCGAAGCCGCACTGTTTCGTGCGATCCATTTCGTGGTTCGATCTCAGATGCCGATTATCTTCCTCTTTCATGACACAAGCTCTGTAAAAGAGTCAAAGAGGGTATTTGTGTTCACTTTAAATGAACAAAAATACTCTCATTGGAAAAAAAAAAATCTTTAGAAACTAAAATACAGTTTATACCATTTAAAAGTAGTCATACCCTAATTAAATTATTTTTGTATACGTGCCGGTTTAATTTTATCCTTCATTATACTTAAAAATGTAAATTTATCAAGGTAAGTTCAATCCGGTCGGATCCGATCGGATCCGGCCGGATTGACGAAAATCCGGTTGGATCCGGCCGGATTCAAAATGAGACCGGATTGCAATCCCTAGACGCCATCTATGAAAAAATCTAACAACAAAATTATTGTCTACTGCACCTACACCGTTTCAGGCGATTTAGATAATTTTCATACAAAGTCAACAAAATTGGGCACATATTATTATATTCTCGCGTTGTTCCCGCCTGAGCTTTGAATTCGAATGAAATATGGATGTTTTAGAATTAATATTTTATTGTTATTAATTGTTTTATTAGTTTATTTTTTGTTTCTGGAGGTGCGGTCCGCCTCTGGTCCACAGGACAACGTCTGTCGGGAAAGCTAGTTTTTAATAATAAAAGTTTTCTTGTGATCATCACCTCTACACGCAGTGTATGATATTTATAGATTTTAATAAAATATATAAATCAATAAGTCACACAGTAAAAGAACTCTTTGCTAGTTTTGCCACTCTCCTCAACTCTAAAAACTACACAACTCTAGAACCACGTAATGAAAAGCGAAAAAATAATGTGAATTAAAATTGACGCATAGTAAAAAGAGCCCTTAATAATTCATCGTTGAAAAATAAATGTTTTTTTTTTCACCTGCGAAACGCTTACCTACCTGTCCACTTAATCAAAAAAACACAAGCTCCATTTAGCAGGGGTAAAACTTGACGGGGAAATAATGGATTCTCAATGTTCCGATCCTATAACAAGATAGTAATTAGTCTTTTTTGTGGCGGTGGGAAACTGCTCGCCTCATTTGGCCCTCTCTCGTCTGCGTCCTCAATCATTAGAATGATGGAACATTTCTCGGCCACCTCCCGTCATTGTCTTCATTAATTCTTAACAACTAACACTTAAAGTCAATATCAATTTTAAAAAATTGATTGTATTGATTCATCGCAAGTCTCTCTCGTTTAAAAAAATACTTTATGCCGTGTTTTCATATTGTTTCTTGATTTAAACTCGATCTCTTTATATATTTTTGCGTACGTATTGTTTTACTAATTACTAATTGATATAAAATTTTGTTGACCCATTACACGATAATATTGGGCCTCTTCAATTGACAGCAGTCGCAGTCTTTAAATTTGGTTGCTTACTTGTTCTCAATAATTTCCAACTTTTATCTCTTTATTTCATAAATTTTTGAATATCTACTTGTTGTATGTACAATACATGAGATTTTTCGACTTGTTGAACATGCTGAGAATTCTCATGATTAGGAGTTTCGGAGACTTAAACATTAGGTACCACCTAATGGCGAACGTTATTAACGTAAAGTGCTCACACCAACTAGCCTTCGAAATAACAGTAGAAGACGGTGGTAAGCCCGTAGTGGTTTGTTCCATTTAAAATCGAACATTAGTAATGAATTGTTATAGTCATTCCAAATCCAAACTCCCTTTACATAGACCCCACTTAGGGGCATAGGGAGGAAACAAGAGCTCTCCATTGCGCTCGATCTTGCGCAACGTTAATGATCTCCTCCCACACCATGTCCAGATTCCTCAGCTCTGCTTCGAAGGAGCGGAACACAGTGTGAGAGGGTCTTCCTCGTCTTCGGGACCCTGATGGGAGGAAGAACAGCGCTCTCCTCGGCCAACTGTCATTCGGCATCCTTAACACATGTCCCAGCCAAGTCCATCTCCTCCACATAATAATAGAGGCGATGGGTTAGAGTCATTAGTTGTAACATATTCTTCTTCAATTGATGTTATTTTTGCTGCCATTTTAGGTCCGGTAGGTACTCTTTTGCGCCGCGAACGTTTAATGTTGCATCAATTTAGTCAAAAGAATGCGTAGAATTGCTATATGTCCTTTCTAAGTACTTGGGCCTTCCAAAACCTTTTTAAAGAATGCCTCCCGTAGGGATAGGATAGAGGGAAAGCAGGACCTCATCTTCAGAATAACAGAGAAGCATTTCTAAATAAAAATCTATCAACTTTTCATATGATCATACCTCTCATTGCCTGTATTCATTGACTTATTTATGGTCTCCAGAAAGTAAATAAAAGATTAACTCTTTCAGATGTCAAAAATGAAAGTATTTTTTTTTTCTTCTTCAACGTTAGTTAGTTTAAGGAGATATTATTAGCTCCAATGTACACAGATAGGAGGTCGTTAATGAGTTGGAATGTCGATAAAACCGAAGAAAGTTGGTAGAGAGAAGAGAAATGTAAGGAGGGGGGGGGGGGTGATAGATAAATAGCAGCGATACCCCCTTCCCCTCCCCCTCCCCCCTAAAGTTTTACACAACTTTTCGAATGTTTATTATTAACCAACATTATAAATTATCTTGTCTTATCGCAATTCACCATCTCGTTTACACTAGTAACGATATTAATATTTGTGTCTCTATTTCAGTGAAATTTATTAATCTTTTAATTTATTAATCCTATTTACACTTAAGGCATATTACCTATCGACGATGCGTTTTTAAAAACTTGTTAAAATAATTATTTATTCCCAAAATCGTTCTCCATCAAAATTCGAAGGAAGTATCAATACTTTTACTAACATGAAAAATATTCGAAAAACAAATGTTCTTAAATCGATTTTTCGAATTACAATTGTTGTTCGAATCACAATTCTTCGAAAAAGAGTTTAAAATATGAAGACACATTTGTCAGAAATAACAATTTTTGTTCGAATTTTCACAAAGTCATTTTCTCCATCGTTTCCACGCTACATATACATAAGTAAATTTGTCCTTTATAATCACTTTCTTTTACGTTTTTTTTTAAATCAATAAACATATATTTTATTTCAATAAGTACCTATGACCAATAAGTACCTACATATCACCTTAAATTAAAGTAAGTATAAAGGAGAAAAAATTTGTGCTTTATCCTTGTATAAAGGACAAAATTTATCCATATTTAATATGTGGTGAGGAAATGACGGAGGAAAATGACTTCTTCGTACAACTGTGTTTCGAGCAATTGTGATTCGAACAATGATTACGGATGATTACGGAGAAGCTTTTGAGTAAACATCAGAAGCTTTTCTGTGCATTCGTAGATTTGGAAAAGGCATATGATAGGGTAGACAGGGGTAAATTATGGGAAGTTCTATCAATTTATGGAGTGAATAACGGGTTGATTCGTGCCATTGCTTCGCTATATTCGGAAGGTACTGCGTGTGTGAAGGTGAACAGTCACCTTTCACCGGAGTTCTATCTTACGAAAGGTGTGAAGCAAGGGTGCGTCATGTCACCCTGCTTGTTCAACTTGTTCTTTGATTTTTGCGTCAGTGGGTTAAACGATATAAATATAGGGGTTGAACTAAATGGAATAAAGGTATGTGCGCTTATGTATGCAGATGATTTAGTACTTATGGCTGAGTGTGAAAATGATTTGCAAGAACTTGTGTCAAGTGTGTTTGAAAATTGTGCAAAAAATGGTCTAAAAATGAATGTAAGCAAAACAAAGGTTTTGGTATTTGAAAGGGATGAAGCAAGAACGAATTGCAAAGTAACCGTAGAAAATGAATGTCTTGAGCAAGTGAATGAGTATGTGTATTTAGGAAGCATGTTTAGTCGTGATGGAAAGTGTGAAAAAGAAATCGAACGTAGGAAAGTTGCTGGTTGCAGGGTGGGCGGTGCACTAAGACCTATAATGAGAAACAACAACGTCTCACTACAAGCAAAGAAACTAGTGCATAACGCAATCCTGCTACCATCGATGATGTATGGTTGTGAAACGTGGACATGGACGAAAAAAGAAGAATGTAGTATAAATGCAGTAGAGATGAAATCTCTACGAAGAATATGTGGAAAAACTTTATGGGATATGGAAAGGAATGAAAATATTAGGAAAGAATGTGGTATGGAAGTAAGTGTTGTGACAAAGATGAATGTTAATAAGTTGAGATGGTTTGGGCATGTGGAAAGAATGGATGCAAACAGAATGACAAAGATAATTCATAAGGCTGAAAGGAATGGTGTAAGAAAGCGTGGGCGACCGAGAATGACGTGGATCGAACACATCGATTCCGTCCTCAAGGAAGGCCAGGTAAGAAGTAAGAGAAATAGAAGAAGCTGTATGAGAAATGGTATGTCGGTGGAAGAAGCGAAAGAAGTATGCTTGGATAGAAAAGAGTGGAGGTCCGTTCTCTCTGCCTACCCCTTACGGGACACGGTGTGATGGGTAAAAAAAAAGTGATTCGAACAATTGTAATTCGAATAATTGAATTTTATTTTATTTCCAAAAAAATAATACAAATAAATATGAATTACATGAGAATGAGATTATTGGAATTTTTCACCCCACTAGGCAAGAGCCCGTGCTGAGGATTGTTGATTTTCAAACAATTGTGATTTCGAACAATTTTCCTGTTACCATATTTTTGTATCATACATAAAATGCCTCAACTCCACGAAGGGCAGATGCAGAGAAATTTTAGTAAACTAACAACCTCAGATGCCCATTGTACCAATGGTTGCCGACCTCGAGAGACGAAGAATAAAGATATTTTTTGTTTTGTTTATTAGCTGCATCGTGAAACTTTGTATTTCCTTAGCAAATCTAATAAATCTATTACCAAAGGTATTTTAATAAGAGACTTCGATATTGAATAGTGTATAATTAATTGATTGATTGATGATTGGCAATATGAACCCGGAGGCGAGTGTTAGGGAGTGTTCCACAAACGATGGTGGGAAGCGCTAGTTCAGCTCACCTAGCAACTCATCACAAGCCATAGAACCATGGCAAACCATCCTTAGTACGTCAACACTTCAAAGGAGCGTTCACATGGACAAAATAATTATCCGGATACCTACCGAGGCTTGGTGGCGGTGTAGTAATCAATGTAGTTTAAGAGGACAGGATGATTAATCCTGCGCCTCCGAGGCCTGGGCTGACCCTGTGGTTGGCTCAACCAGGTTTTTCTGTTGGGGTGTCCTTCCCTTAGCCGAGGTGTTCCAGTTTTGAGGCGCCGGAAGTTCGCCTTTCACTTATCTCCTTTAGCCACATCATAAAATGTGTTTCCAAGGGGTGCCACGGAGAGGCAGGAGAGTTGATTTGTCGTAGGGCATTGCTCAGTCTTTTGAAACGGAGTAGAATTATCGGTTATTGTTGTCAATTATTATTCAATATTGAGTGCCCGATAAAATATGTGTTTTATTTATTTCTTTTCTAGATAACCTTAAAGATAAGCCTATCCACTTATTTTCCAGTCACTAGCAACCACTGAGTAGAAAAAGGTACCTATTATTACAGAAATTTTGTGGATGCGCAGTTCCAAAATTTGGTTCCCTTATCTAATAGTCACGTGACTGAAGATAAATTATTAATTTAACTCTTATCAACAACCATAACACAATACAACAAAACCCATCACTGATTTTACGTTTAAAACATACAGTTTTTCTGTGTTGTCACACGTCACAGTTGGTATGAGTTTAACAACAGTCACGTGGTACCTACTTGTTGGGACCATGCGCAATAGCGCATTCTTCTCAAAGCTCACAACCAAAATAGAACGTAACTTTGTTGTAACATTTATGCATAAGAAAACGAACGTGTTGGTTTTTTCTATATTCCACATTTTTACACCGTATGAATATCTATACTAATATATAAAGAGGAAAGATTTGATTTTTTGTTTGTTTGTTTGTTTGCATCGAATAGGCTCCAAAACTACGGAACCGATTTGAAAAATTCTTTCACTTTTGGGAAGCTACAATATCGGCGGTGAACATAGGCTATATTTAATTTCCAAAAAAATTGGGTAACCTACGAAAACTTCAATAATGTAACCCAAGGTGTAAAAAATTTACCTAAAATATTCTTTTTATCGCGAACGCTGTGAAAACTAATGATGATAGAATAAAACAATGTACTACAATTTTGTAGAAGACATCATTATTTACAAAAAGTATCGCGACAGCATATGTCTAACTATTATAGTTATGCCACAATAAGTGTTTTTTTATTTAAAAAAAATCAATAAAATGTCACCTCTAGAAAAGGCTCTTTATTTGTATCTTGGCATTACTCCTTATTAAAATAAATTAGTTAATATTCAAGTCTGCTTCAATATGTTTGTATAACTTTTGAATTATTCAATTCTGACATTCCATTCGAAAGTTATCACGAGTTTAAAAATGTGAGTATTGGAAAAAAAAGCATAGTCTCTTATCATCTCAACTTATCCGATGTAGAGTGCGTACGGGAGCGGGGAGGGGACTGAGGGGTCATGTCAAGTTTAGTAAAAATACCGCGCAAAGTAGTCACGGTGGTAAAGTGACGTGACACGATACATTGCAATGCAATTATTCCAGATTAACATATGCTATAAAATATTTTGAAAAAGTTAGGGATCTGTATAATTATTTTTAAGTATCTATCTACCCGTGCGAAGCTGGGGCGGACCTCTAATTTCATAAATAAAATTATCAAATAGCGATAGACCCGCACAGCTTGGGGCCTAGACAAAATACAGTTGTTGGCGATCGACTACAAACGAATTCTTCGACAATGTAGAGTAGGAAGAAAATTAGCTGTCCACTTTTTATATTTTTATATAAGTGTCATTGCTTGGCTTAAATAATTGTTTACATGTTCCAGTGGACAGATAATTTTTTCGCACTATACATTGGCGAAATCTTCGTTTGCAGTCGAACGTCAGTTTGAATTTTTCTACGGGGGCTTATCATTTTCATATAGGTACTAAACAAAATGATTTCAACAGATTTTTCAGTAATAAAACCTTACTTTTTTCAATTATTACTAAAATAGGTACCTAAGTATTAAATAATTAGATATTACTTGCTTTTAACGTACTGATATTACTTAACGTCATGCTTTTCACCTTCAAAATACGTAACTGTTTTTTTACACATATGGCAATCACTTTTACTGATACTACTTTAAGCTCGGTACTCACTTGCGCCGCGAACGTGTATCGTTACATCAATTTTATCAAAAGGATCCATGTGTTCCGCTCGCGTTCGCTTTTTCGAATCACGTATACACTTAACCTTTCGATTAAATTGTTGCAATGTCACACGTTCGCGGCGCAAGTGAGTACGATGCTTTAAATATCCTATCATTTTAGAAGTTTGATGAAAACCTTAAAATATTTCTAGTAAATTGCGATTATTTATGGGTTTTTTTATAACTGCATAAGAAAATAAGGAGATACATAACTCTGTTATAACAGAGTTATGTAAATTACCACTATTTCTTCTTATGAATGATCAGGCATGTTCAGTTTTCACACCACGAACTAATCTAAGAGCGTTTCAACAATTTCAGCGATAATATGAATCCTCCGTAACGAATTTTCAACTATGCGACTTGACTAATGGCCGGTTTAACTCATTTTAAATGACGATTGGAATAATATCATTGATAACTGGCAATTTATTTAAGTGTGATTGTGTAATACAAGCAAGTTTTGATGACAATGATTATCTCTGATGGCTAACCGTTCCATCTTTCTTCGGCAATCATCCCTGTCAGAGGCTGTGGGGGTGCGAGATGAGAGGCAGCACATTATCCCCCCGCGCTTATCTCCCGCTAAATTCATTACATTATTCGATAGATTAAGGCATTCGCCCCGTCTTGACTGATTGGATTTTCGACCCCACACTTTATTTTTAGTGTGGAAACTTGTGAAGATCGGGGTGGGTAGGTACTCCTTCTATATTTAATAACAGTATTTAGTAAATAATAACACAATGATGTTCAAATAAAACAATGTTTAACTTATCCACAAATTTTTATTTTCCCTAAAATTTGTGGATAAGTTAAACATTGTTTTATTTGAACATTATTTTCAAATATATCCATCAAGAAATGCATGTTCACGAGTTGGTTAATTTTATTAATAACACAATGTCTGCATATACGTTAAAGTATATTTATTATTTATTCATTCTCATCCATATGCCTTTTCAGGCACTTGGAGTCGTCAAAATTATAGAAAAAATATAGGATATTATCGAATTCGAATTATTCGATTAATTAATAAAATTCAATTAATACCAATGACTCTGTCCGAGAAAGAACACTACAGCCCTTCGTTACTTCAGGCATCCTAAATCGCAGACTGAGTTGGCTCGGGCACGTCCTCCGTATGTCTCCCGACAGCATTGGCCAAGCCAGCCTATTTTACAATCCGGGCGGCACAAGAAGAAGAGGAAGACCGTGCCTCACAATTATTGCGCGAGCCTACAGCGCCGACCTGCAGAGTATCTGACTGACCTGGGAGGAAGCGGAGCGGCTGGCGCAAGACAGAAGTGCATGGAGGGACCTAGTGGCGACCACATGCTCCACCTTGGGAGCGAACGTGGAAAGGTAAGGTAAGGTAAAAATACGAATCGAACACTTCAATTAACAAAATAACAAAACCAAAAAAATTAAAAACAATTTGCAAAATCCATCTTAAGAAAATAAATAGGTAAGTAAATGAAAACGTTGGCTTATCAACAACCCTTCACTGATTTTACATTTAAAACCCTCTCCTCCCTCTCCCACTGTGTTCCGCTCCTTCGAAGCAGAGCTGAGGGACATGGACATGGTGTGGGAGGAGGTCATAAACATTGCGCAAGATCGAGCGCAATGGAGAGCTCTTGTTGCCTCCCTATGCCCCTGAGTGGGGTGTAAAAGGGAGAATTGATTGATTGATTGATTATCTATGTAAGCCGTTTGTAAATTTTTTGTATTGTACACCACAAAAATATCCAGTCTTTTATTGACTACGTACATGCAAAAGAGACGTGAATTTGAATATTTTAGAGTAGTTAAATTTAATGGAATTTTCTTTGGGAGCTCTTCTCTCTTTTGTTGACTCTGGCATACAGGAAGACGAGAGCACTCGAGATCTTGTTAACACACAGAGAGTTGAGGAATATTTCGGTATACAGTGCACCGAGAGTGGCGTCTCACGAAGGAACAAATATTTTAACTACGGGATGTCGAAATAGGAGAACTTTTGAATGGTGGTTTTCAAGTTTCAACGTCGGTTTACTGTTGACGTAAATACGTTTATAGAATCGACCCAATATGTAAGTATAAAAAAACGTTGTCTCAACAAAAACTCAACTTCATTCCAACTTCTAAAAATATACTTAACATTGTTTTTTTTTTAATATTGCTTTATGCAGGTTAAACCAATACAATTGTGCGCACTTTTAGGTTATAAGTTTTTTTTTTAACTATGACGCCTTGTCCAATGAGGGTTGGCAAAGACAACGGACCTATAGGTACTCATAATCTGACTCTCGTTCGTTCCACGCCAGTCTTGCTCGACCAAGCCTTCTTGCACCTTTTTTAGCCTTAAATTTCTATATGCATCCATTCTTTCATCATTCCTAAGCCCATCTCAACTTCAAAATCAGAAAATTTCCGATGTTATAACAAATTTTGGCAATAAATTAATTTGAAGTGGTTGGTTGCCTAGTGGTTACGACGCCGGCTTTCTTACTGTTGGTTACTGCACCTGGGTGCCGACCATATTTCTCTTTCACAACACAAGCTGCGAAAGAGTCAAAACGTTTATTTGTGTTCACTGAGTGAGCACACATTGATTTATTTTTTTTAATATTATGTTCATTTTTTTTTAATTAACATCATATAATCTATACCAACATTTTTTTTCTGATATATTATTGTGTTTGATATCTAGAAGACTATGACGAAGATACATACCTAATAACTATTAAAGGCATAAAAAGGTGTTCGGGATTGACATATTATTAATTAATTATATTTTTTACTACTCGTCATTTAAATGCTTGGACCCTTCTTCATTAATATAGAAGATGTCAGAAAGGATGGATAGCTGGAACCCACCTGAATCATGGAAGAGAATAACTTGCATCATGACGATTCGTGCCGGCCATCACAATAAGGATATTATGACTGCTGCCCAATGCTCCCTGAATACAGTCAAAACAATCAGACATGAACTAAAAACTTGCAATGGTGACTACGAGGATGTAGCAAGAAGAAAGATTCCAGCAGGATTCGGTCTCTTGCCACACCTCTTTGAAAAGTCAAAAATGGTTGTCTGAAAACTTCATCAGTCCACATGTTTGGCCTCCAAACTCCCCAGACCTTAAGATTATTTTTTATGGGGCACAGTTGAAAAAGACACCAATCGCACTTTCAATAATTCAAAAGCCCAGTTAATGGATAAAATTAAAACAGTGTTTTTGCGGCCCTTCCTAAGGAGACTGCAGCAACAGCCTGTTCGAGGTTCCGTAGCAGGATTGAAGCTGTGATCGATGCCAATGGTGGTTATTTTGAGTGAATCTTGTTGATAGTATTGTAATTAGCTCTGCTTGTAATGTTTTTGGTCAATTCATTAAATTTAAAAGATACACAGAAGAATTTTTTTTCCTACGAAACTGTCAAATTTATCCCGAAAACATAGGCATGAGTCAAACTTAAAGTAGGCTGTGCTGACATGGTGGTGTAAAGTGAGTTGCAGCGGTGGTTAAAGAGAGTTCGAAAAAACAAACTTACAGGGGAGGATTATTCTAAGTGCATTTTAAATCCTTAGCTAATTGGTATTAAAAATTCAACGATATACAAAATATTAAGAAGGTAATTCTGTCAATCTTCTTAGTTCTTACCATAATAATTTGGTAAAATTTGGTTTTGACGAACGTCTATTCCTTCAAGACCATATAGAATATCGTAACGTGTAGCACATGTGATTTATAAACTACTACACCGCCATCTATTGAATTTTTTTAAAGTTTCACGTCTATTTAGGAATTTATTGTTTTTATTACAAACTTATGACCCGTCGAGCTTTATCCCGCGTCCGAATCAACAATAATCATTATGTACATAATGAAATAAATTATTAGATAAGTTTAATTCAGTTTTTATGTCATGAACTGTATTTAATTCATGCAATAAGTTGAAATTATTTTTTTATTCTGGATTATGTCGATGTTCGACGGGCAGGTCAGCTAGTATTGTATAATCGCAATGGTTGAATTCAAGCAACAAAAATATTGAGCAAGCGACTAAAAGAAAATTATTGCAATAAAATGCTTAGTTAGTGGGGCTAGTACGAGTTTAAACGAAAGCAAATTGCACGCTCATAAGCGCTTATTAGCGTGCGAATAGTCAAACGATCGAATCGTTCGATAATTTTTCGATCAGAGGTGCTATTCTAAGCCGACAGCCCCACTTCCAGAGATGAAATCCCCAACTTTACATGCCACAATCACTTTTTTCCAAATGCGCATATTGAAGAAGGTCGCTCTAGTTGTTCTCAACATGTCCAACACATGGTTCTATATTGATTTTTTTATAACCCTTTACACTCGTTGTCGAGTGATTTTTTATATATTTTTTAAATTAAATATAATCGAATATAAACTTGTATTTGGGTATATTATTATGATTAACTAGCTTTCCCTAACTCGATGTTTGTCAAGTAAATAAAAATCGTTTTTTTTTTATGGAATTTTTCGCAGACGGCTTTGTTGTCAGTAAATCCGTTCCATACTAATTTTAATACTATATTTTATATTATCTATTTGCTATTTTTTGACTTTTTAATAATTATTCTGTTATCCGAAGCAGATAACAATCCAATTAACCACGCATCATAAAAATCTGTTCATCCGATCCCGAGGTATACGTGTTTGCACTAACCCGACATTCTTTTATATAGTAGGTATCGTATGGTCATAATATGCATATATATATATATATATATATGTACGCCAGGAGATTGATGTTAACAATTGTCTGGCGACCTGCAGTGCTAGTTCATTTAGCGTTACCCAGAGTGAACCACGAGGAGGCGAACTAGCTTTTCACCCCTATTATAGATTATTAAAAAACATCTTCTTCTTATAGCATAGCATAGATGTGGCTACCCTCTCTGCATGGGACGACTAGGGACGCAAGATCGAATCCTGCCGGGGCATGGGATTTTTTCACATGTTGAAAATTCTCATGATTAATAGGATTTTCAGGGTTGACTTTTGTTAATTTCCATTTGTTGACTTTTAAATAACAGTAGAGAAGGAAATAACAGCCTGTAGTGATTTAATCATACCTTTTAAAATTGATAACACCTACCTACATAGATCCCACTCTGGTTTCACAAAGAGAAATATTTGTGCATAGACTTGTTCAATATAGGTAGGTATGCAGTTTAGTGGAATACCAAACATGTTAATTGATACTCACTACAATTTCACTTCACTGTATCGACTCTAACCTAACCAATGTTAGTTTTTCCAATACTTTTCATGACAGGAAATTTATGAATGCTGTGAAACAAAGGGCAGCCAGCGAATGTCAATGTCTGTATTTTGCATTATTTAAAGAAGAGTCACTGAAATGAATGAATGAATGAAAAATGTATTTCCTCATTATACCTATTACAATTACAATACATTTAAACAGTTACAAAGTATTTGGAAATTTTACTGCCTCACTAGACATGGTCTGTTCTGAGGCAGTACTAGATGTTTACAAATGATAGTATAAAATATTACCACGCATAACATGGCTTAACCTGTTAAATGGAAAAACAAGCAAGAAATAAACATTTTACTATATAAAATATTTGCGATAAAATTGAATTTAATAACGTGTTATTAAATTTTTATTAGGAACTTTTTTTAAGAACTCATTACACTTACCAACTACTTGAGATTTTATTTTTTTTATAAAAATGAATTTGTGCTCACTCAAAGTGAACACAAATACACTTTTTGACTCTTTCACAGTAAGCTACTTAAAGCTTATGTCGTGAAAGATGAAGATGGTCGGCAGCTGGAATTGAACCCACGACCTCCGCACAAAACAGTACAAAAGCCGGTGTCGTTACCACGGCATCATTGTTGTTGTTGAATTTGAATTGAAAGCTGTTAGATGCGTTTGTGTATATGTGGTGTGATACCTGACACCCAGGCACAAAAAATATCCACCTTTGAAAAAGTGCGTCAGAAGAATTGTATCACCGCATCACGATAAAGATCTTATTCCTAGCAAACGGCCATTACTTTTACCGTTATGGAAAGGAAATGGACTTGGCTGGGAAATGTGTTAGGACTAGCGAATGACAGTTGACAACGGGGTCCCGAAGACGAGGAAGAAGTTTCGTTTGAAGCAAACCTGAGGTATTTGGACAGTATGGTTTAGGAGAAAGTTATTGAATCCGCGGATGATCGAGGGTGATGGAGGGCTCACCAAGTGGGATCACCAAGGTAGTATGTTAAATGCTATGTTTGAATTTAAACTTTTGCGAGCACATTTTGAACGTTTTCTTCTGGCTTCTCTAATGGTCTGTTTTCGTTTGAATACGATACCGCTATAAACAGTTTAGATCATTTTAAATATTGTCATGATTTTAAAGACTGCCGTCTTGTCAGACGACGCACCACTCCTTAGGAACCCAGTGCATTGTTGCTTGAGAGACAAAATAACCATTGAAAATTGAACATGGAATATTCCCGCTTACTTTAGCCAAAGTTTGAAATGTCAAAAAAATATTTGAAAGTTGGTAGTGTTTCCATTTCCATTACTAATATTTTCGCAGAATTTCTGTTTATCTGTCAATTTCATTTCTGAATAGAGCATTAATGTGCCGTTATTGTTGTTAATTTATTATTATGGTTAATAAATAAGTTAACTAAATCTGTAAACAATAATATTCTTCCAGTTTTGTCATGTTTTCCACGTTCCACCCTATTTTAGTCATTTTTGTCCACAGTGTTACCGCATACAAAATGTTCATCATTTGTGTCAGAGAGCGCACCACGATATTGTCTCCGGTGGTAAAAGATTGAACTACACTAAAGTCGACTTTAAGTGTCATTTTGTTGTAATAAAACTCTTTTTTTTTAAATAAAACTTAAAGTCTCTTTAATTATTTATGACACCGGCTGTAAGTGCATATAACTTATTACAATCAAATTAGGTACTGTATCAGAAGAAATAAAAAAAAAAGTACGATTCGATTATAGAAAGTAACAACTTTTCCAGTGTACTTTCTTTCTTCTCAGATCTCTTGAGCATTCCTGAACAAATTGACAGTTTATTGTACTACTAGCTTATACCCGTCTTTACGTTTTTGATTCCGATTGTCAGGCTTGATCTGTAGGTAATTAAACAGGTTCTAGTCTAGCTTCCCGTTGCTTAACAGACCTCTGTAACTGACATAAGCACAGAAAAAGAAGAATGACACTTTTACAATTTTTGTTTTACCGACCTCATAATATTATACGAACCTACCGACATAATTTGCAAGTTTTACTCTCTCTATGGTTTGAATCTTAGCTACATTCCCTCACCCTCTAATGTGTGATAATTAATTAGGCTTTCCACCCATAGAGGGTGATTTGTGCTATGTGTGATAAAGGCAGCCGTCAAACTTCAAAATGGAGGAATTATTTTTCAATTTTTTTCATTAAATCTTTATTTATTGAGAATAATAAGATTTGAATAACATTTATATGTATAACAAATCAATCTACAATTATTTTATTACATTTTCATACCGTAATACCAAGATTCCATTCAACGTTTACATGAGTAATTTTGTTTCCAAAAGATGGCTTACTGTCTTTTTGAGAAATTTGTATGAAGATCCTAAAAAATAGAGTTTTTTAAATAGCTCTAAATATATTAAAGTTAATGCAGCAAATTGTATTTAAGAACCTTCTCCAGCATTTTGTACGGCTCTAGGCATATTAATATCTGACCTTAAAGTCTGTTTTCTACGATTGATGCGCCTTCAAAAATATAAACGCACTAAAATAATTATGTAGATAGTTCACTACAATCTCCTAGGTTTAAGTAACTTTTATTTTAAACATCACGTACCTACGTAACTCTCAACCTTAAATACAAAATACTTTTTGATCTATACAGGGTGTTTGGTTGAACGTTAAACCAACTGTTATTGCAAATAGAGGAGGTCATTGGGACATATTGTGGCTACTCAAATTTTTTTTTTATAAAACCTCAAATTTTACTTGTTCATCTCCATTACCTTTTTGTTTACCAATCATTCAGATCCAACTTAATTTTGTTTTTGATAAAATTAATGTACATTTTTAGGTCAGTTAAATAGTTCAGAAAAAAAAACTTAAGTTTTTCAAATCTAGTAAAGGGTTTCCTGAAACATCTTCTTCAAATTGGTATAGAACATGTGATTATAAATAACGTAAAAAATAAATTAATACCTTTACTATAGTCAAAGGTAGCCAAAATATTATGTTCAAAACGATCTCGTCTATTTGCCATAAAAGTTTATCTAAAGTTCCACCAAACATCCTGTACACTAGTAGAATCGGCGTACTATAAAAATATTAGGTTGGATACCTTCCTACCAATTCGATTTTATTGGTGAAGCTCTATTATATCGACGTTGCACACAAAACTTGGATATAATGTTAATTTAATTGCACACAAAATTAGACTTAACTGGACTTTTTAATAATGATTGTGATACACCAAATTATTCAGAATAATAGTGGTGTATCACACTACATGATTTTATAAAAAAAAAACAATTTAGTCTATTTTTGCGTGCATTCTTACATGATTCATATTTTGTTTTCAACGACGATGTTCTAAAATTAAATCACGTAAAATATGAAATTTGAAAATAGAATCCTTTTCTCTCTCTTTCTTTCTTTCTGTTGTGCAATATTTTTATATTCGAATGTAACCCGAGTTTGAAAAATGCGAAATCAAATTATTATTATTTAAAATGGTATCGATGAAAAAAATAAGAAATGAATTGTATCTTTATGAAATAAAAAATTCTAAACGAAAATTCAATTAAGTGTTCGCGAATTAATATTCAAATTTAATTATTTGCGTAAAAAGAAAGGGACAGAGAGAAATGGCAAGAAAGGTAAGAAAATAAGCTTAAACAAAAAGAAAGAAAGTGTACAATTTTTTTTTCAGTCAAAGAACCTTATAATCTATTATATTAAAATGTCGTGTCACATTGTTTGTTTCAGCATGAGTGCAGCACTTGGCCACCATTTGAATAAACATTCATGTTTTTCCATACCTTTCTGCCAGCTGAGAATGAATTGCAGTCGCCAAATGGCCTTTTGCACACAAAAAATTAATCACGAACCGTATTCCATACCTGGCGAGCGAAGGGCGATACGATTGGGAGCTACATTATTTACGGCTGCCAAACCGACACCGAGCATCGCAGCAAGTTCGGCTGGGCAGGGATGTGAAGAGGAAAGACCATTGTACGATTGTGTTACTGAATCGCACGTAACAGCCGATTTAGCCGGCAATTTAAAACGGAAAGTAAAAAATGATGTAAACATTTATAAAGAAACTTTAAAATGATCAAATTTCACTTATTTCAACGTAAAAATAGGAACGTTTTATTGTTAAAAAAAACCAGATAACAACTGAATAAATATTATTTGCCGTGCCAAACTGTCAAATGTTGCAATATTTCGGCTTCCTTTTGAACGCAAGTTGGGCTTCTAGGTTGTCTAATTACCAGAGGATTTATTGCCAGTAGGCGAAGGAATACATTTTTTTAAGGGGACTTCTTCTAGTTCCAGAAAAATCCAGACGTGTGATAGGCAACTCGCTTTTGCTCTACTTGTTATCTACTGTGATTCTGTGAAATGATCTGACCAAATTGCACGGAAAACTTAACGAGTTGGACCTGTGAAAAATACTAAGCTACTTGGTGCTTCAAAACATTGAATATATCTTCATCTTCGAGCAGGAAGTGGATCAACTTAGTATCACTCTTTTACTTATGTCAGTTATTTTTCCTTAAGTTATCAGTTTAGAAAGTAAATGTATATCATTAAGTGATATAAATTAACCCAATGCAACCATGTAGTACATTCCGTTGTATGGGGGGTTGGGGTGGTAGGTCGTGCGGCTGAAAATGAACAGAGGGAGCAAATAGCAAGGGTTAACTCGGAGTTTGATGAATGCTACAAGGGCGAGAGTGTAAATAGCTTTGTTAGAACGATAAATACAGCATTGCGCTGATAAATCAAAAATTTTAATAATTGTTTGTTTAAACCATTACACATTTAAATTCTCAGCCATTGTGAAATAAACGTGCGGATTGGTGTGTACATGAGGTACATTCCCCTTCACTTAAGAGTTTTGTCATGCATATATCTTTAAAACTCCTTCTTAATATATTTCAATTTTTATTACCTTTTTTGTAATGTACCTATATCATAGTAGTTTATAAAAATAAGTTTTTATCTACACCGAAAAGTTATAATACCTACATTATTAAAAGAGCTGATAATGACCAAAAAATACGAATTTGCAAGTTTTTTGCGCAGTTAAGGGTAGTTGTTGCACTTTCGTCTTGCTTGTCAGTCAAATGCCAAAGGTGTCTGTAATAAGCTGGTGTGACCCTCTTTTAATTCGAAAATTTGTACACTTTTTGGTCACTATCCTCAGATTAGGTGATAAAGTTTAGGTGGACTTGGTCCTTTCACCGACCTTAGCTTCATACAAAGTTTTTACTGTGTCTTTTAGACCTAGTTATTCAAAAAACAAAATTTCCAGCATTTTTTTGTCAGAATTTTTTTAAGAGACGGTGTGAGGACCACCAGAATCCTTGAGCTAGGTGGAGCTGATGAAAATATATGACTATATATGACTAACTGACTAGTTGTAGCAGACACCGAAGAAGTGACAGACAGACCTTAATTAATAGTTCAGTAACTTTATACATAACCGTATGCGTTAAATCCGGTAATTCAGATTTTTTGCAGATCTGTTTATGATGTTGGCATGATTAATAATCGAATCGCCACAATTTGAAAAAAATAAACGATTTTTTAGAAATTTTTGACAAAGTTGCGTTCGGCGCTCGAGGTCAGAAACTTGGATTATTCATCAGGCCAAAATCATAAACAAATCTGCAAAAAATCAGAACTACCGGATTTAACGACCCCATACATTCAGGCAACAAAGTTACTGTTTTATAAATGGCAAGACCAAAAACAGCCCAATAAGCCCTTTAAAGTAGCAGCAAAAGTAGATTTCTTGGTGGTTTGTGGCTTAGTAAATTGGACGCTTACTTGCCATTACTGTACTAGAGTTTGTAGGATCGTGCTTATATTTTTGTGTTTATTACTCGTTTTTTTTTTATAGGTTCTTCAAATTTTCACACAACACCGACATTCTATAATCTATATTATCAGATTGCTCACCTTTTTGATAACTCAGTGTACAAGTAGTATCTAAATCACTCAAGTGGAAGGCTATTAAAAAAAGTTTAATATGAATGTACTCGAATTTACGAATAATTTTTGACATTTCATCATAGCTCTTTCGAAGTTTTTGAAAGTTTATTGAAAAGTACCAACTTCAGCATTATGATACGAGTCAGAGCAAAAAGCATAAATATCACCACCCCAAAACGAATTCAAGCCCCACGGGTGCAAAAAGGGTATTATTGAAAATAGCATTGTAATAATATTATTATCCATCGATATTATTTAGTAATTTCGTCTTCCTTGATCCTCCCTTGAGGATGTTTCATCGTGAAAATAACGATGTAGCAATATATTATAACCATAACAAAAATGACAAGCAATGGATGAAGACGTAGGGGGATGGCTTCAATGCAAAATAGAGATGCCGATGCTTTCATAGTTACATATATTTTTCTAATCATCGAACCAATGGATGATAAAAGACCTTTCCCCTCATCGTTTCGCTAACTTACTTACCTACAATTATTAAAAAATCAGCATACCATTTCATATCGCGGCTATTTTTGAAATTTAATCTCAATTTCAATGTCGACCATCTCTCTTTCTCCCTGGCTTGATCCCAGCTAGAAGATATATGAAGACTGCTAGGTTCAGCTCTCCTCGTCCTCAGGCTGTAGACTCTCCTCTGCTGCACTACTTCCCCCACCCCACATTTTTGCATCTGCTCGCGCCTTTTACTTATAATAAGCACTAAAAATACTTTATTTATATTTTTTTCGTAACCAATACCGGATTTAAAAAAAACATAATGCCATAATAATATCGCTATTACAATTTAAATTGGCTCGGAATCGCGATGTAAATACAGAGTAAGGCCCCTGGTTTAATTTTCGTTGATGCAAACAGTAATTCACAGAGCTAGAAACATCTGTGCAGAATAATATAATAAATCAATACATTTTAATACAAATGATAGACCTACAAACTTTATAACTTTCATTAATGATCAAAGTGTTTTTGAGGATATTTGGGGCTTGGGGCTATTTTTATACTACCAACAGATTACATTTATGTAACTTTGTCGTATACATCTTCTCCAAGTGCCATGTCAGGTCCCTCCGACGCTTCTCTGTCCTGGGCTAACCGGAACAGTTCTTTCACTCGCTGGATTCCGGTCCATTGTTTGATATTTCTCAGCCAGGACATCTGCCGTCTACCCACAACCCACACCTCGACTTCCATCTATTTTCCCCTTCACTATTAGGTGAAGCAGTTTGTGTTTGGTGTTGCGAAGTATGTTTCCCAAGTAAGACATT
Source organism: Mystacides longicornis (assembly GCA_963576905.1). Classification (NCBI taxonomy): domain Eukaryota; kingdom Metazoa; phylum Arthropoda; class Insecta; order Trichoptera; family Leptoceridae; genus Mystacides; species Mystacides longicornis. Next base: position 10,417,545 of record OY756439.1, on the reverse strand, counting down.
TTCCTTTTCTTGACGCTGGTTAACAATTACCTCTCAAGACCAGCTCTTCGCAACACCTCCGTGTTAGTCACCATATCGGTCCACGTAATACGGAGCATTCTGCGGTGGAGCCACATTTCAAATGCCGCTATACGGTTCATTATATTGACATTAAGGGTCCAAGTATCAACACCACATAGTACTTTGGACCAAACATAGCATTTGACCATTCTTTGCCTTAGTTTCAAATTAATGTTATCATCGCTGAAGAGTGATCTCATGTTATTAAACGCGGCTCTCACTATCTCTATTCTGCACTTCACCTCTTTTTCGGAATCTATATTATCTGTTATTACACTCCCAAGATACTTAAATGTGTGTACGCGCTCTATTGGCTTTCTGTTAAGCTGAAGGATGGCTCCATTATGCGGTTGTCGGATGAAAACGATGAATTTGGTTTTGGCTACATTGATATTTAGGCCCATTTTATCACCCACCGCACTGACACGACCTAGCAGCTCTTGTAGTTCCTGGAGGCTGTCAGCTAGTATGACAGTGTCATCTGCATATCGGATATTGTTAATGCAGACTCCGTTTACTTTTATGCCAATATCACTATCATTTAAAGCCATTTTAAATATGTTATCAGAATAGACATTAAACAAAAGAGTCGTTTACATAATATCATGTATTCTCAAGTATGGATTTTTATGTTATTTTTATAGCACAATATGAATCTGCACATTTTTTATAAACTATCAATCCAATTAAATCGTGGGACACGGAAAAGATTTAGAATTTTTGATATCGTCGGCCGAGGGTTCTTGGTAGTAGTCCATGTTTAATTCATAGGTAGGTGGGTGCCTACTCAATTAGATAAATGTAATGTATTTAATTATTAGTCCTAAATTTGAATTTATTTTCCATTGTAAGTTTCATTTATTTTATTCTAGAAATTATTGTATTTTCGCTCTTCATAGATGATGAAGTTATATTGTTGTATTATTTAAAAATATTAAAACATTATATTATAATCCCGAGTCCCGACACGATTTTGTTCTCATTTATTATTTAACAGTCCATTTTATTGATTTTAAAAATAAAAACGAATCTTCAATACGTGATATGTAGGTACTCAATTTAAACTTTTTATGATATACATATAAATATATAATATGTAGTAGCATAAATTTCAGACTCATTTTTAATCTTAACATTAGTAAAAATGAGAATATTATGAATGAAGTACCTACAGTAGTGAACGATTTGATGATATTGAAAGTATACAAGTTGAGATGAATGAGGTATTTTGAAAGTATAAAAAAAAATGCGTATAGTACAGAAAAGGATACGACATAAAAATGGCGGCGGTACGGTACGGCGGACGACGGTAAAAAATCGATTGTGACCTTTGAAAAATTTTGATAAAATTGATGTGACCTATAAAAAATGTAGTTGAAATCGTTGTGACCTTTAAAATATTTAGATAAGATCGATGTGTCTAAAAAATATTTGCACTCCCTATGCATGGAGTAATAATGTTGTGTAAGACAGTACTGCGAAGGAAGCAAGTGGCAATAGGAAAATAATGGAAATATTTATATTCCAACATCAATCACACTGTATTGTTTTTAGGAAGGGATTTCAGTAAACAACCCTTCCCCGGGTCTCTCTATAATATTCTCCACTCTTCATAATAACTGTCACGCACTCTCTCTCACTCTCTCTATCTTCTTTTTTCTATTTTTCTATGTCTTGAGACCTATTTTTACAGGAGTTTATACCGGTCCTGGGACGACACAGTCTAGTTCCCTATCCAACTGCGTCCTAATGGAATATCCCCCATCGCTACTTTCTCAGCTGACTTTCTCCACTACCATGAACTTATTAAGATTGACAGTGAGAATCGCTTTTGCGGGATCCACTTTTAACAACATGAGGAATATATGGAGATCGGCCAACTTCTCAATTAAAACCAAATGTTGTCTTTACAGTGTTGTTGTATTTAGGGATTGCAATCCGGTCTCATTTTGAATCCGGCCGGATCCAACCGGATTTTCGTCAATCCGGCCGGATCCGATCGGATCCGACCGGATTGAATTAACCTTGATTAATTAACATTTTTAACAATAATGAAGGCTAAAAATAAAACAGCACATATACGAAAGTAATTTTATAAGGGTATGACTACTTTTAAATGGCAAAACCTATATAAAAAATAGTTTCAAAAGAAAAAAAAATACAAATTAGATTACGTATTATGAAAGTCAAATCCAAATTTAACGAAAATATTTATTTTAACCTGCTTGATTGATCATGATTTGAAAAGAAAGTTTCTCAGAGAACCGACACCACGATAAATAAAGATTCTCGAAAACTCTCCAACCCATTGTGGAATAAACCATTCGAGGTAGAGTTAGAAACTCCGAATTCGGAGCTTCTGCGATATCGAGAACGGCATGCAATGGGGTAGCAAAGCAATAGAAGGCGTTACTGGAATGATCACGTCAACAAAACGGATCCAGTGATTCTTGTAGAGGATGAAATCATATCAACCAAAATACCCTTGGACGAGCACTAAAGATATTTATTTATTTATTTTATTTATTTATTTATTTTATTTTCCATTATCAATTACACAACAAACAGTTTACATATATAATTATTGGAATTTACTGCCCCACTAGACAAAGTCTGTTCTGGGGCAATACTACTTCAATTCAAATCAAAGTTGGATGTGCAGTTAGACGTCCGCGTCCTAGAAGTAATACTTATAACCGGAAATATTCAGAGACACTCCTATATCGAGAATAAATGTTTGAGAAATTATTTCAGTTTTATCCTTGAATATAACTGCACACACAATCTAATCTATACCAGATAACAATCATAACAGTTTTGCTTTTAAATAGGTTAATATATTTTTTGTTGGCTAATTATTGCTTCATGCTCACGGCATTTTTCTACGAGATGCCTTTTCATTGGATAGTCAATGCTATCAATACGATCAGTCAACACTACTTAACCCCACTTTGGGCACAGGGAGGCAAAAACAGCATTACACTGCGCTCAGTGTGACGGATTTGCCTCCTCTTCTCTTATTACCTTTATGAGTACCTACAACGACCCTGTGGAATTGCTAGGGATACGGATTCGAGTCCGATCTGTGTCGAAAAATCCCTAAATATGATTAACCGGATCCGATCTCCGGATCCGTCAATTTGTGCCGGATCCGATATGAGCATATTGATGCCGGATCCGGTTTTCCGGATTGCAATCCCTAGTTGTATTGGTATGAGTCTTGGCACTTAACAAACACTCATAAAAAAAACTTCTAAGCATTGAAAATAAATTTCTTAGACGAATCCTGGGGATAAGATGATTCGATTTTATAACAAATGAAATCGTCCGATCACGAACGATGCAACCTCCATTGACAACGGTTATCCTGAATCGTAGACTGAGCTGGCTCGGCCATGTCCTACGCATGTCCGAAAGGTCCGTTTTCTCTGCCTACCCCTAACGGGACACGGCGTGATGAGTTAAAAAAAATTATAACCCGAATATGCACCTTTAGAACTTTCATACACCAACTTTTTTTTTTACCATCACGCTGTGTCCCATAATAAGGGGTAGGCAGAGAGAACGGACCTCCACTCTTTTCTGTCCAAGCATACTTCTTTCGCTTCTTCCACCGACAAAATATTTCTCATACACCCTCTCCTATTTCGCTTACTTCTTACCTGGCCTTCTTTGAGGACGGAATCGATGTGTTCGATCCACGTCATTCTCGGTCGGCCACGCTTTCTTACACCTTTCCTTTCAGCCTTATGAATTCTCTTTGTCATTCTGTTTGCATCCATTCTTTCCACATGCCCAAACCATCTCAACTTATTAACTTTCATCTTTGTCACAACACTTACTTCCATACCACATTCTTTCCTAATATTTTCACAATCAAAATCAAACACATCAAACAATTGAATATTATTTAAATTTGAGTTTGTACAAAATATTGTTAATAGTTACAGAGATTAAAAGAAAGTTTAGTATTATTACTTTGATTGTATTGAAAAGGTACATATGTTTTCAAGTTGTATTCCCTTTATCTTTGCATTTAAAAAAAACGAGTTTTTATTTTCACGTTCAAAGATCTCAATTATTGCGTTCGCACTTTGTGTTTAGACTATGATAATAATTATTGTTCGTGCGTGTCTATAAAATATGACTTACCCCTTCGAGTGTTTTCTTCTCCTTGATTTGCACTTTTCACCCCTGACATCATCAGTCATCACGGGGGCATGCTCCCTTCTTCCACTACTAAGAGGCTCTCATGCCGCCGCCAATATTCAAAGACAGGCGTTATTATTGAATGCTGTATAATGATTTTACATCTCCTATCACTTCAATCTCTTTGTTGTTTAAACTAAGAATAGGGGGGGCATTTTGCTTACGTCACTATTAACTAACGTGTGTTAAATATTCCAGAAAATTGTAAATAGATTATTCCATTTGAAATTTTCAATATATTATCAAGAAGTATAAAAGGTAAATGGAATGTATTCAGATAACTTTATACGTAGGATATGCAAACGTTTTAGAGATGCATCGTGTAGTTCTCTATGGTTCTCTATTTTATTTTATTAAACAAATATACAATTAGTGATAATATTACAAACAATTACCAAATAGTATGGACAACCTAAACACCAGTTAAGTATATCGTAAAAAATGAATTAATTATAAATGCCCGTAGAACGGTTTAAGTATGAGTTCTGTGCGTAATTAGTTGCACATCTCTAGAAAAGCGAACATCCAATGGTGCGGCCGTTATACTAACTATCCTTAGGTACAGTGTTTCGACTTCAACCAGATATTGATATTTTTCAACAAAGGTCAGTGATATAGGAAAAATAACAAATAATGACTTTAATAATTCATGATGAATGTTCGATTTTTAAATGGAACAAACCACTACGGGCTTACGACCGTCTTCTACTGTTATTTGGAAGGCTGGCTTAGTGTGATCATTTTACGTTAACAACGTTCGCCATTAGGTGGTAATGTTTGTCTCCGAAACTCTTAATCATGAGAATTCTCAACACGTTCAACATGTCGAAAAATCTCATGTATGAAACAAGTAGAAATTTAATAATTGATGAAACATAGAGAAAAAGTTAGAAATTATTGAGAACAAGAGAGCAACCAAATTTAAAGACTGCGACTGCTGTCATATATTTGGCGCCAGGATATGACTATATCCATATTTGTTACTGTCTCATATTTATTGCCTATTGGCTTTGTTGGTGCACAACGTTCTAATTATGTCTAGATTCTTGTGACCTTTTTTCAGGACTAGATCTTACAGAAAAAATAACAACTAATGACTCTATTCAGTGATATATTCTGGGGCCATAGCATGAAGTGAATTTATATTGTCAAACACACCTTATTTAACTCTTAAATCATGTCTTTCATATTCAAAATTCTGTTTTTTAAGCAATCTTACTAATTCTCCATAGCTTGTTGTTTATTTCCCTTCCGCACCCCGTCTTCCCTTATTTTCTTTGGCCCTTTTCACGTTTGCTTATTTCTTGTTTGCCTCTTTTTCTTTTCATATTGCTCTTGCACTTGAAATTTTTCTTCATTTTATGTTTCATTTGAATGATTGTCTGTTTAAATCCCCAGTTGCACATTTTATATCATAATATGTGACACACGTACGACGAACTACAACTTATTTTATTATAATTTAGTTTTTTTTTTATTTAAGACTAGCTTATACCCGTCATGCTTTACGTTTTTGATTCCGATTGTCAGGCTTGATCGGTAGGTAATTAAACAGGTTCTAGTCTAGCTTCCCATTGCTTAACAGACCTCTATAACTGACATAAGCACAGGAAAAGAAGAATGACACTTTTAAAATTTTTGTTTCACCGACCTCATAATATTATACGAACCTACCGACATAATTTGCAAGTTTTCATAGAGAGAGATAGCTCTGTGGTTTGAATCTTAGCTACATTCCCTAATGTGTGATAATGTATTAGGCTCTCCACCCATAGAGGGTGATTTGCGCTATCTGTGAAACTTCAAAATGGAGGAATCATTTTGCAAATTTTTTCATTAAATCTTTATTTATTGAGAATAATAAGATTTGAATAACATTTATATGTAGGTATAACAAATCAATCTACGATAATTTTACTACATTTTCATACCGTAATACCAAGATTCCATTCAACGTTTACATGAGTAATTTTATTTCCAAAAGATGGCTTACTGTCTTTTTGAGAAATTTGTATGAAGATCCTAAGAAAAATAGAGTTTTTTAAATAGCTCTTAATATATTAAAGTGAATGCAGCAAATTGTATTTAAGAACCTTCTCAAGCAAATTGCACCGCTCTGCGCAGATTCATATCTGACGTAGCATTTGTATTTTGAGCGTGATGTTCACATATACGATAGAAAGCACACAAACATTTCTGAATTATTATGTAGATGTACCTATGGTTGTCAACTGTTGTCAATGTGTTTTGATATAATAATCAAATTAAGAACTCGTGCATGCTTCCCATTTGATGTACCAATTCAATCACTACTCACTATAAGCTGCATACTTCGTCCTTGCGTTCGTTTTATATAAGAGGTCGACTCTTTTTTAAATATTCTATATCCATCAAGTATATTTACCATTATTTATTTATATTTTTATTTAGATACCCTTTTAAAAAATCAAAAAAATATTACTTTCTTATAATCCTTTATAACAAGAAGATAGAAATATAGAGAAAATCGTTTGAATAAATAATGTAGCCCCGCTTTATAATCTTCGCAATGCACAGAAATTATTGTTACTAATAAAGACCATTTTGTTATGGTTTTAAACATCGTAGCTCGTAAATATATCGTGTTTTGTTCTTTCGAGGCTGTGGGTGGAGGTCATCAAAACTGCATGAGATCGAGCATAGTAAAGAACTCTTATTGCCTCCCTATGACCCTATGCGGGGTCAAAGAGGGAGGAGTCTTGATTTAATCATTGAACTCATAAACAAAAAATATGACGATTTTTTTAAAGTTTGTTTCAAATGACGCATCTAATACGTACCTAGTACACAATATTATTCAATGTAATTGTGATAATAATAATTATGTGCACCGAATTGTACTTTCATTATTATCGAAAATGTATCCTGTTAAGACCAAAATGTCACAAGTCAAAGGGTCTCATATTAACTATAATCGCTACAAGGATTACAAATTAATCAGAAATACAAGAATACTTAATACTACTATGTAATACATCGAATAAAACACTTATCAGGAAGTTTGGGTGCGATTGCACAATCCGTATGCAGATTGCATTATCACTAATCCACCTATTTATTTAAAAATAATGCAACAATGTAATACAAAAAATAATAGGTATAGTATCTCTTAGTAACGCAATTTATCTTGCAAAACGTTGTTGTGCGTTACCGGTTACCGTTACCTGTAGCGGGAGGGATGTTTGAACTATACGTTACGTAAAATCTTCCGAATTGGCAACCCTTTCGTTTAAGGTAAAAAAAAGTATCTTGGGTGTAACGTAACGTTTAGGAAGGTGGGATAACGTTACAAGACGTTACATGGGGGAGATGGAGGTTCAAATATTGCATCACATAATACTTGAACGCCCCTTTACATCTTCATACATTTTCTATATTATTATGGACTAGCTTATACCCGTCTTGCTTTACGTTTTTGATTCCGATTGTCAGGCTTGATCGGTAGGTAATTAAACAGATTCTAGTCTAGCATCCCATTGCTTAACATACCACTTTAACTGACATAAGCACAGAAAAAGAAGAATGACACTTTTACAATTTTTGTTTTACCGACCTCATAATATTATACGAACCTATTCAAACCACAGAGCTCTCTCTATGAAAACTTGCAAATTATGTCCACAGATAATATAAATATACTGATTATGTCGGTAGGTTCGTATAATATTTTATTTTTTTTGGAGGTCTATAATAATAAAAAAAATATTATACGAACCTACCGACATAATTTGCAAGTTTTCATACAGAGAGAGATAGCTCTGTGGTTTGAATCTTAGCTACATACATTGCCTGCTTTGATATTAATTGGGCAACCCACCCATAGAGGGTGATTTGTATCTGTCAAACTGCAATTTTTTTCATTAAATCTTTATTTATTGAGAATAATAAGCTTTTAATAACATTTATATGTATAACAAATCAATCTACAATTATTTTATTACATTTTCATACCGTAATACCAAGATCCCATTCAACGTTTACATGAGTAATTTTGTTTCCAACCAAAAGTCTTTTTGAGAAATTTGTATGAAGATCCTAAAAAGTACAGTTTTTTTAAATAGCTCTAAATATATTAAAGTTAATGCAGCAAATTGTATTTAAGAACCTTCTCCAGCATTTTATACTGCTCTGGGCATATTAATATCTATCTTAGCATTTGTATTTTGAGCGTGATGTTCACATATACGGTTAAAGTATTGTCAAAGGCAAATAAAAAAACATTTCTAAATTATTATATAGAGATAATCTACGTAACGTTTGTCATGAATCACAATTTTAATTGGTGAGTTACTCATAAAACCGGCTTGTATCTATGAAAAATAGAATAACTGTGAGAGACATGTGAGTCAAATTCGTAGTGTGGTGATATATTCTCTACAGTCTACACCTACCCCACAATTGACATTTAATAGAATGCTTGAAATACTTGTAGTGAACTATAAGCTCATAATACAATGCTGCGTCTGGCACAAATCGTCCCTCTAGGTATGGGATGCCATAAACATAATAATAACAATGCTGCCCTTATGCTTTGCAACGACAAAAGTAAAAACTGTAACGCAACGTCTTTTCTCTGGTCATAATCCTAGGAATAGTTGGCAGCAATGTTTACCACTCTTTCTCTCCAGCTATATCTATAGATTCCTTATATTTAAAAAAAACTATTCAAGTAGGTGCATAATTGAAATAATAAAATATCCTGTATATGAAATATTGACTACAGGTACTTATTTCATTTCCATATCTGGATATATCAAACTCAAAATAATCGCCGCAAATTGTTGAAGAGTTCTGCATCTAACTTGACATCAATGGTTGGTGTGTTATAACGTCAAGTTGCAAGTAACAACATCTAGTAGATTATTACAGAGCGGATAAAAATCAACTTGATTATGCAAATAAACTCACCTTCATAGTTTAACAATACTCTCTATTTTGGTGGTTCAACTTAGCCCATAGTAGGATTCGAAACCTACTGAGATACTCACTTGACGTCAATAGACGTTGTATTATTATTATGTTATTTATAGGTAAAAAATTATGTGGCAATTAGGCAAAACTATTTAGTGTCATTTTGAGAAAGGCATTGGAATCAAAACAAAACTACACCAATACAATATAATTTAAAAAAATATATGAAGTTACATATAAGGAAATTTTCAATGGATCAATGCAGGTATATCAATACCAAATCTAGGTATTTCTTCTTATCCTTATTGATAAATGCCATTATCTATTAAAAATATAAAAAAATTGAACCAAAATGTACATAGGAAACAAATTCAAATGTAAGTTATTGCCTTCTGAAAAATGTCAAGTTGTTCAACGTAGAACCATTTAAATAGTAGTATTATTTATGGGTATGAATAAATGAATGAAAGAATTTTTGTTTATTTTTTGTCCAATCATTATTTAATTCATAAAACATAAAATCAACAATTGAAACATAATATGTATAATCTCAAAGTTTTTTGTTAGATCTAGCAGAGTAAAAAAATATTCTCTTAAACAAATGGAAACCAGAAAAGATATTCCGACCCACCGTTATAAAAAAAACTATTAGTTATTCACTTCTTAACCCAAAAGTATTATATCATTTTTATTCCATAACCGAAATAAAAAATTTAAAGTTTAAATCTGATGCTAGAACACAGAAATCCATACAATAACCTAGAATCCCGACTCGCGTTCAAAAGTGAAGCCTAAATATTGCAACTTTTGACAGTTTGGTTCCCAAAAGAATGTGGTACAGCGTATATTTATTCAGTAGTTTTCTCGTGTTTTTTACAATAAAACATATTTTTACGTTGAAATAAGTGAAATTAGATCATTTTTAAGTTTCTTTATAAATGTACTGTCAAAATTGCCGGCCAAATCGGCTTCACTTTTTACTACGAAGAATATATGAAAATCTATGTGCTAGAAACACACTATTGTGTCAGCTTGTGTTGTGTCGAGCCAGAAGCATTATCGTTTTTATATTTATTTATTTATTTTCTGTCAAAATTAAGCATTGCTCACCATTACAGAGTAATCCTTTGCGGTAATAGTGGTTAATAATATGGTTTAAGATACATTTAGGCTCTATATGAAGCTGATATGCTTCTAACGGGTTGAGAACTTATTTATAGTGATATGTGGTAAAATTGATAAAATCGCTGGCATCCGCAAGACACTGTTATTGATTATGGTCAATCTTCTTTACATCCCATAAGCAGCCATTGAATATTTTTTCAATATAATTGTTTCCCTTCTCAACTAAATGGGAAATTTGAATGAGTTCTCTAACATGGATCTGCAATATAAAGTTTCTGATTTAAAATACACATAAAGAAATCCAAGAAACATAATTAATGAAATTCTTACATAGGTAGCTTACCATATTGTCTTGCAAAAATTAAACCAATGAGTTTCTTTGTTAGAAATGCACTTTTATCAATCAATTTGATCCTTAGAAGTATGTACTGCTATGTCAAAAAGGTGGGATGAAAGCAATTAGTCTCGTTGAAAACACGTTTGCCTCAGGAACCTGAAAAAAATATCAACAAAATAAATTAATTTTGTGATTTCGGTAAGACACTAATTCCCGCCTTATAACATAACTTTACTATTCTGCAATTGTTTTAGCAACTCATAAATGTTTTAAGTTACGGCATAGGCTTACAGATATTTTAATCAATTGATGACTTACCAGTTTTATTTTCATTTAACTCAATTGAAAATAAGGTAATTATATTTTTTTTCATAATCGACGATATCGATCCGAACCTTTTGTTTGACAACAAAATATGACGTATTGGTATAGTGAAGTATCAACCATCCATGGATAACCAAAGATAATAATATAATTCAACACAGTTAGGTACTATTAAATTATTTTATGATGTATATTTTTGATTTACTTATATAATGGTCTCTTAAAATATTTCGACTTATTAAAAAAAAATTTAACACACAAAAAACCACTTTAAATGTGAAGAAGAATTATTAAAAAAATCATTCTTATTTTGTTTTCATATTATGAAGCTAAGACAAAAAATTACATATTAAAAAGTTCGTCTATGGTAACCTACTGTCAATTATTGTTATTCTGACAGCCAAACAAAAACAACAGGAATTCTATTTTCAAAAATTTTGTAAGTTTTTTAATATATTGAAATATTTTTGTAAGTAGGTACCTAAGCTATATTTAATTATTAAGATTTTTACCTATCATGAAGTTTTTAGTTGTGAATTGTAAAAATATGGGTATATAAAATATGATACTTTGAAATTGCTGTCTCTCCTGTAACTAAACTTTGACAGATTTTGATGTTTTGTAATATTGTTTTCTAGGCATGGAGTTGCAGTCTATCTGAAATAATAATACCTGATACATTATGCAGTCTAAATGGATTTAATGAAGATCTTAAAAAGGTATAAAAGCTACACTTTTAAACAAATAATGAAAGATTCCAAATGAAGGTTTTATGCAGAGCATATATCAAATATGGTTCATTATGCAGTCTAAATGGATTTTATGAAGATCTTTAAAAGGTATAAATACTACACTTTAATATAATATGAAGTTCTTAAAAGTTTGATATACTTTCTAAATCCTTAATATTGATTCTAATCAAATTCTCACAATGTGTATTTTTAAAACAAATCCCTGAAAAATGCAAAATTTTCTAATCTTGTCTTATATATTTGCAACCATGTAATCACTTTATTTTGCTTTCATATATTAAATGAATTATGTTTTTTTCTAGGTCAGAACCTTGCAAGGATTTTGGATATGTCAAGAAACGCTGCCAAAAATATTACCCACCTTGTTTTGTGATGAATGTAACATTAAATAAAATAAGTAAAAGGTAAGAGAATATAAGTTTGCATTTATCTACATAAGAATTTTGAGCTCGATACAGTTTCGTGAATTCATATTCTGGTAATATTTTGAGATTTAGATGTGGGTAAGTACACACTACGCAAACTGTTTTACCATCCAATTCTTGCTATTATGGATGTTCATACAAATTTCAAATTAAATCTTCATTAATATATTTTATTACCTTAGCTTTATTATATTTTCTTTAATATTTAATACATTTTCTTTAATATTTAATATGATTTTATCTGGTACCCACATAATTACTCATCTATCTGGCTACGACAGTTTGAAAAAAAACTGTGGCCATAAATTTTTTAAAATGTGTCAATATTCAAAATGGAGGAAATATTTTTCCAAAATCTTTCATTAAATCTTTATTTATTGAGAATAATAAGATTTGAATAACATTTATATGTATAACAAATCAATCTCCAATTATTTTATTACATTTTCATACAGTAATACCAAGATTCCATTCTACGTTTACATGAGTAATTTTGTTTCCAAAAGATGGCTTACTGTCTTTTTTGAAAAATTTGTATGAAGATCTTAAAAAAATAAAGTTTTTTAAATAGCGCTAAATATATTAAAGTTAATATATCAAAGAGTATTTAAGAACGCTCTACGGAATTTTGCGCGGCTTTTCGCATATTAATATCTGACCTTAACGTCTGTTTTCTGATTGATTTTCTTATTGATTTCATTGTGATCTTATTCATTTAAATACTTCAAAAAAATCTCTGTTATAAAAAGAGTGTTGATTTTGGCTACTTATAGATGTATTATATACCTACTATAACTTTAATTAATGTACCTACATGATATTACATAATGTAAATTATGTGGAAGATGGAATGATATTATATGTCGTATCATAATAATGTTGTATTTTTTCTAGGATGAATGATTTGTTACAAACCTTGGAAGGTCGTCAAGAAAGGCTTCCAATCAAACCTCTTACTGGCCGCTGTCTTTGAAGAATACTTCTTTTAACACGATGATTAAGTATACGACACCCTATGAATATTTTTTTTAACGAATTGAAGGTAATTATGCTAAAGTGGTTTTGAGTTTATTTACATACTAATTTAGATACAATATAATACCGTTGTTGAGTGTGATTAATTGGAATACAAATATTATGTGGATAAAACAAATGTTTTATTAAACTGATTAAAATCCCGAAGACATTAATTTAAAGATTCTCAATTATTGTCAACAATTTTATTTCTTTCTCTCAACAATTCTGTCAAGTTCACTGTACCTTATGATCTAATTTATCACTGTTACCGGCCAGTTTGTCTATGGAATGTTCATACCAATTTCAACGATGATTTTAAGATTTATCTTTTTCAACAATGATTTTAAGATTTAAACATTATTTATATTTCAGGAATATAAAATGATTCAACAATTGTTGCTAAATTATTTAATACTTATCTACATTAGAATATAATTTTCTCAGGTACCTACATAATTACTTATCTATTACATTGTCTACGACAGTTTGAAAAAAAACTGTGGCCATAAATTTGCTAAAATGTGTCAGATTTCAAAATGGAGGATTATTTTGCAAATTTTTTCATTAAATCTTTGTTTATTGAGAATAATAAGATTTGAATAACATTTATATGTATAACAAATCAATCTCCAATTATTTTATTACATTTTCATACCGTAATACCAAGATTCCATTCAACGTTTACATGAGTAATTTTGTTTCCAAAAGATGGCATCTGTCTTTTTTGAAAACTTTGTATGAAGATCCTAAAAAAATAGAGTTTTTTAAATAGCTCTAAATATATTAACTTATATACATCAAAGTGTATTTAAGAACGCTCTCTGGAACTTTGCACGGCTTTTCGCATATTAATATCTGACCTTTACGTTTGTTTTCTATGATTGATGCTGTTTCAAAAATATAAATAAATAAATAAACGGACTAAAATATTATGTAGATGTAGTATCAATTCCGCTGTTAAAATCGAGTTGTTCAATATAAAAAGAATTATGAAACTATACCTACTCATTGCATTAATTGCGATAGTTAGTACTTTAGACAAAAAGGATCGGTTGGCAAAAGCATTATGTAAGTACGTTGAAATCGAAGTCTTTCTATATTATTTCAGTAGCTCCTATAGGATTACAAAATATCAAAATTGTGTTATGTTTTACGCCATTACCATAAGAAAGTGAAATAAGCGAAAGAAGAGTGGTGGATAGATAAAAGCGATGGGCCTTTCGGTGTGGTGGATTAAGAAATATCACTGAATAATTCGAGTTTTTCTAAAATATATTATAGACTATTTGCCTTTGCTCCATGAAGAAAAAAAAGTCTTTAAAAAGAAGAAAGAAGTTGCTGAAACGACAGAAGACTGCCTGACACAACACAACAAAGAAAGATGCGGTATAAAATCAACCAAATGAGATATGGTGTAGGCCATACCGCTAAAAACTTACGTAAAAATGGTGAAAGATGGACTCATCAGCATGCTTATCTGAGATGACAAACAATAAGCAACCATACGAAGTACGGTTTTCAGTGTATGCCATACGTTCACATTTATAAAAACATATAATAATACTATTGCATAATAAATAATATCGCATTGCGTAATACTGCCTTGACGCTAGAAATTCGGCGTACGATGTGTCACATCTTGCGTAACAACGCGACAATAATCGCATGTTGGGAGAAAGAGAATTTCTGGAGTAGAGGAGCGCTGAGTATAAGAGAATCCCTCATGCCGTCACACTCCCCTCAATGCAGGAAGGTAAGTGAAGTGGAAGGGCTAAGATAAAGGCTTGATGCAATACCACAGATTCTCAAACGTTGTCGTTATCTTACCACTACTAACAATAGGACAAGATCAAACGTACGAGTCATTATAATATAACTCTATATTGTTAACACAATAATAATGTGGGCTTCTGTTTTATGAATAAGTCGAGTAAACATCCTCATATGACTAATATAATTCCGCTTTGTCTTCGTAAATCTATATCAGTCAGAATTCTATTTATAAACTTAATATAATTTTAATGAACTATGTATTAGGCAGCTAATAAAAGAAAAAGGGTCAATGTATTAAATATTGCCGTGTAGTTGCCGGCTAAGAATAGCACCTATGCCCTTTTTGCTGGTTTTTAGAGCATCCTGCAAGAGGCAGGAAATCGAAAAATCAGATCGGGACCGTGAGGTTGACCACCTCAAGTCCTTAAACCTTAACCGGTCAGAAAAGGCACCATAGGCCTCAGATGCCTTCGAGCGCAATGGATAGCTCTTGGTGCCTCCCTATGCCCCTGAGTGGGGTTTAGGCACCCGTATTGCGAGTTGGTTTGGGGGGATCTGCGGCGGGCTTGATTTGTGAGGAGCCGGCTTTTGGCCGGTTTCGTGCGGGTCTGGTTTGTTGCGGATTTGTCTCCTCCGGGCTGGCTTGCGGTGTGCGGGGAGACTTTAAGGGAGAATGTATGTATAAATATGTGGGTGGTGTACGAGGTATCTGGAATATTTACCAATACTCCAATCCAAATCCAATCCAAACTCCCTTTAGACCCCACTTAGGGGCATAGGGAGGCAACAAGAGCTCTACATTGCGCTCGATCTTGCGCAACGTCAATGACCTCCTCCCACACCATGTCCAGATTCCTCAGCTCTGCTTCGAAGGAGCGGAACACAGTATGAGAAGGTCTTCCTCGTCTTCGGGACCCTGATGGGAGGAAGAACAGCGCTCTCCTCGGCCAACTGTCATTCGGCATCCTTAACACATGTCCCAGCCAAGTCCATCTCCTCCACATAATAGTAGAGGTGATGGGCTCACGCTGGGTGCGCCGGCGTATAGCGTTGATCGTGATGCGGTGGTACCATCTTATACCCAAAATTCTCCTGAGGCACTTCGTTTCGAATGCAGATACTTTTTGTGCCTGGGCCAGAGTCAGGTGCCAGGACTCACACCCATACAGGAGAATGGACAACACACACGCATATTTACCAATACTAGCGGATTGATTTGATTTGATCCAAATTTGGTGTTAATGGAATGGAGTGCATTTTTCCTCGCAATGGAAATAATATGAGTCATTGTTCATGTTCATAGATGTGTTGATTAAGAATAAGGGCACGTAAAGATGCCTTTGCTGAATAAAAAAATATTCCCGCTTACTTCGGCTAAAGATTGAAATGTCAAAAAATGATTGAAATTTGGTAGCAGTTGGAAGTGTTTCCATGGGAACATAACAAATAAATAAAATTGAGTAAGTAGTACAACATTAATACGATTGATTTGAATTCGTTTGGCAAGACATGTATCAAGTAATAGTTATTTGACTTTGGGAATCTGTGGTAGAACTAATATTTGCACAAAGTTTGGAGACAAACCCGGCAATAAACGGGTGCATTTAATTTGAGCTATTTATATCAGGAGAGAAAGAGTGTTGATATTGGGAGGATGAGAATAGAATGAAGATAGGACGGAGTGTACGACGTACGTCCTTACAATCCTTTTGATTAAAACGGAATACCGATCTACCAGATACTGTTCTCTTTTTTATTTTTCATTTCAATAGTAGTTCGTAACATAAAATCGTAGGTCTGTCTTACATTGATCACGCTGATATGAACACTCTTCAATGTTTTTTTATAGACTAATAATTTCCCACTCTTTTATTTTCTGGTTGTTCCGAGATTCTTCACCTGAAGTGATCTCTCTATCCACAACCTACAAATGACAATAAAAAAAAACATTATAATATTCCTATTGAATTATTAAATTTATTATATGCTAGGTAGGTACTAGATGCATCATCTCCTCATAAAACGAATACCTACCATTGCACACACCGTCTTATTTATAAAAAAAAACGTTAATCGTAAGATTACAATATTATATAATTCACTGATCAGTTTTTACTTTATTGTTAAAAAAATATTTGACCCGCGTTTGTTATATTGTGTATGAAGATGACATTTCATACAAATTTTTGTAAACAAACCAAACAGTAGCCGGGCAACGCGAGTGGTAACAACCCAGATGCGCTTTGTCATCAGATTTAAATAATTTCGAGTTAGGTATTGATGCAGAATAGGTATTTAAGTACCTTATTTTTTAATTATTTATTTTATATCAAAATATTGTTAATTCCTTATTAAATCATACGAAACCTTTATGTTTCAGCCAAAATGAACTAATTCATGTTTGATTACTTCAATTGTAATATTTGTACCTAATTAAAAAGTACTCTTTGAATATTTTCTTCAAAACGTCATTATATTATATCTTATAATTTTAGTTGGTGCATCATGGTTGTAAGCCCTCGAATGATTACGGGAATGCATATTTGCTTTAGGTATTTGTTTAAATTTCCCATTATCAAAATGATAAACCAAAATACTATCGACCAAAATATGAAGGGAGCACATATTTGGACGGGGAAAAAACTTATATACAGTCTATTTATTACAACAAGCGTTCTTGTATACTCGAAACAACTGTCAGCAGACGTTAAATCCAATACGGTGGGTCAAAATCTATAGAGATCAGCTCACAATCAAGCGATATGCGTTAAACTATCTCGATGAACGCTTGATCGTTATATTTCTATCGCTAAGCTATTTTTGTCCAATGATTGTAGTTTTTAAATAAAGCAGTTAAAGTTTAAATGCTAATGTTTTTTTTTAATCTCTAATATAAATGAAAGTCGGGTTAGTGCGAACACTTATAACTCGAGATCGGCTGAACAGATTCTTCTAATGTTTGATTTATTGGATTCTTCTCTGCTCCGGATAACAGAATAACTAAGGGGGCGTTCAAGTATTACGTAACGCAATTTGGGGGGGAGGGGGGTCTTGCAAAACGTTACTGTGCGTTACGAGGGCGGGAGGGGGGGGTTCGAACAACTCGTTACGTAACGGTATTTTTTTTCTTAAATAAAAAAAAATTGGGAAATAAATCTTCCAAGTTGGGCAATCCTTTTCGTTTATGTTTTACGGGGAATCCCTCGATTGTACTGTACGTCATTTTTGTTTTTTTTTCTCCGAAGTTGGGCACCCTTTTCGTTTATGTTTTACGGGAAGTCCCTCGATTGTACTGTACATCATTTTTTTTCTCCAAAGTTAGCAAAGGAACCCTTTTCGACAATGTTTTATGGGAAGTCCCTCGATTGTACCGTACGTCATTTTTATTTTGTTCTCCGATGTTAAAGCTTTTGGTGGAAACACGTAGAATGCCGAATCCGACCCGCGCCGACCGGCGCAAAGAATATTTCTATGCAGTTGAATGGGGATACGCACAGCAAAAGCAGAAACCTGCTTTCCGGCATGCCCATTTAAATGCATTGAAACCATAGACAACATTCTTTGCGCCGGTCGGAATCGGATTTCTACGTGTTTTCACCCTAAGCGTAAGAATTTTTCGCTCTGCGAAAAAAGGAACCTTTTTCGTTTAAGTCTTACGGGGAGTCCCTCGACTGCATTGTATGTAATTTTTATTTCGCCCTCCCAAGTTAGCAAATATTTTATTTTTTACGGGGAATCCCTCGACTGTATTATACTTACGTCATTTTTATTTTATTTTCGTTGTCAGCATTCGTTAGTGGTCAAATGGGGGGATTTACATCATCAACTGGACTTGCCAACGCAGCTATGCCAAAATTTGAAAAACAGCAAAAGAAAAAATAAAGATAAATTTATGAAACATATAAATAGTATTTTTTTTTCTCCGAAGTTAGCAAAGGAACCCTTTGAAACCCTTTTATTTTTTTACGAGAGTTCAGTAAAAAAATAGTCTCTTGGGTGTTACGTAACATTTAGGGGGGGGGGGGGGAGGGGGGTTACAGAAAAACGTTACGGCGCGTTACATGGGGAGAGGGGGGGTCAAAAATCTACAAAAATTGCGTTACGTAATACTTGAACGCCCCCTAATAAAAAGTTGAAAAAATGGGTGATATAAAATATAATATTTAAGTTTGTATGGAACGAATCACCTGCGACACGCCAACGCCATCGCGGGTAGTCCGTTAAAAAACTTTGTAGATATTATCAAGATGTGTGTCTGACAGGCCACGTAGTCTAATAATAAACCATAGTTCTGGTTCTTTATCGTTGTTACATCCGTGGTGTCCATATCATCGTTCAACAAAATATACCTACTCTATTTCCAGTTCTGGCTCTATATTTGTTTGGTGTCAACGTACCTTTACTAGAGCTTTTTGATCCCATCCCAGTTGTATGTTTTCCTTTCATGAGGGATCTTTTTATAAAATTTCAAACAACTTATTATATTATTAAAAACACGTGTACCGAACAATATGCATGTATTATTTAATAAAAGAAATCTTACTCTTTGAATAAGTAGTCTTCATTGTGATCATAATATTATACAAATCATTGAATTATAATATATATTTAGAACTCCCAAGTCCCACAATTGTGTTATTAAAACATAAAATGTCTTATATTGATAACGATTTTTTTGATAAACTAGTAATAAAATAAGGTAAAGAATGGGGCATTTATAATCCGATTCTTTTTCTGAGATAACTTGAGTTGTAAATAATTTGCTATCTATCTCACTCGGTCCTTATGGACAGTAACTATTATAACTATGCCTGTCCATAAGGATAGTAAGTGCGAGAGAGGTAGTCCGAGTTAGAATGATAGAAAATGATTTACAGCCCAAAGTTATCCCAGAAAAAGAATCGGATAATAGTACCCAATTCAATGTACAAAACAAGCTTATATTAATTTTATAATACACTAACTGACGCATGCACCCATCGAACTTTGAACTTAGCCAGAATAAAAAAATTAATACCTACGTATTGCCCCATACACAAGTTTTTAACTTCAAATGGGGCATATAAAATTGTCATTTTTATTTGATATATTTTTTTTTACGTACCTAAATATTTGTATTTGTATATTTTGCTTTCATGAATAAAAAAAATTACATGAATTAAATACAGTTTGTGACATAAAAATTGAACTAAAATGAGCTTATAATTTAATGCATTATGTATGTAGATAATAATTGTTGTTGATTCGGATGCGTGATGAAGTTCGACGGGTCATAAGTTTGTAATAAAATCAATCCCTCTATAGTTGCGTAACTTAAAAAAAATCCAAGAGATGGCGGTATGGTAAGAAATAAGTCAAATATGAAACATTTTACGTTATTGTATATCTTGTTGAAGAATAGGCTCTGTTATAACCAAATTTCTTATGTACTTACATACATACGAAATATTATATATATCCTCTTTCCTTTACTGAGATAAAATAAATCTCACTCCACACGGACGAACAATCTCCTCGAACGGCGCTCTCCGAAATTCTAGGACGGAATTTCCTGATAATTGAATGACAAAAGGCAGGTGACATTTTGTCTGAAATCATTTTTTTAATATTACGAAACATCCTTCCCTTTTTACCTGAAAGCTTCTCCCTAACAATGAACTTGTGTTGCATCCCTCAAATTGAACTAATTCTAAGACTTTTTTTTTCTAGAATATTTTTTTTACCCATCACGCCGTGTCCCCGCAGAGAACGGGCCTCCACTTCTTTCAATCCAAGCACACTTCTTTCGCTTCTTTCACCAGCATACGATCATAATACGCCATGCATACATATGGCGAAAGCTGTTATGGTGAGTGGTGTTTATTTTACTGAAAATAAATAAATAATAAATATCATTTCTCATACAACCTCTCCTATTTCTGTGACTTCTGACCTGGCGTTCCTTTAGGACGAAATCGATGTGTTCGATCCACATCATTCTCGGTCGGCCCCGCCTTCTTACACCTTTCCTTACAGCCTTATAAATTCTCTTTGTCATTCTGTTTGCATCGACTCTTTCCATGTCCCTAAACATATTTGTCACAACACTAACTTCCATAACACATTCCTTCCTAATATCGTCATTCCTTTCCATATCCCTTGAATATTGAACATTTTTTCTTGAGATTCTTGGTACCTACCCTAGTTTAAGTTATAGATTATTTACATATAATTTGTGTTCTATATACCTATCTGCTGTCAAATAATACGGTCACCTTTTGTCAAACGATATTCCTTTACTAAAAAACTATCAATTGTTTGGACCGAAGAATAACAAAAGTTATCGACGAAACTTCATATAAGACATTGTTAAATTATAACACTCAAACGCAACAAAAATTAACAAAAAAAAAAACATAAGTAAGTAAATCATATCGCCGTGCCCGTAGAAAAAAGGTCCATGTGATCATGGGTCGAAAATGAGTTTTTAATGCAGTTTAATTAAGTATTAAAAGCTCTATAAAACTGTATTTTTAGTTTTTTTCTATTGCTAATAGTTTCTGAGATATTTTTTTATAAAACGTCCTATCTGAAAACATCTCCGAAGAAAAAAGTGACATGTGCACTTAAGCAGTTTTATTGTGCTCATTTTCATACCAACGATGCATAACTGTACGACCCATGTACACATGCACACTTGTTCGTCGGAGTCTATACGATGCGAACGGTCATATATTTCTCATGAATCTTTTTAACGCAAAATTGTTTTGTATCCACATTTTTTTAAATATTTATCAGAGTTTACAATGTTAGTTACACTTGCGATATTTTAAGATACAAAAGAAAACAAAATTTGTATTATAAATGCCTTATGAATACTATTTTGGTACAAAGGATTGGTTCAGCGAAACCGACTAAAGTATTGATAATTATTAACTTCAGATGAGAATCAAGTTAAAAATTGATTGGAGAAGTAGAAATTAAACATTATTTTATAAACTATTTAAAATAATTAAAATTTAACCAAAATTTGTGATGTTATAATTTATTTTAACAATATTCCATTCAAAAACTTCCGTTGTGCACATAGGATGATTAAAATGTGTATTTTTTAAAAACATCGTTATCCACCTTTTTTGAGTTGTATTCATTGTTTTGATTGAAAATATCGTAATATTTTTACCGCTGGAGAATTATATATTTTTTGCAATTTTTATGTCCTAAGTGCAGATGACCCGTTTTTCTAGGGATACCCCACTACCCAATGTGTAGATGTTCCTTTGTTCTACGGAATTGTTTTCCATTTTCATAGTCCTATCTTCATAACGACCTTTTTTCTACGGACAAATTTTAACATACACCTTTTTTCTACTAACTATTTCCGTTATTATATATATTTTTAAGAATGTTTTTATATGAAAACTTGTATATTGGTGGGGTGTTTCATTGAGATAAACTTTTTTTTACAAATTCAAACGCCTTTAATATATTTTATAATTTATATACAATATTTTATGAAACAAATCACTCGTATGATGCTGCAACTAAAATTTCATAAATATGTGCTATTAAGCTACTAAATACATTTGAATATATATACGGTTCATAAAAAGGTACTAACATAAGCCTAAGTTAATTTATATGAATACGTGGTAGTTTTTAAGACACTTACTTTAATAATTTTAATTAAATTTAATGTTATACCTACGTTTTGTTTCTTTTTTTAATATGTTATTTTAGAATAAATATTTCTGAAAACATTCCACGAAAAGCTAAATCTATTTAAAATGCTTGAAATATAAACAATACCTAAAACTAGGGCTTAAAAAATGCATCAGAAGTAGAAAAATAATATGAGTATATTGTGAAATTACAACTGGTCCTATAAAAATATATAAATCCTGTTGGAAACACAGTTTAATCAAAAAATTACATCATATTTTATTCGAATAAGTATAAGAAGTATTAGCAGTCTGGAAATGTTTAATTTGTACAGTGACTGATGAATCAAATACCTAATCGTTAGAATTAATTCAAATCTAAACACTAAAATAGTTTCCATATAAATGCTAACTTTCATAAATGGTGCAGAAACACCAAAATAAAAATATCCTATGGAGGAGAAAATCTAAATTAAGCACATCACTGATTAAATAAGAGTACTTAGATAATATATTGCATCTCAATTGTAAACTATCTACGCGAACATAGCTTTAAACCTTACTGTTAACATAAAATACTTACAAAATTTGTAAATATGCAAAAGGATTCATCATAATACACATTTCATGTGGAAAAGCTTTGTGAAACAAGAAGTACGTAATTTAGAGTGTTGCTGATGTTAATATGACGTGATTCTTTAGTAAATAAGGTTCCAAAGAGTTATGACTTAAGTCATATACTTTATTGTTTTCCTTCCAATATCATAACGATGAGGTAATAGTTTTCACCATGAGTCCTCATTCCTGTTGAAAGCAGTGTGCCAAATCACCCTTTCCAAAAGCAAAAGGTGTAGATTCGGTAATTAAATATAAATGCCTATGTTTTTCAGAATCATATGCAGATAAAGTAGATACTTAACACCAGAAATAAAAAAAATCTTATAAAATGGACAAAATATGTACACTGTATGAACAGAAAGAGAATAATTAGATTCCATACATTTAAAATATTAATTACAACTTGAAAGTATATATATAAAGATAATAGCTAGAAACATTTTTTGAACATGAATAAGCCCCTAATTAATGCAATATATTTATTTATTGTATTATTAATAAAAAAATAATTTGTGTTTGACATCCTGAAAGCATTACTGGTACCATAACTGGTATTCCACCATTCATATCCATTGGATAGCATCGAGGAAAATATACTTGAAATAAAGTACCTCCATTTATAATACGTTTTTATCTTTAATGGTTCTCGTGTTAACTTTATTATATTTTTTTTTAATTTCTGTAATTCCACTCACAATTGAGTAATTTATATTTATTTATTTATATTTTATACCTTTTGAAAATGTAGAAACCCATCTATTAGGTAGTGTTTATCCGCGAAGGGGTTATCTAAACAAAACAACAGATCACCAGGTTCCAAAAAAAGAAGAAGAAGACTTTTCTAAAATTAACACACATTTAAAACCTGATATTTTTCAAAAAATAACATGCTTATAAAAGTGATATGGTATATTATGTGTTGCATCATTTTATTTCAATACATATATATTTTTTGCTATTTTATATGCGCGTTTGATAAAAAATAACCAAATCATAATGTGAGTATTATTGAAAGTACGATATTTTATGTTTATTTTAAAGAAAACGATGATTGTTGTACTTAGGACTGAACAAATAAACAAATATTTCCGTAGAATAAAGGTACGTCGTAACATAGGAACGAGATTTACGAGACGAAGTCCGTAGAAAAAAGGAACATCTTCACATAGGCTGAAAAATTTCCCTAGAATAACTGCCTATGTGATTTTTCTAGAAAAGTATACACGTTAGGAAATTTTTTAAGATGCTTAATATTAAATAGTTTTATTTCTATTACAAATTTTAAGTTTGAAGAATATAGCTCAAATAGTTATGAAGGAATCTCAAAAAATGTGTATTGGAATCTTTAAACTGCTCTCCTGTAAAATGGACAAAAGTCACATAGGCATTTTTTCTACGGACCCGACGATATATAAGAAACATAACCTTTTCAAAGTATATGTAAAGAATAAGAAGAGTGAATAAATAGGCGAGGCTGAAAAGGTATAAAATGGCCCTCTCAGTCTCCTGTCAGTCAATGTATGTAATTAAAAACAAACAAATTAACATAACCAGCTTGGAAAGTCTAAAAAATTACCATATAAGAAGTTACTTAATGTTGATTATACAAAAAAAAACATATAAAAACATTCAAAATTCATAACATAAATAATGTGAATGGCCTCTCAGGCTCTCGGTCTGCTGTCAGTAAATGTTGTAAAGACTTTTCTTTTGAAGCGACGCGTAGAATTTAAACACACAAATCGCGAATGAAGAGATCTGCGACGGAGAGAGTTCACGTTTGACAAGGAAGATTTCTTTGAATTAGACTGTCACCGGATAATTTCATTTAGGGTTTTATTAACTTTTTGATTCAGAGTTTTGTTGTAGATAATCTTTCTTTATACACCCTGACCTGGCAGGGAGGCATTCAAACATATAAAAACGTACAAACACCCTTGAATCAATTCAATATACAATAAAACTCGCGAATCAAAAAAAAACTCACCCTTGAAATCATTATTCTTTCACAAAATAAGAATTGTTAAATACAGTTTTAATACAACTCTTCAAATATTTATATTCCTACTAGCTTTCCCGACAGACGTTGGCGTTGTCCTGTGGTTTAACTATTAATATTGAATAAGAAAAATAAAAAGACTTATAACCAATGTCATTCCGACCGATACATCTGTTTTAAACCTCATATTTTCCATCCGAATTCTGGCAATAACTCCAACTATTAAACAATTGAACGTTTTTGTCAAACGACAAATTCATTTCAAAATAAAATAAAACGTGGTATTACAAAATTTAGACTCGTTTTTCATTTCTAATACAATGAATAAAACCACCAAGCACCTTCGGCCCAAACAATCGAACATTTATAAAAATCTGCGCCGATCTCGAGTTATAAGTGTTCACACTAACCCGACTTTCATTTATATTATAAGATTAGATTCTTTATATTTATTTTAGAGTCCTACCCTATGTACGTCGTTTTTCCAAGTCAAGATCTCACTTATAGAAGTTATAGAACCAACTGTTTGTGACTAACCTAAACAAAACAATAATTAGGAACTTCGTCCATAATTTCTTTAGTACATAAGTCCAATTGTTACAACACCTACTTTTGATCGAGAGGTCTTAAGCTCAATTCCAGTTTCTAGTTAAGAAGTAACTGAAAAGAAATTTAATTTTTATCCTTGACGAAATAAAATATATTTTATTAAAAAAAAAAACCTAACGTAGAATTTATTTATTGTATGTAATCGAGTTTTTAGCTAGATGAATGCCTGTAACTAAAATAATGTTCACGTTATACCTACGATTGTATTGTACTACACCTTTATAGCATTTCTTCCTTGAAAATTGAGATAAATGCGAAATCCCTTAACGTGTTACGTATACTATGTATATTATTCCCCTTTCTGTTTTACACCATAACTTGCTTCCTAGATAAATAAATATACGTGCATTATATTATTACAAAAAGCAACACATTTAATAATGAGAAAAATGTTTGAACACCAACCTTTATCATGTTGCTGTCTTGGGAATTGGAAGGTTTACAAAATATATATCCTGAGCTCGAATTTGAATTTTACCAAAATAAATACTACTTCCTTAGGTGAATATGTAATTTTGTAAATTCGAAAACTTGAACCTCGTGTTGGCTATTTTACAATGCGTTTTAATTATTTTAAGTGAAATAGGTAAGTTGATCAAGAAAAAAGTGCAGGACATTGTCGAAAGAGTTGCCACATTAAAATAGCGCTGGGCTGGTCATATTGCCCGCAGCCCAAACGAGAAATGGATGAAACGTCTCTTGTGCTGGCGCCCTGGAACATCCCAAATCCCGGACGACCCCATTTTCGATGGAGAGATGCCCTGTCGAGGTTTGCGGGTAGGACACAGATGCAGATGGCGCAGGATAGACGGGAGTGGAAGAACATGGAGGAAGCCTACTTAAACTTTTCATTGGCACATTTTGACATAAGATATTATGTCATAGTTGTGATTGTTGTAATTAAACCGCACATCCTTCTCGCAATCATCGTCAGTCATCCATTAGTCAATTACCTAATGTATTTCGTTTTTTATTTTATTTTATTGTAGAAATGTCAGTTGTCGTGTGCTATTATTATTTTGTGTATTATTGTTGTTCTGCAATTAATATTTTTGTATTATTTTTTTAAAAGGCGATTTCCCGTTTATCAATAAATAAATAAAAAATCTATTATAATATAAAATTATTGTTTATTAAAAAATCTATACTTTGTGTTGCTTTTTTCATATAAGTAACAACTTCCTCCGTATTGGGCAAAAGTGCAAAAGGATGTTCATGGGTTTTTCTAACGACATGATGGAGCGGCAGATTTTGCCATTTTTCACATCAGTAGACACTAACCATCATTATGTTTAAGAAAGACCGCAACGGGTACGAAAGATGTTCACGTTACGTGAAAAAAAAATTATTTCTGGATTTCAATTGCAGCAGAATAGTTTGATGTTTATTTGATGGGCGCATATAACCATGTAAATGCCTTGCTTTTGGGCCCTCCTCAGTAGTTCTTGTTAGAACAAAGTTTTTTAATGTCGGCATTAGGTTTACCTTTAGGTAAAATATGCCGTTTGATTGACCGCCACATATAGACGTAACACAAAAAAACCCTTATTCCGACAAGCGCCGATCGGCGCAAAGAATGTTTCTATGGTTTCAATGCATTGGAATGAGCATGCCGGAACATGCCGGGTTCCTGTTTTTGCTGTGCGTATGCTCATTCAAATGCATAGAAATATTCTTTGCCGGAGCAACGTTCTTTGTGTTTTCACCCTAAGGTTAGATTGGATCATATTTCAGTTTATCTTACAGGTGTCACTTCAACACACTTTTACACCCTGTCAAAGTTGGGAAGTCGCTATTGGTAGATCTATTCTAAAGCAATCTACTTTAATGTAAGTTAAACTAACGCCTATTTAAACTATGACAGCATAATTTTCTATTCAATATTAAAGTGAGAAATTATAAATTTTCGTGATTTTTATATGTAATTGATGTCAATTAACAAATCGAAACATATTTTTATCTTTGATCTGATTATCCTTTATTAGATAAAACTATTTATTTTGAGTCAGTAGCACGTGCTATTAATAATATTAAGTAGATGTTACTTGCAACTACTTATAGTCAAGTATTTATTTTATTTGTTTAAGCAATCAATCAACAACGTGAAATTATAAAATCATAGACCTCCATACACGATCACTCAAAATGAATGTCATGCAATGCGACACATCAGCGCAAAGTCGATGATGATTTTAATATTGTAATTCTGTAAAATAAATAAATGTGAAACCTTTGTTTTTTTATCAATCTAATGATTGGTATAATCGCCGTAATTTCTCTTCGTTAATATGCATGAACACGTATTTTGCTATTATTAGGGTAAAAACAGCAACAGTGTACCCTGGTAGAAGGATGAAGATAAAATGAGACGAAGTTGGACCACGTTTTTAACACAACGTTCTAATAATTATGTCTAGATTCTTGTGACCATATATTTCAGGACTAGATCTTAAAGAATATGTAACAACTAATGACTCTAACAATTCATTACTAATGTTCGGTTTTTAAATGGAACAAACCACTACGGGCTTACAACCATCTTCTACGGTCATTTCCAAAGCTGGCTTAGTTTGATCACTTTACGTTAACAACATTCGCCATTAGGTGGTAATATTTAAGTCTCCGAAACTCCTAATCATGAGAATTCTCAACATGTTCAACATGTCGAAAAATCTCATGTATGCAACAAGTAGACATTTAATAATTAATGAAATAAAGAGATAAAAGAGTCATATCCTGGCGCCAAATACATGACAGCAGTCTTTAAATTTGGTTGCTCTCTTGTTTTCAATATTTCCAACTTTTATCACGTTTTTAACACCGACAACCAAGTGACGTGAAGACTTGGACCACGTCCTCGAGTTTCCCCATTGCACTCCGTTTGAAGTGGCTGACTAATGGCTTGACGCAATTGAATTTTAGACTGATGGACATCCGACTCACCTATCACTCCACATCATCCATTTGGTTTTCCCCACTCACTGTCATTTTTTGGAGTGATGTTTCATTCCACCTTAAGATGTTTGAACCCTGTTAAAGATCTCATGCATAACTGATTCGCCAGTTCACAGTTCACCAACATTAATCCAAGGTAGGTATATTGTGATATTATTGAGTAATTGGAAAAATTATCTTGGATTTATCTATGTCAGTAGGGGATAAAAATATTTGATATCATCATGTTTCATAATATCTAATACAATGATTGATTGGGTAGGTATTATCCACAGTTGGGCTAATTTAATACCCATATTAAAATTGTATTTTTTTATCAATTATTCATCACATTTGTGAATTTTAAATTAAATTCTTGATAATTAATAACTATTCAGTTGCCATCTGCCAATGCTGATTTTAAAAAGATAAAACAACATTTTTATATCTTTTTTTTTACTTTGAAGTCTAATTCGTTTTTATTCTTCTTTGGTATGTTGATTATTTTGAGGTTTATCAATTGAAATTCCAAGCAATATTAAGATCACAAAAACATGGACTCCTTCGAAAATGACTAATGACATCGAATCCAGAGTAAACTATTATGAAGTATCCACAGTTTTTAAGGTTTAAAATACATATAATGTGACATTTGAAGATATGGCAGTCCACTCAAAAGAGTACCATGCTCTTATTATTAATCTAATGTTAAAGCACACTGCTCTTTTTCATTTTCTGACCATACTAAACTTGTGAAATTATCCACTCAAATATTAGTAGAGCAGAGCTACCTAAGGAGAATTAGATTCTCCTTTGACTTTGCTATATTATTGTAAAACCTTCGATGTTAAGGATATCCTAGAACTTGGAAGACAAAAAAAGAAGGTTCTGTAACGGTCATGTGATATCAAGAGTTTTGCAATTGCCAAATACCTAATACGCAACACAGAGACAATCAGTAAAACAATTAGGATTAGGAAGTCAACATAATAGAAACATCAGTCTAAAATATCAGATGATGCAGCGAACAACGCTTTTTACACAGAAAACGTCATTCTCACACTGCAACGATCTATCGCGAATGGTGTCACACTACTTCTCATGATGATCTATGAAATTCGTTCGATACTTCGGGCGCGCAAGCGTTCATCTCAAATAAAAAACGAGCCTTTTCAGGACCACTCCAGTACACAAAGTACCTACCTATACAAAACATTTTCATCAAATTTTCTATTATATTTCTTTCCTTGATTACATCTTCACATATTATTGAATAATCAGTAATTAGGTATTTCTGTATTTTATTTATAAAGTATAATTATTATTTCTTATCACTATGTGCAACAAGAAGACCAAACACTTGTGACAATATCAATTAGTTTTTCTTATAAATTACATACTTAGGGAACTTGTTTGTTCCGTAACTAATATCAAGAGTGTGCGAAGGACTGAAGTCAGCCGACCCTTGTTTTCAACTTCGGAGAATCTTCTAATGAAGAAAGATGTTTTTTGAAACAGTATATCGCCTTTAACGTTCAAACTCTCGATCCTCTAAAAGAAAAGTTTTACCCACCAACGTTCAAAAAACATCAACCTGCCGTTAAAATGTCAACGAACAGTGGAACTCGTTTATTTTCTCAATTTTCTTAATGGAAATCAATGTCTTTATTTCCTTCCTGTTTTTACCAAAGTTCCATTTACAATATAATAGCCCAGTTTTTGACTCTGTTACTTTTTCGTGAGCTATGCGCGAATATTAAAACATTCAAGGCCTTGATCAAATTGCGAATTTCATCGTTTTCCTTTAATTATTTCATATTTTATCAGAAGTTAGCGATTTTTTATATGAATTTCTTCTGGGATACACTAACCATACGAATAATTATGTTCAATTTATTGATATTATGTCATTTGCTCTTTTGTTCATACTAACATTTTTTTTTGTTTTGTATAAGTACGGTTATATAAAAACTATGTACGTATTTTTTTTTATTTTTTTATAATTTGTTTTGTATATGACATGTATGTTATATCATAATTATTGTCGTATCGACCCCTAATTATTGTCCTTGCGCTAGATTGAGCCGAGACCATCGTGATTGGTATCTCTCTTTCGCATATACGAAAGAGTCATGCTAAAGAGGGACAGAAATCACTACAAGTCCCGCTACACCGCCTATGTGCGTTACGTCACTATGATCCTGCCTTCTGGGCTGCCTATGCGAATGAGACAGCAATAGTGAAGGACTCGATTGAGCGCAGTGGAGACCTCATAGGCCAATAGGCTTCCTTTTCGCCTCATTGGGGTCGCAGAGGGAATATTGATTGATCGATTGATTCGGATTTTCGTTCCTGTAATGTGGAGAATCTTTGACTTCATTGTGCGAAAATGCGTCTTATATGTTTATACCCTTAGGTATATTTTTAAAACTTGCATTAGACCAAAATACAAGATAATGAACTTCTTAAACGGTCACCTTAATAAATAAATATTGAAAGATAGTTGCGAAACTTTCGTGAATGCTGTCTCTCTTTTTTATATGCGAAAGAAAAAGACAGCAATTACGATGGACTCGCAATTCAAAATGACACCATAACAGAATCAACACGTCATAAAGTAGTCTTATCGAAGAGAAAGATGTTTTAATGCATTTTCTCAAAAAAAAAGTGATTACGTAAAAAAATATGATGAATGAAGAAAAAATAAAAATATCGATTTAATATTTTCAAGACTCCATACCACTTCTTTATACCGTATAACAACATTATCTTGTTTCTTTATGCTAATAAACAGTGGAACATTGGTCCAACAATGAACAATTTACATAAATATTTAAATGAAAAATATTTCAGTAAAGTAATACCTACAAACAGTTAAGTTAAGAGTATCTTTGAATTCACCGCGACGAAACTTTGTCAGGGAAATTGAAAAAGTTGAAGAAATATGTATAATTATTTTTTTTTTCTTTATTATCATTTTCAAAATTATACAAACCTGTTTACTTACATGAGAATAACGTGATGTACTTGAGGAATGAATAAGTTTATCTGAATGAATTAAGTTCTTATTTATTTTTAAGGATATATCTTGAATTTTTCAGTAGAGCGTCTATATTACTATAGCCATAATACTCGAACGGACTCCAAAAATTGGTCAAAATAGCGTTACTTAGGTTTAAGTAAGAAAGGTTACTTGGGGCAGCTGACAACGTCCAAATTGTCTAAGGCAGAGGTCTATGTTTAAGATACAGGACCCACACTCATACTTAAGTACTGCAAAACACACACGTATCAAATTAATTTCATTTTTAAAAATAGTGCTAGAGTATTACAAGATCTCTTAATATCCAACCTACCGTCTAGTAAAGTATTCAATGATTTTCACAAACAGTTGTGATACAAAAATATGGGGAAAAAACACCAAACCAATAACGATTTTATGGGAGAGTATTAGCGTACGTAGACTCAACTTGGCACAGTATAAGGATTTAGGCTAAGGGTGAGAGACAGAAACAACACTATCCGACTTAATCGCTCTAGAAATGTGTATAAACTTCAAACTTATTTTTCTCTAACTAATGCCGAAAAGTTATTTGTTAGAACGAATTTTAATAGAGCTTTCAGTGTTTTCTGCTAGACTGTACAATATTGCTGGAGCTACACATCTCTACCCAAAGCTTAAGCGGTTCCTGTTATTACGCTCTCGGTAGATATAGTTTACATTTCTAGACCAAAACTAGAACACCCTAGGTAGAATAGCTATAATTTAAAATTCTACAGTGTGTATGTGCCTATATATGAAGTTGCTCTGAAACATTCTGAAAATTCTCGGAATAATTAATTATTGTATTATAGGAAAATTCACTTTAAGGTTAATATGATAATTATTAAGAGTCTTTATCGACTAATAAGCATCGACACTAGACGCCTCCCGGTGTTCTTGGGGGTATCGCGGAGGAGGGAGTGGGTGAGTTATTATATGAAAAGTACATAGACAACTTGATATAAAATAATAATATTATTGAACATCTCTCCTATCCACGTTAGAACGAGATGATGTATGTAACTCTTAAGGTTGCGGAAAATGTCAAATATTAGAAAAATTTCAAAAATCCCAAGGTTAGATATTTATCAAATATGTTTACTGTATTTTTGCCATCTGCCGAATGCAAATACTGAAATGGACCACCTTGATAAAATAAGAAAATTTCGCGAAAATTCAAGGGCTATCAGAAAAAAAGTCAATCAAAAAATTTAGTAACCTGAAAGGTATAATTTCCCTAAAAAAGGTCATAGAGTAAAGATACAACCCGGATATGTAAAGTTTCGCACGGACGCACGTTACGAAACCCGGATAGGTGGCAACTGGCAACACTGATTGTCGAGAACCACGCTCCATAGGTCTGTAGCAAAAGTTGAAGACCGGGAAGGAGGTAGGGGGCTGATGAGGATGACGGATGACCCTAATCACCGAGGGACCGACTGACAAAGAAAAGAAGATAACGCATCATCAAAGTGAGAAAGAATATGATCCAGACTCTTGTCTGATGGGTACTGCTTTTACAGCATCAAAAAATGGAACATTAGCCAGAGCGAGTCTGAGGATCTAGCTGCTTTTAAAATGCGCCATATTTTAATAAAAGAGAGCCAGAAATCAAAAACTTGTCTCAATGTTATATTTCACAATAACATAAGTATGTACTTAGTCGTAGTTGGCGAGAGAAGATGTATTTCGACACATCCTATGCAACACCAATACCGTTGGCTTCAACAAGAAAATACAAAAATATAATATTGATTTTTAATATCAAGTTTATAAGTTCATACTAAAGTGTTTCTGGCTCTTCTTTCTGTTTCTATCAAGAGCTCTATTTGTTTGATCGCGAGGCTGTATAATCGTCTGTCCCCTGAAATCAATTACTCGACTCTAGATGTTTTCAGAAAGTTTAAAAGGTAGCTTGTCAAAAATTCTTGTTACTCCGTTGATGATTTGTACCTCTATTATCATTTATTCTTCTCTTTTGAACTTGTGGACAATATATTATATAGCAGGTATCTGATTATTTTCTGTCGATTTATTCCACTGCAACTGTGATAGTTGAAGAAATGATGTAGGTATTGAAGGTTAATTGATTGAAACATCTGTGAATTTGTACATTGACGGTATAACCTTCTACATCCCTTTGGTATTGAATTTAATTTTGTGAACTATTGATCTTGTTCTTGTTTTATACGGGTGCGTTTATACCAAACGAATCCAGAGCCAGAGCTGGAAATTGGAGTATAATTTCTTGATCGTTGATATGCATAGTCACCAAGGAAATAACAATGCGCGTTATCTATTAGCCCGTGATTATCCACTGCAGGACATAGGCCTCCTCACGCTCACGCCACTCCTCTCTGTCCCTGGTCATCCCCATCCACTCTGTCCCAACGGCACGCACGATGTCGTCGCTCCACCTCATCGCCTGTCTTCCCACACTCCTTCGGCCAGTCTCTGGTCTCCAGTCCGTCACTCTTCTATTCCACCTTCCGTCGTCCCTGCGGGATACATGACCAGCCCACCAATTGGATCTTGCTTTTTATTGTTTCCATGGTGTCCAATATCAGCTATAAAGGAAAGTATGCTGTTTCTATGTTCGTTTTGGAGTAAATGCACACACATTGACATGTTTTACTCGCGATGAGCCTCTTGAGAACGTGCAATAAAATAAAGATAACCATTTTAACGATTTTTTTATATCTCAACGAATATTTTAATGTATCTGCAACCCTGCTCTAGAATACATCTTCCTAATATAATAATGTATTATCATCATCAGGTACTTTTCGTCTTCTCCGATAAGTGGATTTCGTACAGCACCCTTAGATCGAGTAATTGCATTGTAAAATCGCGTCAAAACTAATTACCCAAAGAGATGCTGTTGCGAGTTGAAGGAAACGGTAAAAGGAGAAAAGACCCATGTGAAAGACGCCACCCTCCCGACGCAACAAAATCTTGAATAAATTCATACGAAACTTATAACCCTTTAATTGCATCTCTATTTAATAAACCACCCCAATACAGTTATGTTGTTCTTGTACTATTTTAATCTTGATGAACCTGAATAAACCCATTCTGGTCCACTGTACGTACCTACACAAATATGTGCACCAATATAAAAAATATGTTATGAATAATTCTTATAATATAAGTCAATAGTGATTTTTTTATGAATCACTTCTTGTGTCACGTCATAATACTGATGTGTCAACTTTTCAAACGGCATCATCGAAAGATTTTGCTCACAACAAAACTCTAGGGTTCACCTTGCGGAATATCTGTAAAGTGTGTATTAATATATTAATAATTAATATACACACTATATTAATACTGTGTGTATTAATATACACACTGTACATAAGGGTCAGCGAGTCAAGCTACTCTGTTAGGGCACATACGCACTGATAGGTAACATGCCTAGCGTCTAGGGTCTAGCCAGTCACCTGTTGAATAGTCTAATAAAAAAACGTTCTTGTACATTTGCAACCGGGTGCTTGAGTCTCCCCTAGTGTATCCAATTAAATAAACAGATTGTGGAAACTATCAGATACATTATTCAGTGTGCACTTGGCCTTATATGACGATTGTGTATTCGAATCCACTTGATATCTAATCTTCATGCCTATTTTGTTTATTTCAATCCATATTGTAACTATCTGGATCACACCTTCTTTGAATTTTCGAAGGGGGAGTGTGAAATAATCGAATAGCGCTAATACAATTAAAATCAATTCTAATTAATACCATTAGGGAGACGTTTTAAAGACTACGAAGTCTGAGATTTAAATGTTCCATTATTACGTCAATTCCCCCTTGATGAAACTGTCTGAAATAATAATACATAATGTTATCTTACTTAAATGTTATAATGTAAAAACAGACGACATCGGTGCAACTTAATAGAAAGGACCAGCGAGTTGTGATTCCGAGCCTTAATTGAAACAGGATTTAGAGAAACTATCTTACCAAGTGCACACTCTCACCACCATGAATCATTTTTGCGAGGGTAAGAACACAATGGTGAAGAACTGCGCTAAAGGAAGATGATTTTGTGATATATCTAACACTTTCTACATGCATCAAATTTTGTCAGAAAATTAGCAAATGCGAAAGTGACGAACTTAATTTAAGGTCACAAATTTCTGGACAATCAATTTCATCACGGAGTGATGAAGCCTCAAAATGACTCTGAATCCTTGGGATTTTTTTCCATTACGAAAAAAATATTTAAATTTATTAAGAAGAGATTATATAGTATTAATTGTCACTACTAGGGAATCCAATCCCGCAAACCGCGGATCCGGCAAATGCGGGATCCCGCACCTTTTTTGCGGGATTTCTCATGCGGGATCCCGCACGTTTGCGGGACTGAAAAGAAAAAAATAATAAACAATAAGAATGGGCTCAGATGAAGTTCTGATTATTTATTAGATCCAGTACAACCTCATTAATAAAAGATTTATCAACATTCGCTGGGAAATCGTGACTTTCTTTGGAATTCATACGGAAAATAAATTTCATTTGCAGTTTTCAACATACAGCTAGGACTGATGAAAATTGTCAAGCTTTTTTGTTTCAGCAAAATCTTCAGTAAAAAAATGACATGCGCAAAAAAGGTGCGGGGTCAGAAATGCGGGATCCTGCACGTTTGCGGGACTTCAGATGTTCAGATTATTTATTAGACCCATAAAATCTCGTTAATAAAATATTTATCGACTTTCACTGGGGAATCGGGACTTTTATTTAAAATTCATCGTTTCGATATTCGATCATCGAAAGAGTTTCGAAAAATTTCCAATCGAATGATTCCATCATTTGATTTTCGAACACTATTTGCACACTAATAAGCGCTTATTATCGTGCAATTAGCTTTCGATAAAACTCGTAGTAGCCTCGTAGTGTTGTGCCTGTACCCATCCCACTCGACGTGGGAAATTATCTTAATCTGATATTGAAGCGTGTGACGATACTTTTTGAATGTGGAGGGAAAAGAGGAAAGCACTTGGAAGTTTTTTGTTATTATTATGGCAATCACCCTCGATATCACTTGGGAGTTGTAGAGGTGGAAAAAACAGCTTAAATTCAAAAATTTTAATAATGCTATTTTTAAAGGCTCAAAGTTTATTTATTTCATTAGTATCCGGTAAGAATGTCCTATAAA
Organism: Mystacides longicornis; assembly: GCA_963576905.1. NCBI lineage: Eukaryota > Metazoa > Arthropoda > Insecta > Trichoptera > Leptoceridae > Mystacides > Mystacides longicornis. The sequence goes on along the minus strand of OY756439.1, from coordinate 10,380,569 downwards.
AAATCATTTCAAAAATTTGATATCCGGTGGCGGTAAGGTATAATTTCGCTAAAAAGGTCATTTAGTAGTCATGACTCTGATATATATACAAAAATATCGTTTAATATGAATAACGTTGAAGAGGTTATTTTTATTTATCTAATATTTTATCAGCTTCCGTTATAACGCTCACCTCTACCTACTTGGAAACTGCTTATATTTATGTAAAGTGAATTCCGCCTTCAACGTTAGACAATTTATCATTCCTTAGGAAGTATTATCAAAAAAATATTAGCTAGTTTTTGTGCCTCTTAAATCAATTAAGGTGTTCATTTGTTAAGACGAATCGTAAAGCTAAAAGATTAAACATTAAAATGTTGTATTATAATTATCGTTCCTTAAAAGAACATCATTCGAACATACCTCTAAAACAGCATTATTTTCTAATAAGTAATAACATTTCTAATAATTTAAAAAAATACCTACATATTTTTATTTCATTATTTTTCTTAATAAAAATAACCAACTTCAAACAAAGAAATGTCAATCCCGTGAATCCCGCAAATCCCGCGGGATCCGCGGGGTTGATGTCATCAATTCCGCAGGCTTGCGGGATTGGATTCCCTAGTCACTACCTGTGGAAAATATTCAAAAGAATGTAACCAAAGTGTTGCCAGCTGAAACCTTTGACAGATGCTTCTATTATATGGAAAAAAAAGACTCCTTTGAAAGCGACCGAAGGATTCTTCGAAGGAACCGAAAGGATACGACTTTAGTTAAGGTCAATGTTACACAAAGATTCGAGCGTACAGTCAAAATGTCACCAACAAACCACAGCCGTAGTAAAACATAGAATGACGTTATTGTTTTTTTTTTTATTCTTTGAAGAATATGGTTCCTTTTATAGAGAACGAATGTAAGATTGTATGTAATGTAAGCACGTGGAATGTAAGCACTCGATCTAGCTTGTGCAGGGTCCTAAGTCGGATCACTCCCCCACTAACGCACTCCGTCTGTAACGCACGTCCGTTTGTAACGTCATATTTCTCACCGTTGGTAGTCGACTGCACACCTCAGCGTCTAACGCAACTCCGTTACGTTAGACGGCGTCGTTACAACCATAGAAGGAATAATTGGGAAAAGTCACAACTCCTGTCTATGGTTTTAAATGGCAACACTCATACTACGCATGCGCAAAAATCATCTTTCATATTATCGTATCATATTCGCATTTTTGTTTGTAAACAAAGTAAAAATGGCGGCAAAGCAGATTACATCCGCCACACAGTGCATCATAATGTGCGATTATATGGAAGAGTAAGTACATTTTCAATTTTATTTTTATTCAGCACAATTGTATAGAACTTAGTGACGGTTTATTATTATTACTTTGACTTAACTGCTAAAAATTGCAGCGTGAGTACAAAAACAAAATGGTCCAATGTCATTGCCATGTAGAATCATAGTTTTTTGATAAGTTTTCTGCCTAGTAATATTCCGTTGAACAATATTTGTTGCTTTTAACATCCATAACAACAGTTTTATCCTAACCTCGCCATATTTTACCTTGTATCACGCACAAAATATCAAACTTTTTCAAGCGACATCACAACACAACGCGCAATTTATATTTCAATACAAGAACATAGTTACAGTGCCGATAAGCGATGTACCTGCTATTATTATCTCAAAAGAAAGTCTAAAAATGTTTCCCAAAATGAGGACTGATGAGCAATTCGCAACCGATATAATTTTTTATTTTATTATTTTAATTCAAAATATTAAATTAAAAGAATCGTAATGAACTAAAATTTAAATTAGATCGCAACGCAAACGCAAGATCATATTTAGATAGTTTCCTCCAAATATGGATATGGACTACCTTTTATCTTCTCCTATATCGGTCTCTTTTGTTTTTTTTTTTTTTAATATTTTTATTCCACCAATTCCATAATTGCTTTCCTTCAATTTCGTAATGCCAAAAGCTCGGTTAGTTCAAATATAAAAATAATTACCCTCGTCGAATAACGTGACAACACGAATAGTTATAAAATCTGCTGGTGCGGGTAGGTACAAACATACATAGGCAGGCACTCAAAGAAAATAATATATTATCGAAAGAGCGTCCATTGCTAAAATGGAAACAGGGATGTTTTTTTTTTCTTCTTCACGTTTTAATACAATATGGTGAACGGAAATGTACGTATTTGTAACATTCGTGTACATTTAGCCGATGCTTTCGTTGGAGTGCGACGTGCTTCGTTAGCGACTTACGAAAATAGAATAATAGTAACAATTCATTACCAACATAATAATTTAGTTCTTTACCTGAGAGTCAACTTGTCTTAACTTCATTGAATTATTTTTTGGCTTTACCTACTGATTTTCGAATGACATCGCATCACACATAATTTGCTGACTTTCCATTCGATTTTATTTAACCACCGCTAATCATCGCAATCATGATTAGATACAAATTATTCAATTTTCTAGAAGTTATTTAATAAGTTTCTAAAATAACAAGATTATTCATAGTAAATTTTCAGTAAAATATATCATATTATCAGAGAGGTGGTGGGTTAAGACGAGTGTCGGATAATTTATTATTAAAAAGATTTTATTTCATAACCAATAATGTTAGAAGCCATACTGCCATCTATTGATTTTTAATGAAAAGATTATTGACAACTTTTTTTATATTCTTCGATAGATGGCTACAATGGATATCATCCATTGTGACAGATGTCAAACTTGAGTTTTTTTTTTTCAATCATTAAAACGAACTTTAACTACGTCAACACGCGCATTTCACTATTATTAAATTTAAAACAGCAAAACGTGTACCCTTATAGAAGGATGATGACAAAATGAGACAAATGTCAAGTCCAAGTCGCGACGACTTGGACCACATCCACTCAGGATTCCCCGTTCGTGAGTCGTTGCAGTCATAGACGAATGGCTTGACACTATTGTATTTTGGACTGATTGGGTTTTCAACTCATCCTATCACTCCACATAATCCATTTGATTTTCCCCATTCACGGTAATATTATCGAGTGACATCGCTCCATTTGTAAATAATTATATAGGTACTTATTTTTTAAGGTTTTATCTTTATAGTTTTTGTTCTGTATTTTATTTGCTTAGCAATATCTCACAAAGATTAACTCATTGTGAGAAATAAAGTATCAAAAACATCGTTTTTTTTTTCAAAAAATCTAATTCCTACCCACCAGGTCATAAACATTGAGCAAGATCAAGCGCGATGGAGAGCTCTTGTTGCCTCCCTAAACCCCGTCGGGCGTAAAGAGAGTTTATTGAATTTAACCATTGTTATTCCAGCAGATGCAACTGGTTAATACCATATTTTTTCTATCCGCATTATGTCAATCACGCCAACTGTCAAACAACTGACAGTTTTTGTCGAACGCCAATTTAATTTCAAAGTTTGATTTAGGACTAAGTATGTTACATACATAGTTTTTCTTTAATAAGAACCTTTTGACATATCTACTAACATACTTAACTAAAAAAAGAATTAACGAAATTTGTCCACCAAAGACAGGCCTCCATTTTTATATATAAAGATATGCAAAGGTGAACTACTAAAGTCGTTGAGATGCAATACCTTTAAGAAGCTATCTTAAAAAAAATCATTGTTGAAATTCACCTCTTACATTTTATCATCTGATAGAATCTTTTGTATCTGCTACTTTCTCCCAACCCTCTGTAAAATTTCTATTAAAATAGGAGGCTATTTCCGTAGCACAATTACCAGCTCCCGTTCTTGAGACTCTTATCTAAGGGGTAGTTGTAATAGTTTGTGGTAAATATAAGTGGTAAGGGATTGAAACGAGACGTGTGTCGCGTGACATATCACCCCTGGTCATCTTTTATCAAGCTAATGGGCTGGAAACCCACCCTTGTGTTAAAGAATACAACATACCCCGCATGTACGTCCGTACTCCTACATAACTGCCAGCTCACCCGGACATCTTCGAGACTTATTTTGTTTATTTTTATACATTTGTAAGATACATGAACTACTAAAGATTCATTTTGATGATGAACTGAAGAAATTTTGTAAATTTTTTACATGTTTTTTTTATGTTACATAAATCATCATCACCTTTGTGCTGATGATGTTCAAAACAAAATAAAAACAAACAAAGAACGATATTTCTAATAGAAAAATAACGATAAAGCATACTCTGAAACGAATCAAAACTATTTTTTTTTACCCATCACGCCTTGTCTTTTGAGGGGTAGGCAGAGATAATGGACATCGACTCTATTTTATCCAAAAACCCTTCTTTCACCCACGTACACCGATATTTCTCAGAAAACTCCAGTATTTCTTTTGTTTCTGATCTGGCCCTCCTTGAGGACGGAATCATTGTGTTATTCTTGGTCGCACACGCATTTCTTTTCGTTATGCTGCTTCCATTCATTCATTCAACATGCCCAAACATCTCAACTTAACATCTCTGCATAAAACAACATTACTTACAAGACTTACTTCCATACCACATTATTTTCTAATATTGTCCCTTCTCTCCATATCTCACGGAGTCTTTCCACATATTCTTGGTTAGTGCTCTCATCTCTATTGCATTTATACTGCATTCTTCTTTTTTGTTCATGTCCACGTTTTACAGCAATACATCATTGATGGTAACAGAATCATGTTATACCCTACATAGTTTTTTTTTTACTTGTTTAGATACCTTGTTCTCATAACTGGACTTAGTATAGCGCCCATAATGCTGCCAGCAATTTTCCTTCCGTCGAATTCTTTTTCATACTTTTCTACATAACACGTGCAAGAAATTAGTATAAAAGTACAAGTAATAGATAAAAAGTACAAATAATGGATAAAAAGTGCAAACTTACCTCTGACAACGCCACGCTTACTATGCGGGTTGGCGACGACGGCGTTGGCCCATGGTTCAACACTATCCACCGTGGTGGTTTATTAGACGAAGTATAATATGAGTGCGAATAAGAGTGACAAGTACTTGAGATCAGAATCAATCCCTGAGTATGTATAATGTGGACACCAAAAAATACCAATCTCCTTTTCTTTCTCAAAAATTTCACACGAATCATTCTTAACAAATTTGTACCCAACTTATGTAATTGACAGAGTTTTGTGAAATGATTCAACGGCTATTTATTGCGTATCATTTTGAATTCCAAGTATTGAAATGCATCGCATATTCGGAATATCTTTACGAAAAATATAAGCTTTTGTAGCAAATGTGCGAGATTGGACCGGAATAGGGTGAGCTATGGAGCTGTTCCGGGTTGTAAGAGACGTCGAGACCTGATAGGGTACAAGAAGAAGAAGAAGAAGCGAAAATCAATATGGTGTGCTGCCTTTATATAAAGTAATACACTTAAAAAAACACACAGATAATCTTAGATACGCAACCGCTCAACGATTATTGATTTTTTACGTAGCAATGTGATAAGAGCAAGAAAAATAAATAGATACCGGGTCGGTACCCATACAAACGTTCAAAGTTTGCAACTACTATCTTTCCGCTGAATACCTTCGTCTTGCTTGCCTTCTATCTGGGAAATTTTTATGTAGATATGTGTTTAAACCTTTTAGGGATGTACATCATCCTTGTACGTACGTGTTCATCGACATAATGATTCCATTGAACATCTAATATCGATGATTATTAATGTTGATGTTAAACAGAAACTTCGAATTACGCAAATTACCACGGAGATATGGATATTAAAAATATCACTTGGAAACCTAATAGATGTGGCTCAATTTATCTCGTACCAAGCATGGAACTGAGAAGATCATGTGGTGTCTTCTTCTGATGATACATGTAGGTACAATAAAGGTGCTGGACTGTGAGACCGAGAACAGGACTCAGGAACGTGGATACTGGGTAGGCCCCGGATAAACTGGTCAGGTGATGTAAAAATAGAAGCGAGGCTGCACTGGAAAAGGGTCTTGTCCCATAGAGAATTCATTGTATCGTAGGTGGGCGGTATTCGGGTGGCCAGTTACTTAGGGAAAGTAAAGAAGTACAGTGATGGCATTCTGTGTACATCTCTGGACCATTGTATAGCCTGTTTTATTTAACACTAGCTTATACCCGTCTTGCTTTACGTTTTTGATTCCGATTGTCAGGCTTGATCGGTAGGTAATTAAACAGGTTCTAATCTAGCTTCCCATTGCTTTGTAGACCTCTATAACTGACATAAGTACAGAAAAAGAAGAATGACACTTTTAATGTTTATTAAAATTTTGTATGAAGATCCTAAAAAATAGGGTTTTTTAATTAGCTCTAAATATATTAAAGTTAATGCATCAAATTGTATTAAAGTACCTTCTCCGGCATTTTGCACGGCGCTGTGCAGATTCATATCTGACGTAGCATTTGTATTTTGAGCGTGATGCTATGACATACGGTAAAAAGCAAAATAAAAAAACATTTCTGAATTATTATTTAGATAGAGAAGGAGGGGCTAATGCGAGTTTTATTTAATTTCCCAATTTACCACGCAACTTTCTTAATTTTTTATTTCATAAGAACCTTCTACTGATAAAAGCCAACACGACAAAAAAAGAATTAGTGAAATCGGTTCAGCCGTTTAGGCGTGATGTTCACATATACGATAGAAAGCAGACAAACATTTCTGAATTATTATATAGATCTACAGAGATCTTGTGAGTTTGATAGATGCAATACTACAGCTCTTCATTTAGAATTGACCTGAACTTTCAATAATTATATTTGACGCAATTAGTGATCTCTGCTTTTGCAGCACATTATGTCTCATCACCAAATTAATGATATAATTCTTTCCTATGAGCTTGTACAAGACACTTATCTCAATGGAATCAGCGCAGTGGCTAGCGTCTCTGCTTTAAAAGATTCGGAATGTAGGTTCAAAAATGTATTCCATCGATAACACAGTCGAGGACATGTTAGAAAATTTCGTTTGCAACGAGTCAGATGATAGTAGAAGCTTGAAAATCAGTTTTCTATAAAAATGAGAAGTATGTACGAAGAACTGTCTAAGCTCTAAATCAACCACCTAAACTTCATGTTACCATACCTAATAATTCGGAAAAATAGCGGTTTAATGGAGTCTATTCATCCAACAACATAATATTATGTATACAATAACGAAACACTCTTCATATGTGACTTATTTCCTACAACACCGCCATCTCTTGGGTTTTTTTTTTACTACAAACTTATGACCGTCGACTTTCATCCCGCATCCAAATCAACAATAATGATTATACATAATGCAACAAAATTATTAGCTAAATTGAATTCAGTTTTTATGTCATAATTTAATTCAGTCAAAATTATATTTTTTTATTTTTATTTTCAAAGTTCGACGGCCGGGTCACCTAGTAAAGTCGTACAATTTGTACCCCACAAAACCCCATAAAAAAGGTGCGTGCTTCACAATAGTAACATACTGTTACGGTTCTACAAACTAATTACTCTTATGTCTCGTTGTGTCTTTTTTAGAAAGTTAAGAGTGACCCCTTTTCGTATTGTTATAAAAAAGATGTTATTGACCCATCATGTTATACAACCTGTAGCGTATGGATAAATATGGATAAATATCCAACTTGGAAATTTTGAAAATTTACGATGGGTTTTAATTTACAAACTAACCATTTCATTTTTTCGATTGAAATGTTGTTAAGTATTTGACTCCCCTCGGTACAGCCTTCCATCCGCAGCACACACACTAAACGGGCAACCCGCATCCCCTCAGGTACAGGCCTGATTGATTACTCACTCCGTCAATATTTGAAGAAAATCACGAGAATATTTTGCGAATGTTTCATGTTCCTTCGAGATTCGAACACGAGCATAAAAAAAAAGAAAAACGCTTTTGTTTTCTTCTAACTGCTTCCGATTTTTACCGTTTGCTTCATATTTAAGACAGAACATTGAATAAAACCAGTTTCTATAATGCTAAATACTTCGATTAAACAAGTGCAGCCATTTTAGCCAGGCTCTTTCATCATAATATAGCATTTTGAATTTGGAATTGTCGCTTGATACCCGGAACAGTTCCTGCACTCACCCTTTTCTGGCACATTGTGAAACCAAGAGATTTGCCTTCTACCTGGCCTACGGTGTCCATCTATCTTTCCCATCAAAAAAAGTTGGATAATCCTATATTTTTATCCATACGCTCAACATGCCTCAGATATGAAACCAAACGGACTTTGATATTTTTCAACGATTCATGTTACAATATTTAGTACCTCTGAATTACTAACCAAATCTGTACACAGTAATACGAAGGATTTTGGTGTAGTCACATCTCAATGTTTCTGTTATTAAAATTCAGAGTTGATGTAAAATGATTTATTTAAAACTGAAAAAACTAAATAATAAAACAGAGCAATTGGTGTTTTAGAGCAAGCAAAAAATAATGACAAGTTAGTTGAGCATCATAAGAAAAACAAAAAGGACATTCAAATTTGGAACAAAAATAAATTTTCCAACAAATTCATAATGTATTTTGTTCTGACTTACATGGATCAAATGACACAGCAGGTACGCAATGTATACTTTCAAGGTCCATGCTTCACAGATGTATAGACTTCAACAACCTCTGCCTTAATTTAACATTGTAGCATACATATTGTTGAAAGTGAATTACGAGCAACTTCGATCAGGGATTTCACTTCCAAGTTAACAGGTTATCTACTCCAAAATGGCAAAATCTGAATGTAGGGAACTATGTTTGTAAAAATCTAGATAAATTCTACATAGCAATGGATCTACCTACGTGAATACTGTACAGATTATAATAATGATTGGAAATCAAAGATATGCGGGTTTATCTTTGATTCTTACAATTTCCTCTTTTGCCCATATATTTTGATACCGCTGCATCGGCAAAGTACCTATTCATGAACTTACTATTTATTTCATGCAGTTTTACTTCGATTCAATATCAAAGAACACTACGCGAATTTTTATAACGGCAATCAATAATTATCTGAAGACTGCATTTTGTTAAAGTGTATTGTAAGCAATTAAAATGGATTTTTTAAAGTCATGGTACACAATAAATTATGGTGATACCTTACAGGTAATTCGTAGTTTAAACTATATCGTAAAGCTCGGTACTCACTTGCGCCGCGAACGTGTATCGTTATATTATAAATTTTAACAAAAGGATGCATGTGTTCGCTTTTTCGAATCACGTATACACTCAACCTTTCGATTAAATTGATGCAATGTCACACGTTCGCGGCGCAAGTGAGTACGATGCTCAATACAGTGAACCATTCAAAGCTATCATTATGCGTTCGATCCACGTAATTATTAAGTAGGTAGGAAGTGTAGGTGGCATTTTGGAATAAAAACCGTAACATTCAGGACAAGAGTACAAAACTTCCAAAGAGGTTAATTTGATTTGCGAAGAAATAAAAGGAAAATAAATAAGACATCTGTTGGACATTGTGAGAACCTCTTAAGCAACCAGATTATTGTTCAGTCTCCACTGACTCTAGCTTATGAGTTACTAGCTAACAGATGTTGTCCTGTTGTAGTCCTTGCTATGAATATTGATTTCGAATTTGTAATTTATACAAAAATACGTTTAAAATATGCTTGAGTGTTGAAAAATTATTTCTGAAAGCTTGAAAGAAATTCTATCAAAGATCTGCGTACCAATGTTTTGAAACTCAACGTTTGTCAAGTAATTAAAGATTGTGTTGTTATTGAATTTTTCACAGGTGGCGTTGTTGTCAGTAAATCCGTTCCATACTAACTTTAATATTAAGTATATTTTATATTAGTTGCTATCCATTTTTCGAATTTTTAATAATTATTCTGTTATCCGGGGCGGAGAAGAATCCAATAAACCAGGCATCATAAAAATCTGTTCAGAAAAAAAGTGTTCGCATTTACCCGACTTTCTTTTATATTGTAGAGATATAGATTTATGTTAACCAAACCGCGTGGCTATCCTATGAGCCTTGGCCTATTTATTTGATCCACGTTTAACAACGTCCTAAACTTTTATAAGGTATGTGTGTAAATCTTTTTATAGATAAGGAAGAAGGGTGTATGTGCATTATTGTCTTAATAATATAGAGTCTCGGGCTATGCGCAAAACTTTGTGTTAATCACATTTTATTCTCTTGACGGCAATAAACCTAATTTCTAATTTTATTTCATTTTACGACGACTCGCGGTATAAAGATTGAACGAGCGACTCTCAAAGTGTGCGTAGGCGTGTGAGTTGAAGCAAAATTCAAAAAAGGACTCGTTGTTAGGAATTTTTTGAATATCACTCCTCCAAACCTTCTATTTTGTTTTTGCGATGTTTTACCTTTTAACTGGATTGTCTGAGTTCTCCTTTATTAATTATTGTTGTTTAGAGAGATAAAATGCAACAACCCTGTATCAAATTAATGATATCTTAGTTTGTATTTATGATATTCTCTCTCTTCTGTGTTGTATGTGATGTATTATATTTATAGGAATAATAATTAAGCTTTTTAATGGCTGTGCGCGAACGAGACGGTGGACGCTGTGGCGAAGGAAGCTTGTCTTTCTGGTAGTGTCCCCAGCTCGTTTGTGCTGCCGTTTAACGACTGTATTGCTGATGTTATGACATTAATACGTAAAGAATGGGACGATATATTTACTCAGACCCCTAAGGGGGCACGATATAAACAAATCCAACCGCTAATACCAGGAGAACCATGGTTCCAGGGTAAGCGTAGAAATAAGTTATACATATCCCTGTTGACTAGATTGCGTATAGGACATGTCGCCCTGGCTTCACATTTGAAGAGACTTGATGTGGTCGACTCGTCCCTCTGCGAGTGTAGGGAGGATGATGAGACCATCGACCATGTATTCTTCGGCTGTAGTCTGCTTCCAAATAATGTTTTCCTTCAGGAGTTACTGGAAAGGGGTCTTCCCTTCCCCTGAACGTTGTGTCTTTGCTGTCGAGGAATGAACAAGAGATCAATGATATTATAGTGAACCATTTGCGGAGAAATAACAAGAATCTTTGAATCCCTCTTTATTTTCCTTTTCTTCCTAATTTTATTCTTTTCTTAAACTAATATGTCTATGAAATAATCAAAGGCTGCATCACCCGAATACGGGTGCTAGCCTAAAAAAAATGGCTGTGCGCTAATATGTACAGTAATAAATAAATAAATTAGTTAGTAACTAAATTAAAAAAAGATATTCTTCTTCTTGATTAGACTTATTATTAAAGTAGGTATGTATAAAGATGTTCAAATATAGTTTACAAATTTTTTATTGAAAACCAAAAATTTGTTTGAGAAGTTCAATAAAAGCATCCACTGGTATGCCCTTATTTCTCAACTCTTCGGCAATGTTCTGAACCTCTGGATTTTTGGCAATGGCATCAACCAACGTTCTGAATTCTTGACTCTCCAACTTTTTTACCAGTTCGGCAAACGCTGGGCTGTTTTCCAGTTTGTATTTGTACAATAATGCTATATCATCCAAAGGTAGCATGCTTATAATTTCGTTAATCAAATCATTCAAACTTCGAGAATTCGTAGCATGAGGTGCGTTCTTTGAGATTCCAAGGAAATCGTGCAAATCTTGAATCCAATCTCTAACGGGAAGACCAGCGGTCTCTAAATAAGCCACAACCTGCAAAAAAAATACGTGTATGTTTTTTGACAAAATCTGAATGCCTAGAATGAAAACTTTTACACATAGAATCTGTGACCTTTCCATAAACCTTATGTTCTGTTTGAGAAGCGGACCACAATATGAGGAGGTCTTATTATAACAAGGACATGGCTGTGATACTATATTTTGAAAATAATCTTCTTGGGTGTTTTCGTTCAAAACGAAGATAATTACCGAATTTTACTACTTACAGCTTCATATTCAGGAATAGCTTCAACCTCCAAAACGAGATGTTTGAACCGATCACTAAATATGTATGCAATAACTTCTTGTAATTCAGGATCATTCAGACTATCTAATATGAGGTTAATAATTTCATATGTTGGAATCAACTGAATGAAGTCTCGGAAGTCATCCATTAAATCACGCGAGATACTCAATGCCTTGGTGATTCCGAAGAAATCCTTTAAGAAAGCAATAACCTCCTCTACTGGCACTCCTTTGCTGATGAGTGATCGTTTGATGCGTTGTGTCTCTGGTAATTCTCCGATTTTTCCTGCAAATGATAAAAACACGGGGCTTCTGATGTTATCAACAAGTTCCTTGAATGCGGGACTGGTTTGGAGTTTACTGTAATAAAGAGCTTCAAGCTCATCCAATGGCATTAATGCGATGATTTCACGTCCAATTTCGACTAGACCCCTTGAGATTTTGGGGGCGAATCTGCTGATTCCTAGGAAGTCATGAAGAGCATCTCGCCATTCTGACATAGGAAGACCTGCGCCTTCCAAGTATGCAAATATCTAAAAAAATTCACCAATAATTTTAACAGACAGAAAGTATATTATTATTACAGTATGTTATCAAACATCGTACTAAAAGTATCACCAACTGTTTTGTATTCTGGAATGGCCTCTACATCAAGAACAAGCTGTCTGAAGGATTCACTGAAAATGTATGCAATCACTTCTTGGAATTCGGGATCACCTAAGTTGTTGAAGACAATTTCCATAATGTCATCGGATGGAATAAGGTTGACGAAATCGCGAAGGTCTTCTAATAAATTATAGGTAACGTGAGTATCAGAACCAACAAACTGAACATTTATACTTTCGAAACGAGGGATAGAAGCTCCCTGCGCCGTTAGAACCGAGCCCAGGAGGACCAGTACAGTTAAAGATAACTTCATTTTGCCGCATTACATCACTTACTTTTTTTCTATTTTTATAGTTTTTTTTAACTAATTTTATCTACGTATCTTTAGATTACGAAATTGCTTCGAGGATTATGAATTTGGCACTCATCGTCATATCACGATAATCGTTTTTCCAGTAATCTATTGTAATAAATTTGTTGTTCTAATCATGAAACATAAAATTGAAATTGTGAGAATACTTCCAGATCTTTCTTATGAATCTACCTATAGGTATTTCATAAACTCTGGAGATTAAGACCAATATAGTATAGGAGTTGGAAACATTTATGCTACACCTGCTTATAACACACCCATCATTGACATCAAGCATTTTTATTGGACGATAGTGCAACTACCTGACTTTCATTACGCAAAAAATTCATATTCTTATGTTTTTTGGACATTGTCTTCAGAAATAGAGAATATATTAATTGATATGGATTTAGTGTTTTTTATAATAATAATAATGTTATAATATCATTAAAAAAATATAATTTAAATAATCAACAAGACAAAACTTTTGTATGATAATTATGTATTATTTTTATAACTAGCTAATACCCGTCTTGCTTTACGATTTTAATTCCGATTGTCAGGCTTGATCGGTAGGTAATTAAACAGGTTCTAGTCTAGCTTCTCATTGCTTAACAAACCTCTATAACTGACATAAGCACAGAAAAAGAAGAATGATACTTTCACAATTCATAAAAAGAGAGAAGAATGATACTTTTAAGGTTTATAAAAAGAAAGAAGACGAATTATTATAGTCTGCCACTCACATGGAAAAAAACTGCATGTTAATATGTTACATCTCACACTTGATTCAATTTCACTGTTCAAACGAAGGGTAAAAAAATACTTTAATAATACTAGACAAATGTTATCTTTAAATTATGATATTCCTTTTAATAACACAATATTTGGCCAACGACAGTTCGTATATACTGCGCCTAAACTTTTTAATAAAATGCCTGTAGAGATTAAACAAATCTTGTGCTTCTCTAAATATAAACGTGCCTGCTCTGGTTGGGTCTCATGTATTCAGTTGGAGGTTTTGCAGGATATCTTGGGTTTTGTCCCATAAAGTATTTTTGTTTAGTTTTTGTTTTTTTTCTCTTCTTTCTTCTTTATACTGTTGATTGATGTTTGTTGGGCCAAAGGGTGTTGTGACTGTGGCGTTATACTTTGTTTGTGGACTGTACGTAGTTGAGTTGGTGGTTGTGCTGTTGTTCGTGTTTGTATGTTCCTTTTAATATTCTTTTTTATGAACTGTTAAGATGTTTGCCCTAGTACAGACTTGGCCTATTTGGGCAGCATTTACATTTTTTGTTAACTAATAATATGCAAGTTTTACTCCTAATATGGTTTGAGTCTTACTACTACATTCCCTACACCCTCTATGTTTGGAATGGTACAAATTTTATGTGATTGACTTATGATAACGGCAGCTGTTTAACCGACCTCAAACGTCAGTCGAAACGTAATCCGAAAATGAATTTTCATTTCAATATTGATAGAATGTGTTTTATATGGTTTGAATTACATACATTTATTTTTATTTCAAAACAATCTTGAATCTTTTAAATACGTTTTTATTCAGTCAAATTTTGGTTCCATGCAACATTTACATGAGTAATTTTATTTTCAAAAGATGGCCATCTGTGTTTACGGAGATTTTATAATTTTAGAAATTTATTAATTTCATAAAATGCATTTGAAAATTGTATTTTTTTTTATCTATGATTACCATAAACATACCTGCAAGGATCCACGGCGATTAAAATCCAACGCAGAACTTACGGTTTTAGCGTGATGCTCCAATATACAAAAAAAAACAAATAAATAAACAAACAAACATTACTGAATTATTATGTAGATAAAAATGGAGGCCTATTTCCCTTGGTCATCGCACCACGCGTGGTAGGGATGGATCTATTTCGCTTACCTATTATTATTTTTTTTTGAGAATTCGTCATGGTCTTTCTTGTTTCCTCAAATCATTTGGCACCGTAACTCGTACATTTTTTTTCAGTTGACTGCCTAAATCCGTGCATGAGCAAGATATTTTTCCGAAACTGATTATGAAGAATCTTATTTGGAGTTCCACAAAGAAGCCTTTTGGGTCCTGTTTTGACTTCGATTTACGCACTTAAATGACTTTTTTCGCTTATGACACCGTTGTTTCGTGTAAGGGTGAAAATTCACAGTTTCAAAGAGGCTAGAATCTTAAAGAACTGCTTGGAAATATCCTCATTATCATAAAATATCGACAAAATGAGTAAGGTATCCTTTATTTGATAAATCATATAGTGACTAGCTCCACCTACTGATACGTTGAGATTCCACTCGTATGGAAATCACATCATTTGTGATCATCCATATCTGAAAAGTTGCAATCAATAAAGTATTGGGGCCTAATATTTTCAAAAAATAAGTAAAGAAAAGTATTTGGGGTAACGAGATGTGTTAAAGGACTTCCTGATAAAAACAAGACTGAGAATGGTATGCTATTGATGGCATTACTGCATGAAATTCAAGTTATGCAAACAATTTGAAAAGACTTCAGCAGCCCTAGACAAAATAGAGTAGGAAGAAAATTAACTGTCCATTTTTTATATGCATCTTTGTATGGTTTAAATAACTGTTCATACGTTCCAGTGGACAGTTCCTTTTTTTCTCACTCTACATTGACGAAATCTTCAAACTCTCTACGGGGGTAGGCTTTTGAGTTCAAAAAAATATAATTGCTAAGCCAATTTTCAAAAAATAAATATTAAAGATGTTTTCCCTTCTTGCAACTCTTATGGCCTGTACACATCTGAGCACGCGTGGTAACTTAACCAATGCAACGTATCAAAATTCCACCGCGAATCATTGCAAACCACCGCGTACTTTGAAAATTTAATACGTTAAATTAAATTAATTTAAATTTAATAGGTGAATAAACACGAATGTTAATAAATTTAGGTACCTGTTTTGAAATTATTTTATTATTCTTATTTTGAAAATGTGTATTCATTTCTTCTTATTTTTTCACATTGTAAAATGGTATTAAATCAGACATCCACAAATATAGATGTGTTTTTCTCTACTACATAAGAACCTGGATTATTTTCTCTGGTCTGCTTATTGAGCTTATCCATTGTGGTCCTTCGACTTAAAGACATTGTCAGCGTGATTTTGTGAATTGAAAAGTTTTGTGATCCGTCGGCAATTGAGCATATTGGTGTCAATCAGTGAGGGAGACTCCAGGATTGGCGCAAGTGCTACCAGCGATTTGGAACAAGAGGAATCAGGTCAAGGTTTGGGTGTCGTTTGGTCTTGTAGGGCTGTACTTTCCATCTTATAATCCCTTTCCATTATCCTGATCTGTGGACAGGAACTTATGTAGTATTGTTGATTTTGTGGGTTGTTTGTCTGAAGGGTATAGAGGATATCCACTCATTGGCCGCGTGTGATCACGTGTGGGTTTTTTTGTGTGTGTGGTATATTGATATGTGTATCAATTTCACAGCATTTATTATATGAATCTGTCCCTGGACACATCTTTTGTTAATGCATTCGGCATTTTAATTGTGGCAATTATTTTTTTCTACTAGTGTAACTGGTAGAAAATAATTCGTTTGATTTTGACATTGGGTGTCATATTGTGTAGTTTTTATTGTTGTGTTTCCAGATTAAGATATTATCTTGTAATTAAGTCTTATCATGAGGACTAAAAAGGAGCTGACACGAGCGAGAGCAACGTTCAAGGGCCAGATCACTCGTTTTCAGGACTTTATCCAGTCTACGGACGTGGATAAAACGGAAATAGAACATCGATTGGAAAAGGTTAAAGCGCAATTTGTTTCGTATGAGGAGACGCAGTTACAGTTGGAAACGTTGGACCCTGACGAAGAAAAGGATCGGGTATGTATTGAAAATATTTATTTTGCTGTTGTCGCAAAGGCGAAACAATTATTATCCTGCCAAGTGAATAAGGTTGGAGCGGATGTAAAACTGACTCCGTTACAAATACCAGTCTTTTCAGGCGATTTTACAAAGTGGTTACACTACAGAGATACTTTTGAGTCTCTTGTAGGTGGAAACACTGCATTGTCGCCATTGCAGAAGTTCCATTACTTATTGAACTCCCTGCGGGGGCAGGCTTCAGATCTGGTTTCTGGTTTGGAGTTATCCCAAGAGAATTATAATGTGGCTTTAGATATTTTGAATGAAAGGTATACCAATGAACGACTCATCATTGACCGCCATGTCCACACGTTGTTCTCCTTGCAAGCCATCAAACAAGAGAGCCACAACGGACTGAGGTCATTGATTGATGAGGTCAAAATGCACCTTAGGGCATTAAAATCGTTGGGGTTACCAACGGAGCAATGGGACGCCCTTATGGTTTACTTGGTAACATCCAAATTGGACCTAAACTCAAGGTCATTATGGGAGGCCGCACCTATCAAAGAGAAAGTACCAACTCTGGCGGAATTGACAGCGTTTCTGAATGACAGGGCTCGGGTCCTTGAAACCACTTCAGTGAAAAATACATCATCCAATAGGTCGGTGGCTTATAGGGTGAATGTAGCTGTTGATTCCCGGAGTAATGGGGATTGTGCATTGTGTATGAAGATGCACAAATTAGAAAAATGTTTTAAATTCAAAGGATTTAGCGTCCAAAATCGATGGAAACAAGTCCGGCAGCTCAAATTATGTGTAAACTGCTTAGGACGAAACCATTTCGTGTCGAACTGTGCAGCTAAACCTGGTTGCGGTCAGTGCGACAGAAAACATCATCACTTGCTCCATCAGGAGGAACCTTTAGGGCAGGGGGTACCCCCGGAGCCTTCTGTGGTTACTTTTTCTTCTGGGGCGAGTGGTGAGCAAGTTTTGTTGTCAACTGTCTTGGTAGGCATTGTATTACCGAACGGGTCGGTGCAGCAGGCACGGGCTCTACTAGACTCAGGCAGCCAGTCTAATTTTATGAGTGTCCGATTGCAGAGGAGGTTGGCCCTGGACATACACAGGGCTAACGTGCCCGTAGTTGGAATTAGCAACAAGCCCATGCAGGTGAGTGGGTATGCTAAAATTTGTGTGGCAGCCCTCAAATCGGCTGCGTACAGTCGATCTGTGGAATGTTTAATCGTAAATAAAATTGTTAATAAATTGCCACAATTTTCAGTTGATCGCTCTGCTCTTAGGATCCCCCCTGGGGTCAAATTAAGCGACCCACAGTTCGATACACCGGGGGAAATCGATCTGCTTCTGGGAGCCGGCATCTTTTGGGAGGTGCTCCAGAGCAAAAAGATCCAGATCAATATAGAGGGAGCTGTTCTACAACAAACACTGTTTGGGTGGATGATTGCTGGACCCGTCCAGACTCGGGCCAGCGGGGTAAGCCAATCAAATTGTCATATGTCTTTGGTTGAATTGGATAAAAGTTTGCAAAATTTTTGGGAGGCAGAGGAGGTAGTGGACCCTCCGCTTACTTCCTCGCCGAAGGAGGAAATTTGTGAGGACCATTTTCTTTCCACTCATAGGAGGGATAGTAATGGGGCATTTGTTGTATGCCTACCCTGGAAGGAGAAACCGGGTAAAAATAATTCCCTCCAGGTGGCCCTGAAACGCTTTGACAGGTTGGAGCAAAAACTTGAAACCAGTGAGTCATTGAGGGACCAGTATGCTAATTTCATGCAGGAATACTTAAGGCTAGGCCATATGGAGGAGGTAAAGCCCCCTGCCGAGGGCCAACAGCATTTTTATATACCCCATCACAACGTGTGGAAAGGGGGGAAGTTTAGGACGGTCTTCGACGGAAGGGCTAGGTCGGGGGGACGATCGCTTAATTCGTATCTGCATGTGGGGGGTAAGAATCAGAATGATTTGGTTTCCATTTTATTGAATTTCAGAAAGTATTGTTATGTATGGACTGCAGATATACAGCACATGTACCGAACAGTTTGGGTCGATGAAGCGGATCGAGAGTTTCAACGCATTGTATGGAGAAATAACCGACAGGAAGAACTTAAGCATTTTCGCTTGAAGACTGTCACGTATGGACTGAAACCCAGCCAATTTTTAGCAACTCGTGTTTTAATTCAAGTTAGTAATGAACAGTATAAAACACAACCTGCAGCATCCGAAGCCATCAGAAACCATTTTTATGTCGACGATTTCTTGAGCGGAGCTGATAATATACACGATTTTTTTGAATTAAGGAAAAATGTTAAAAGTATATTAAAAGCCGCGGGTATGCACTTAACCAAATGGAAGGCAAATATTCCCTTCGAGACTGAATCTGAATCAGGGATTTCAGAAAGGTTGTTTTCCGAGAATGGTGAGTGTGAACATAAAATTCTAGGACTGAAGTGGAATAATGAACAAGATATTTTCACATATAAGCTTAACCAATCTTTCAATAGTAGTAGTACAAAAAGAGCCATATTATCAGATATATCTAAAGTATTTGACCCTTTAGGTTTTTTATCTCCCCTCGTCATTCGTGGTAAAATTTTAATGCAGCAAATATGGCAGGAAAAGTTGGATTGGGACATGAGGCCATCGGAGGCAATCCTGAGGACCTGGGAGGATTACAAACGTGATCTGCGGGAGGGCGTGAACATTCAAGTACCCCGCAGATTAACGACCTCTGGCTCCGCGCAGGATATTATGGTTGGTTTTGCCGATGCCTCGGAAACTGCTTATGGAGCAGTGGTCTACTGCCGGTCACCCGATGACCAAGGTAATATTCATGTGAAAATTATTTGCAGCAAGTCCCGCGTTGCACCACTAAGACAACGCCTTACCATTCCAAAACTGGAATTATCCGCTGCACTACTACTTGCCCGTTTATTGAGAAAGGTCAGGGAGGCGATGGGCGCTCCACACATACCGACATATTTGTGGTCGGACTCAACCATTGTTTTAGCTTGGATAGCTAATCACTCAGTCAGATGTGACCCTTTTGTGACCCGTAGGGTCAAGGAAATACAGCAACTGACACAAGGATGTAGGTGGGGACATGTGGCTTCAGCAGAAAATCCCGCTGATTTGATATCGAGGGGTACTACCGTTCACAAATTGGCAAGGTCTACTTTATGGTGGAGAGGCCCGCCGTGGCTGATGCAGGATAGCGACCGTTGGAATTCATCGGAGCTAGCGGACACCTCCCCGGAGCCAACTACCGTGAGTCTTGTGGCAGCGGTAGATTCGGGAAGGTGGGATATTTTTTATAAATTTTCCACATACAGAAAATTGGTAAGAGTAATATCGTTTATTCGCAGATTTTTAAATAATTGTAGGAACAAAAACAATAAATTTTCAGGTCCATTGAGTGTTAGTGAAATGGAAGAAGCTAACCTCACCCTTATAAAAAGAGTGCAGCTTGAGTCTTTTTCAGAGGATGTCAAGCGGTTATCCAACCAGAAGGAGATTAAAAAGGACAGTAAATTGAAGGATTTAAATCCATTCTTGGATGCTGGCATAGTCCGGGTCGGTGGGCGACTAAAGATGGCGGAGTGTGCGAGGGAGAGCAAGCATCCAATCCTTCTGCCAGCCAAGCACGTCTTTACTGAGTTGCTAGTGAAGAATTTTCACCATCAACACCTTCACTGTGGGCCACAAACTCTTCTGGGGATTGTTCGTTTGAAGTATTGGCCGATTGCTGGACGAACTGTCATTCGAAAGATTTTTCAAAATTGTACTCTCTGTTTTAGGTTTAAACCAAAGTTTTATCCGCAGAAAATGAGTGATCTACCTAGAACCCGCTTGGAAGCTATCCGACCATTTCACAACACCATAGTAGATTATGCGGGACCTTTTTTAATTAAATCCAGTTACACTAGGAATTCGGGTAAAATCAAATCTTATTTAGTTTTATTTATTTGCATGTCAACCCGGGCAGCTCATTTAGATCTTGTTACATCGTTAACCACTGAAGCTTTTCTTAATGTATTTAAAAGGTTTTATTCTAGGAGGGGTATTCCTCAGAAAATGATTTCAGATGGGGCCGGTTGTTTTGTGGGAGCTGCACGGGAACTAAAGGCTTTATATGACTTTCTTGGTGGTCCAGGGAAGGATCCTATAACTAACGGGTTAGCGGAACATGGTATTGAGTGGGTCTTCGCGATACCTCGAGCACCGCACACCTCAGGCGCTGTCGAAACAATGGTTCGACAGGCCAAAATTTTACTTAGGAAGACTATAGCTTCCACCCCATTAACTTATGAGGACCTGTCCACAGTAATATGCCAGGCTGAAAGTGTCATCAATAGCAGACCTCTTTTTTGTGTTCCCCTTTCTTCCTCTCCGTTGGATGCGGAGCATATCACTCCTAGTCATTTTCTAATTTCCCAGAGTACAGCTACAATTCCGACTTCATCTAATTCCTTGACGCTGCCCACCAACCAACTGAATCATTATCGCAAACTAATGAATTTATTTTTATCTTTTTGGGAGCGGTTTAACAAAGAATATCTGCAGCAACTCCAAAAAAGAGCCAAGTGGAGAGAGAGAGGGAAAGTTACCATCTGTGTAGGCGACATTGTCTTAGTGAAAGAGGACAACCTGCCTCCTTGTCAATGGCGATTAGGAAGAGTGATGGAAACGTTTCCAGGTCCGGACGGAATCACTAGAACGGTCATGCTCAGGACGTCGCTGGGGAACCTCAAACGAAACATTATGTCTATTGCTCCACTACCCTTGTGCCGAGACACTCCATTGAGGAAGGAGGAGGAGTAGGAAAAAATAATTTAATTAAAACATTCAAGATTTGTTCTAAAATATTGCCATAAAAAGGTTATAAAAATATTGTTATAAAAAGGTTTAATATTCTCACATAATAATTGTTGTTTACATAAAAATAAAAATATTTAATTATGCAAGATTCGAAGCACACTCAAGATCCAAGATAAATGAATTTGTTATAGTTCTTATAATAATTATTATTATTTAAAACATCAAGACATGAAGAAATGTTTGTAAATTTTCAAAATGCAACAAGCTATTTGAACTTTCCATTCATGAGAAGCATACATTTGTGTCAAACCTGGAGTAAGCTACAGTGACCAAGATGATAGTTTTTTTTTTTTAATTCAATTATTTAGAACTCATTGTGATCCTGTTTGCAATTCTACATTTAGTTTTTAAGTATTGAATTTCAATTTAACATTATGATTGTCTGTACGAAAATCGATTCATGAAATATATTTTTTTTTGGTTCTGTTTTTTATTTAAAATGTTCCTTGGTTTCCGAGGACAAATCAGTTGCTATTTTAATAGTTTATTATTGTTTTTTTTTTTGTAATGATAGTTTTTTCTTGCCATAATATTTTATCATATTAGTTTATATTAATTGGCAAATTCAGAAGTCAATACTCTGCTTTCCTTAATAGCATGAATTTTTTATAGTCATTTTGACTGGGGCTATTAAGTTCAATTAGTATTTCCTTATATATTTTTTTATTATTTAGTTGGCCGCTCAATGGTTAGTATTTATTTTAGATTTGGGCCCGCCCCAGGGTGAATAAACACGAATGTTAATAAATTTAGGTACCTGTTTTGAAATTATTTTATTATTCTTATTTTGAAAATGTGTATTCATTTCTTCTTATTTTTTCACATTGTAAAATGGTATTAAATCAGACATCCACAAATATAGATGTGTTTTTCTCTACTACATAAGAACCTGGATTATTTTCTCTGGTCTGCTTATTGAGCTTATCCAGCATGCAACGTTACATTGGTTACGTTACCGCGCGTGGTTCAGAAGTGTACAGGCCCTTAGATGAAGCTAAGATCCAAATAAGGACGCATCCGTTTATGCAAACATTTCTAATGTATTTTTTCACCAAGTTTCAGTTTTAGAACAGGAAACAGTAATCAAAAGAATGTCATCATTTAATTTTGAGGTATCCTTTTGAAATGTTATGTACAATCGAATCACTTTTTTATCTTCAAATTTTTTGTCGCGAGCAACTTTGTAGAACATTTTAAAATAAACAAAAATAAATTAAAATCAACAAAAACTTTGTCAGTTCTACGTGAGTATATTTGGTTAAAACATGAAATATAGACTAAAAGACAGGATGCTCTATCTGCAGATATATTTCAATCAAAAGTGTTTAAAGAAAAAAGTGTTTCCTAATTATTGTTTAATCAAATGCAAAAATAGCTCACCGTCGGCACTTAAAGCTATCGAAGCTGGTCAAATTAAATGGATTAAAAGTGAAGTTAAACGTGCTTTCAGTTTACAAAATCATCTGAAACAATATATTATGTTTTTACATACTCGACTCTCAGCGGAATTACATAGTGTAGAATGGGATCTGATAGAAGATAAAATCTACCAGACGGTCAGTGCAAAAGCTAGTGAAAAGAAAAAAGTTTTAGACAAAAAATTAAGTAATCTACTAGCATCAAAAAATAACCCTGATTTATCGATTGAAACCCTAAATAGTGATAACGCAGAAATAAAATTTCATGACCGTGTAGTAAATTGTACAAACGAAATCCTAGACCAAAAGTTTTTAACGTTGTTAGATAAAGGACCGAAATACAATATTAATCCAGCTTTAAATAAAAATAGTTATAGAGATTTAGTTATAGACCTGGACATTGCTCTGGATGACGCGAATAAATATAAGTTAAACAGTGAATCATTTAAAAGTGTATTTTCTACATCTAAAAATAAATTTAAAAAAAATAATCATAGTGAACAAAAAACAATAAGAGAATTTCAAGAGTTTTTAGTGAATAAAAATATCGTTTGTACTAAAGCTGACAAAGGTAATTCAATAGTGTTATTGTACAAAGAAGATTATTTGAAGAAAATGAATGAACTAATATCGGACCTCACAACATTCAAACCACTGATAACAAACCCTACAGATAAATATCAGAAGAAAACAAAAGAATCTATCAAAAAACTAAAAACAATAGACCCGGCGGTAACAAGGAAACTGATAACAATGAACCCCAAGTCTCCACAGCTTTATGGCTTGTCCAAAATCCATAAACAAAATAGTCCAATGAGACCCGTCGTATCATATATTAACGCCCCTTCATACCTACTCGCAAAATATGTAAACAACTTAATAATCCAAGCAACTGCATTTAGACCTAAATACGGTGTGAAAAATTCCATTGAGTTTTGTGATAATATTAAATATTTAACACCTCCAGACAATAGTTTATTAGTGTCGTTCGACGTTAAAAGCTTATTTACCAATGTTCCAGTCCAAGAAGCAATTGAGTGTTTAAAAACAATTTTAAATTTACAATGTGATAACAATGCCCAAAAGGATGATATTCTAGAACTAGTAAACACGTGCATAAACCAAAATTATTTTTGCTTCCAAAATAAATACTACGAGCAAACAGATGGTCTACCTATGGGAAATCCATTGTCACCTATTTTGGCAGACATATTTATGGATAATTTTGAAAATAAAATATTAGAATCAACAAACCCATTGATTAAAAAGATATTTTTCTATCAGAGATATGTTGATGACATCTTTTTCATGTTCCAAGGAACAAAACGACAGTTAAATATGCTACTTCAACTATTCAATTCACAACACGAAAAAATCAAATTTACTTACGAAATAGGCGAGGATCACTCTATTAACTTCCTAGACATAACAGTTAAAATAGTAAACAACAATTTTGAGTTTGAAATATTCAGAAAGAATACATATTCAGACAATATAATTCCGGCTGATTCACATCACCCCACACCACATAAGATGGCGGCTTTCCACTCTATGGCTCATAGGTTATTATCGATACCGCTCACAAAAATAAATTATGAAAAAGAAATACGGGTTATTAAAAAGATAGCAAACAATAACGGATATGAAGACAAATCAGTACTAGGAATTATCAACAAAAAAATAAAACAGCAGAAAATCTACAAATACCTATTTAAAAAACAACCAAAGGAAATAGAAGATAAGTCATGGAGAAGAATATTATACATAAACAGATCATCCACATCATTAATTAATAAGTGCAAAAATATTCAGTTTAAACCAGCATATTATACAAACAATAACATAAGAAAATTCATTTTTAACAATAAATCAGTGATAGACAAATTAGATAATAGTGGTGTATATAAAATTAAATGTGACGACTGCGATGCTATATATATTGGACAATCTGGGAGAAAAATAAAAACAAGAGCAGAAGAACATGTTAAAGCAGTAAAAAACTTTTCGATTAATTCTGATATGGCGGACCACAGCAGAAACACTGGACATAAATTTAGTTTAGATAGTTTTAAGGTTCTGAACAAAAATGATAAAGGATACAAATTAGATATATTAGAAACTATTCATATTAATAATAATTGTAAAAATAATCTCCTAAATATCCAAATCCCTACAGTCACCTCCCCTCTCCTGAAATTGTTACTATAATAACACCCTCTACCATTCCAAACAACACCTAATTTTCACCCCCTACCCGTCCTTTCAAAATGCACATATTATCCTGTCTTATAGTTTATAGTTTAGTATTGTTAAGGTTACTGAAGATGGACGGTTGTCCGAAAACGTTTTAACCAAATATACTCACGTAGAACTGACAAAGTTTTTGTTGATTTTAATTTATTTTTGTTCACTTTTTTATGTTACTCGCAAAACATTTAACTGCCTGCCTAAGAAAATCCACCAAACCAGTGTAGCAGTAGTCCAATATGTGTGCTAGGCCTGATATTAAGGCTGATTCTACCGTATAAATCTCATTGTTTAAACCAGTTCAAGAAATTGAGAAAACTCCTGAGTCTCGATAGAATAAATATCGGTTGCAGACTGGTGGCTTGATCAAAACACTCGGATGATTTTAATGAACATACATTTTATTTTCATTCAAATTTAGAAGTACCTTCGGCCCAGACAATTGAATATTTGAAATTTAGAAAAGTCTGCTTTGAAAATGTATAAAGTTATAAGTTTATTGATTATCTTCATTGGAATCCAAAAATTCTCTTGACAAGTTCAATGAAGGCGTCCACTGGAACTCCCCTATTTCTCAACTCTTGCGCTATTTTTTGGACCTCTGGGTTCTTAGCAATGGCATCAACCAACGCTCTAAATTCTGGGCTCTCCAATTTGCTTATTAATTCGGCGAAGGCAGGACTATTTTCAAGTTTGTGTTTGTACAGAGCTGCGATTTCATCCAGAGGCAGTATGCTAATGATT
Organism: Mystacides longicornis; assembly: GCA_963576905.1. NCBI lineage: Eukaryota > Metazoa > Arthropoda > Insecta > Trichoptera > Leptoceridae > Mystacides > Mystacides longicornis. The sequence goes on along the minus strand of OY756439.1, from coordinate 10,354,554 downwards.
TCATTAATAATATCATTCAAACCCCTAGAACTTCGTGTAGCTCTCTTTGTGATTCCAAGGAAATCATGCAAGGCTTTAATCCAATCTCTGACGGGAAGACCAGCAGACTCTAAATAAGCAATAACCTGCAAAATATTGATAAATTGTTATTTTAATTTTTAACATAAAATCATATAGAAGTAAAACATTACTCAAAATAACAACTTACAGCTTCATACTCAGGGATAGCTTCCACTTCCAATACGAGATTTTTGAAGTCTTCACTAAAGATGTATGCAATGACTTCTTGTACTTCAGGATCATCCAAACTGTTCATGATTATGTTCATTATTTCTTCTGTTGGAAGTAGAGCAATAAAGTCACGAAGGTCATCCATTAGGTCACGCGAGATGCTCAATGCCTTGGTGATTCCGAAGAAATCCTTTAAGAAAGCAATAACCTCCTCTACTGGAACTCCTTTGCTGATGAGGGATTGTTTGATGCGTTGTGTCTCTGGCAATGCTCCAATTTTTCCTGCAAATGATAAAAACACGGGGCTTCTGATGTTATCAACAAGTTCCTTGAATGCGGCACTGGTTTGGAGTTTACTGTAATAAAGAGCTTCAAGCTCATCCAATGGAAGTATTGCGATGATTTCACGTCCAATTTCGACTAGACCCCTTGAGATTTTGGGGGCGAATCTACTGATTCCTAGGAAGTCATGGAGAGCATCTCGCCATTCTGTCATGGGAAGACCTGCGCCTTCCAAGTATGCAAATATCTGTAAAAAAAAATGACTCATTAATCAAATGAATTTATGCTGCACGATTTAACCATGACAAACTGATTTTGAAAACTGTCACTCACTGGTTTGTATTCCGGAATGGCCTCAATATCGAGAATAAGCTTTCTAAAGGAGTCACTGAAGATGTATGCAATCACTTCTTGTACTTCGGGATCACCTAAGTTGTTGAAGATGATTTCCATAATTTCATCGGATGGAATAAGGTTGACGAAATCACGAAGGTCGTCTAATAAATCGTAGGTAACTTGTTTGTTGGAACTTTGGAAGCGAGGGATAGAAGCTCCCTGCGCCATTAGAACCGATCCCGCGAGGGCCAACAAAATTAAAGAACACTTCATTTTGCTGTCAATGAGCCACAAAGACGCTTAACTCTCGACCACTGATGAATTTTCCGAACGTTTCCGTTTTTATACTTTTTTTTTCTGCATTCATCCTTTATCAATGCATCAATAATTGATAATAGAATTGCACCTTATACTTTATGTGGATTTGTGTTTGTGGATTATATACTTACGTTATCATAATATAATATGTGCACTCTGATCTATATTTCTCTTATAATTGGGAAAACATTAAGAAACATTTTTGTAGTACTTCATGTACATTTTATAAAAGTACAATAATATTCAAATCATATTAAATGTAATGGTTTATTAATAATTGTTATGCTTATAATTTGGTGGATATATTATTTGAGTGTAATGAAAACTTGTCAATCAGAGCTGACAAGGAATATATTTTCATGATACCAGCCATATATATAGGTATCTGGTATATAACAAAATGAAATTTCGAATAAAAATTTAATAGTTTGTCTAACGACAAACATGACGTATACGACCTTCGAACAAATGATAAGAATAGCAGCTTTCATTAATTTCTTATGAAGGGAGATGAACCCAGGCCACCATCGACATATTCTGAAGGCTTGGACCGAGGCGAGCTTCCAGGTACAGCAGACGATGAACCAAAATGTCATGCGAGCCTACTACCGATCTACAGAGGGAGGAATCTTTGAGACAACTGGACAACAACAAGACTGGCTCCTTCTGGTGCTCTTTATTGATGTGAGTGATTCCGATCAGCGGGTCTTGAAACTTAATCCCGATTTCAATGTCGACCATCAATACTATAAGTAGGTGTATATACGATGACCTCAATCTAAAACTTCGTCAGAGAATGGTTAGGTTCTATGTCTGGTTAGTGCTTCTGTATGGGGTACAGTCATGGACCCTCAATGAAATGTGGATGCATCGGCGAATACTCCACATTCCATGAACGCACATGGTCAACAATGCAAATGTGCTCCAGAGAGCAAGAGTTGATAGACAGTTGCTGATGTCCGGAAAGTATCCTATCTCAGGGGAGAGAAGTACGAGCTACTGCAGCTGACTTTGTAGAGCAAAATAGAGGGTCGATGAGGCGTGGGCCGAAAACTGATTCCCTGGCTCCGCAATGTCCGGGATTGGACTGGAATCAGAACGGTCGGAGCGCTTTTTGCGGCTGCACAAGACAAGGAAAGATACTCTCGAGTGATAGTCGACGTTGGGGAGACCCCGCATGACACGTGAAGAAGAAGAAGATTTGTATAAATCCTTATTTATACAAGTTTTTTTCATAAAGCAATACCGAATTTATAATAAAGCTACGTGAAACTATTTTCATGCATAGCAACCAAAATCTAATTGTCTTGTGTAATGACATCAAATTAACATTAAAATTTCATCGATATTGTGATGGAAATACCTATATAGTAAACCCCCTGGATGAAGATTTTAACCAGAACTTTCAATTTTCTGAAATCCATGGGTTGGCTGAAGTAGATCCTTTGGGATGTGTCCGTTCTTTTACTCTTTTTGATGTGTGTTATTTCATATTTTGTATTTTATTGGCAATTTAATTTTATTCAATTATTTATTATCGCTTACGCTACCGCGCGTGTTCAGATGTGTACAGACCCTTAGATAATCAAAATTACAAATATCTCGGATTTTAACAAAATTTGGTTTTCGATCACAAAATTGTTAAAAAAACATAAAAATGATTTCGTCAAAATATTAAATAAAGGTTATAAAAAGTTTTCTTTCAGGTAAGAACAAAATTTTGTCCGGTTACTCAATGTATGCACCTAAAATTATAATATATAATTCTTTTGTTATTATTAAGTGCAACCAAACTGAATTAAACAAGATAGATTTAAAGTTACGTACTTTGATTACAGTATAAAATAAGCATCACCCGAGATGTTTCTGGATGAGACTTGATGATAGGACACTCATTACAATTATTTGAATAGCAAAGAATTACTCCATCTTCAGTGTTATTTCGATTGTCTTTGTCTTTAAGTCAATCTACGGAAATAAGGTCTCAGATACACCGTTCAAAAGGCATGATGTCCTCATTTAGAATGTTGACAATTTCCCTTTTTATAATATCTTTAAAAGTAGTGACAATATCAAAAAAGCATCCCATATTGTCTCAGGTAAAAATAATGGCCATGATGGGCAAGTTATATTTGCAAATACGAGTATATTATTAATTCGGGGCAGAACCAAATATATTTAAAGGGTTTCTTTATGTTTTGCCTGTCTCTTTCCATCTTCTACAGGAATTCGAAACAGAGATATCTAAATTTAAGACTAAAATGGACTGTTTTGTTATTTAAATGGTTTATTTTTGTGTTTTATTTTTTTATGATTTAAATTAATTTCATAAAAAAGTTTTGAATTTGATCAACACTAACCTGGTTGATTATATATAAAATTAGTACCTAATACTGATCCCAGAAAAAACTTCTAATATGCATATATATAGAAATTTGTTTATGTACCTACCTATATTTTTTGGAATAAAAATAAATTAAATATTTTTCTATCTTAAATTAAGAGCATAGAAAACGTTAAGATCTAGTCCCGAAAATTGGCAGAAATACAAATCTATGAAATCTTTAAACGAATGATTTTAAAGGTGCTCATTTTATTGATTGTTCAATGTCTTACAGGTATCTAGACAATCTTTTTTAAATGCCACATTCTCACAAGGCCTGCCTCGGTCCCTCTGACCGTGTACGCAGGTGGACGGAAGATCCACATATATGCGAACCTTTCATAGCCCATGAACAGCTGCTCTCTGCTGCTCTGTGGGACCTAGGGAACCACAACCAATTGATGTCTGGTATCGAGAACTTCCGTAAAAATAGGAAACGCTGGAGCTTACTACAGTGTCCGGTGCGTGTGACTACGCACAGAGAAAACTATACAACACAATAATATGCTTTACAAATTTTGTAAGAGTGCCTACCTATCCGTTGCCCTGCTATGTGTACTGTGGAGAATATTTTGACGTATCTCTTTAATTCTCTGCGTCTTTCACAACACTAGAGATCAGTTTTAATATTTTGCTTTATTTTGTAAATAAATAAATAAATAATACTTTTGGCTTCTACAAAATAAGGGTGACAACCATAGACTGATCAAAAATATTACTAATAGATCCGAAAGAAACTGAAAATGTATTTTCTTGCTAGAAATAAAATTCAAGCTTTTATTTTATAAGCCAAACCGAATATCGGAAGGAAAAAAAAGCAATATTAGAAAAGGCGGAATTCATACCAGGGTACCTAGTGAGTTCGTAGCTTTTGTTATAGCACACGTAACGCACGCTAAACTAACTACCTGAAACCACTACTAAACGCAGAATGAACTACTTTTTAGTTAGAGCGAATAACTAAGGGAAAAGATCATGTAGTTCATTTTTAAGGCGGAAATAGTAAGATTTGGCAACAGCTACCTAACACGAAAAATTAAACATTGTATTTTTACAATAATGTCTACCGCGATTCTATAATTTGCCGTCAATTTGTAACATTATTTTGAAGATAGAATAGTAGACGGATACTGCCAAAATTTTGATTTCACGCGAGGAGGGAAAAAAGCACAGGGCGGCCATATTTAGAGCCCCAAACACACTACTAATTTTAATTTAATGAAGTATGCTTATAAATAATATTATGAACCTATACTTGAGTTTATTTAAATGAAATGCTAGTATTGGTAATTGATATTTGTTTTCATATTTTTTCAAACAAAATGTTAGATTAAGAATCCCAAACTTGGCCCTTATTCTCGTAGCGGTCTTATCGCTATCGCGTCTTAATGATAAGATGCAGACAAGATCTAGATCGCGATAAGATATAAGACCGTAAGTGGCATTCACGAAACGGTCAGCATCTTGTCTTAATCGTATCAATTATCTAGCTATTAAGGCAGGGGGATGCTTATTAGCCAGACGTGGTAGCTAAAATGGGATTTCGTTTCGTGAATACCACTTACGGTCTTGTCTGCATCTTATCATTAAGACGCGATAGCAATAAGACCGCTACGAGAATAAGGGCGCTTGTTGAAAAATTGAAAATTTAACAATCAACAGTAAACGGTCGCCTAAAGTCTATAATAATATCTTCATACAGATCACACCGTCCGTTAATTCGTCACAGCAACACAGAGAGGAACTCTTATGCAATGGGTTCCTAGGGAGCGGCCATCTTCAGCGGCCGTATATTACGGCAGCTTAGGACGGCGGTCTTTACGGTGACATTTAGAAAGTTCTGTGCCCGTATTATTCCCTCCGAATTTATGTATTGTTTCGGAACGTGAAAATGACAGATCTTGATTGATTTTGCTTTAGTTATTTGTTTGGAGGATGACCTGGCATCAGAGGAGGATGAATATCGTATGGGAGAAGACAATTTATATAAATCTCGTAGCACAGAAGGTGCATTTTTAATCATTTCCCCTAATTTCCACCAACCGTTTTTCATCTGCGTTTTTCTGTATTCTTTATTTTGACATTATAGATAGCTTCTTGATAACGTACGAAATCTATTAAAATTTCATCATCTTCACTTCTCCAGATGGAGTTGGACTGATTTTGTGCAGCCCAACAATGAAACTAAAAGCAAGAATAGATATTTTGATAAATATAATAATTCAGTGCTATCAATGAAAGCGTTCACGAATCATCTGACACTGACAAGACGGCGGCCGTTTTTGAAAATAACGACAATGTTTTTTGTAACTACGGTAACAAAATAAACAACGTTCTACTGACGCCGTTCTCTGAAACGTCGCATTCTTAAGAAAACAACCCATTACGAATGAACTCGGAAGCAACGCCGTTTATGGTTCCATGTGAGTATCTTTTTGTAGGAGCCAACACTCTCTTTGCCAACACACATAAGCTTTGTGCACTGCCCGAAAAAGACTGGGTAGGAAATAACTGCATAGATTGGAGCCACATCTCTACGGATGAAACTAAGTAATGCACTGGGTTCCTTGGGAGCGGCCCGTCGTATGACGGTAGTCTTTCAAAATATATGACAATGTTTTTGTTTCTATGGTAACAATATTGACAATATTCTTAGTTGACATTCACCGCTACCGCTATTGCAGTACTGTAGGCCTAGGAAAACTGACCATTAGAGAGTGATGAGCTACAAAACGACAACCACCTTCTGACATGCCTATTGCCCATTGATTGGGAAGGTCTTGCAAACTGCAAGTCACTGGAGATGATGCCCTTATGTAATTAACTTTTTTATACTGCTTTGTCGATACATTAAATTTTATTTGCCACTATATTGTGTGTTATTCTATATGCGTCTTTTCTGTTGACGTGGTCTCTCCGGAATCGTCGTCTATCTCTACCTCGTCGTACGATGTCTTCGGCCTCAAAGATCTGCCTGATAATTTTTGTCATTTTGTATTTATTTATTTTTGTTTTATTTTATTTTTTTATTTTGAAGTTAAAAAAAAACTCAGATGATATTTTTCATGTAAGTATATTCATGTGTTTTTATTTAAAAAATGATCTCATGTATAGTTTCTTTAAAATCTTTAATAATTTGTTAGGTTGGCTGTAAGACATTGCTTGCAGCAATAAGTCCGCCTTTTGGTAGTTTTTCAAAATTGTATTAACACTGTATTTTTTTTTATATCCAATAAAGATTTATTTATTTAATTAGTATTGGAATCCAAAAATTCTCTTGACAAGTTCAATGAAGGCGTCCACTGGAACTCCCCTATTTCTCAACTCTTGCGCTATTTTTTGGACCTCTGGGTTCTTAGCAATGGCATCAACCAACGCTCTAAATTCTGGGCTCTCCAATTTGCTTATTAATTCGGCGAAGGCAGGACTATTTTCAAGTTTGTGTTTGTACAGAGCTGCGATTTCATCCAGAGGCAGTATGCTAATGATTTCATTAATAATATCATTCAAACCCCTAGAACTTCGTGTAGCTCTCTTTGTGATTCCAAGGAAATCATGCAAGGCTTTAATCCAATCTCTGACGGGAAGACCAGCAGACTCTAAATAAGCAATAACCTGCAAAATATTGATAAATTGTTATTTTAATTTTTAACATAAAATCATATAGAAGTAAAACATTACTCAAAATAACAACTTACAGCTTCATACTCAGGGATAGCTTCCACTTCCAATACGAGATTTTTGAAGTCTTCACTAAAGATGTATGCAATGACTTCTTGTACTTCAGGATCATCCAAACTGTTCATGATTATGTTCATTATTTCTTCTGTTGGAAGTAGAGCAATAAAGTCACGAAGGTCATCCATTAGGTCACGCGAGATGCTCAATGCCTTGGTGATTCCGAAGAAATCCTTTAAGAAAGCAATAACCTCCTCTACTGGAACTCCTTTGCTGATGAGGGATTGTTTGATGCGTTGTGTCTCTGGCAATGCTCCGATTTTTCCTGCAAATGATAAAAACACGGGGCTTCTGATGTTATCAACAAGTTCCTTGAATGCGGCACTGGTTTGGAGTTTACTGTAATAAAGAGCTTCAAGCTCATCCAATGGAAGTATTGCGATGATTTCACGTCCAATTTCGACTAGACCCCTTGAGATTTTGGGGGCGAATCTACTGATTCCTAGGAAGTCATGGAGAGCATCTCGCCATTCTGTCATGGGAAGACCTGCGCCTTCCAAGTATGCAAATATCTGTAAAAAAAAATGACTCATTAATCAAATGAATTTATGCTGCACGATTTAACCATGACAAACTGATTTTGAAAACTGTTACTCACTGGTTTGTATTCCGGAATGGCCTCAATATCGAGAATAAGCTTTCTAAAGGAGTCACTGAAGATGTATGCAATCACTTCTTGTACTTCGGGATCACCTAAGTTGTTGAAGATGATTTCCATAATTTCATCGGATGGAATAAGGTTGACGAAATCACGAAGGTCATCTAATAAATCGTAGGTAACTTGTTTGTTGGAACTTTGGAAGCGAGGGATAGAAGCTCCCTGCGCCATTAGAACCGATCCCGCGAGGGCCAACAAAATTAAAGAACACTTCATTTTGCTTTCAATGAGCCACAAAGACGCTTAACTCTCGACCACTGATGAATTTTCCGAACGTTTCCGTTTTTATACTTTTTTTCTGCATTCATCCTTTATCAATGCATCAATAATTGATAATAGAATTGCACCTTATACTTTATGTGGATTTGTGTTTGTGGATTATATACTTACGTTATCATAATATACTGTTATTGTTATTTTGACACCTGATCAAACGAATTGTGTGAATAATAGACAAAAATTCATGGAAATATAACTGAAATTTTTTGTGAGATTTTCTTATTATTCTTTTCTACTGTCATTTAAACTTTTTGAAATTTAAAAATTCATACATTATGTTTTTATTTATTTTCTTTCTTATGTTAAAATTAATTACAATCAAAATCCAAAAAAAATATCTATTTACGGAAACAAATATAGGTAAGATGTAAAATTAAACGGAAACTTGGTAAAAAATAATATTTATTTGTGAAAAAAAAATATTTACTGTTTGTTTATTGGTTTGCTACTTCTAAATTAGTTAATTAAGGTAGACCTTTGGTTTTCATATATTCATATTTTTTCTACAAATGATATTATATAATTTTTCTCTCGTGATATTCTTCACCGAAATTGATGCAAACAGCGCGAAATTGTATTTATTGCATACGATGTTCACAAGATATTGTTCAACTGTGAGTAGATAAGTCGTAAAGTTGTTTTCACCAACTTTTCTGATAAATATTACCAGAAAGGAAAGAAAAAAAATTAAGAAAAATCCCAAAAAAGAAATAGCAATGGTTTAAAATGGAATTTGGCTATGAAAATATAAATATGCAAAAACAAGGGTCAATAAGGAATAATTCTAAATTATGATGTAATCCGTACCACAAGTATAAGTTTTCGGTGATCGAATATCGAAACGATAATCGAAAGAGTTACGATAAACTTCCATACAAAAATGATCGAATGATTCGAATAAGCGCTTATTAGCGTGCAATTAGCTTTCGATTAAACTCGTACTAGCCCCACCGTTTCAAATATTCCCCTTTTATGGCCTGTACACATCTGAGCACGCGCGGTAACGTAACCAATGCAACGTATCAAAATTCCATAGTACGCAGTTCGTGTCGAACCACCGCGAACCACAAATAAGATAAACAACTTAGATAAACAAAATTACAAATATCTCGGATTTTAACAAAATTTTGTTTTAGATCACTAAATTATTCAAAATAACATAAAAAAAAATTGCGTAAATATATTAAATAAAGTTTTTAAAAGATTTCTTTCAGGTAAAAACTAAATTTCAGGGTGGAGGTCTATAATAAAAAAAATAAAAACAAAATTATGTCGTGTAGTTGCACATAAAATTATATATTCTTAAGTGCAATCAAACGGAATTAAACAAGATAGATATTTTCAGGATAGCAGGATAGATTTTTTCATTTATTTGCAAAAAAACCTTAAGAATCCGCCAAAAGTGCATAAAAAAGTAGCTTTTAACTGACTGTTCCACTTAAATTATCACGATTCCTCTAAAATGACCCGCTATTCGATCAATATAAGCGGCATCTTAGAAAGACCCGCAAAAATTTAAGAGGAACCGCTTATATTATGTCAAAATCGTTCCTTTTTTTCAGTCACTTCTATTAAAACAACAATCAAAACAAAATAAGTTATTATTTTCAGTAAACATATCTTTTTGCTCTTGTTTCCATCACAAAAGTTACGTTAATAGTGTTATATTTCTTGATCAAGATGAATTTATTTATTTATTCAGTTTAACGGCCAATCGGCCTTTTAAAATTTAGAAAAAAAAACTAAACATACTATATGAAAGAATACAAAAAAAACGGGGAATTTATTCTTTTGAAATCACTTGCAGCTAGTATATTCACTTCGATAGATTTCTTAAGGAATATCGCTTGGATTGGTTGAAATCACATGGAATTGCCCGCAAAATTCATAATTTTAGTTGATGCTAAATTTTAGCGGTTCTGATAGGGAATTGGGGTAAGAATCTTCTGGTTTCAGAAGGCTGTTAAAATACAATATCGATGTTTATATAAACATATTACAAACATAATTATGTAATTCAATTATTAACAATATCACACTTAACACCACACTGAAAGATATGCATTTCACTATCAGATTATTCTTGATAAGACTCCTCCTATATGTTCTTAAGCTTCTTATGTCTTTTGATATCTTATGATAGACCAATGTAGCGGTGTATTTGAAGCCATTTCGTTTTCTATTTGTTCTAGGCAAATCATTTCTTAACTCAAGAGCCGCTCTCGTATTGTACTGATGTACCTTGCTATTCAATTCTTCTTCTTTTCCATGCCCATTCCCAGTTCATCTGGGGTCGGCCCTCCTGGTACGTAGTCTCCACGTCTTTCTGTCCTGCGTCATCTCACTGGTCAGCTGTCCCTCCCTCAACTCTCTCTCGATATTTGTCCACCATGTGGCCTGTGGACGACCTCTCCCCCTGGGTTGTGTGGGGATGTTGAGAGCCATCGTCCGAGAGAGTGATCGTCCCCCCTTCTATTCACATGTCCATACCATCGGAGTCTTGTCTCTTTAATTTTTTCAGGGATAGGCGGGACCCCAAAACTTCCACGAATATAGGTACTCGTTTCTAACTTTATTCAATCTTGTATCCCCCGCGGACCATCTTAACATCTTCATCTCTGTTGTATGCATTTTCTGTTCGTGTCCCTTCTTTGTAGTCCAGCACTCCGAGCCATAAAGCATAGCCGGACGAACAGCCGTCTTGTACACTTTGCCTTTGGTCTTTATAGGCATTTTTGGGTCGAATAATACTCCCGACAAGGCTCTCCACTTCATCCAACCTGTGTTCACGCGGTGAGTTACATCTATATCCACCGCTGCATCTGGCGTTATTATAGATCCTGTTGAATTTTTGGAAGAGGAGCGCCGTCTATATTTATGTTGGTGTTATCTGCGTTGCCGTCAAATATGCAAGGCATGTATTCCGTCTTTGATCTGCTGATTCTAAGTCCACTGTCCTCCAGAGCAGTCACCCACTCATTTAGAGACTCTTGCAGCTGTGCAGGGTGTTCATTTATTAATACAACGTCGTCCGCATACATCATGCACCATGGTAGCTCCCTTTGAATATTCTTCGTCAGGTAATCCATCACTACATTAAAGATCAGAGGACTCAAAGCAGAGCCCTGATGGACACCAACTTTTACATCGAAGGGTTCACCGTAGCCTGCAGGACTCTTAACCCTAGTGCTGCTATCTTTATACATATAATTTATTCACAGACTGAAGCTTGTTCATATTACTTTCCAGGTATCGAATGATTGTGTCTGTAAATGACCTACCTTTTGATTCATCATTTAGTTTGTGTCATTTGATCCTAGGCGTTTGGTTGATCTTTCTCCTCAGTGGTGTTGTCAGAGAGAAGTCTGCGACTAGGAGTCTGTGTTGTGCTGTAAGTGGTTCGCCTTCCAGTCCCTTGATCTTTTGACATGTTCTCTATTGCATAAAATATAATCGATCTGTGATGAATTTCCTGCGCTCTTGTAAGTGATCAAGTGATCGTCCTTCTTTCTATAAAATGTATTAACTATTGCCAAAATGTGTGAGATAGCTAGGTCCAATATATGTTCCCCCTGTGAGTTTAAGATACCATAACCGTGGCCTCCGTGCACCAGACTATAATCTGCATTCACCTTGTCAACATGCCCGTTTAGGTCCCCAGCCAAGTATTTGATCTCGCCTGGTGGTAAGCTCACCATCAAGTCATCCAAATCATCCCAGAATATCGTCCTTTCCTGATTTGTGCATCCAACTTGAGGTGCATATGCCGATATAATATTAATAGGGTCTTGATTTTCCCATGCTATCTTGGCAGCCATCAATCGGTCACTAACCCTGTCCACGTGTATGAGTCCGCTGCTCAAATTCTCATCAAGAACTATTCCCACCCCATTTCTTTTGCACTGTTCTCCGTTGTATATAATCCTATAACCTTCCATTTAGTCTCCTGTATGCTATTCAATGCTAATTTTAAATTAGTCTTTCACATTCCATTTGTAATTTTGTGAAGATACTTTACTTTTTTTAAGGTACGCACTTTGATTACAGCATGACGAAAAATATGCATCATCCATGACGTTTCTTGATCATAATGTATTTACTACGAAAAATAAACGCAAGATGGATGCTCAATACAAAAAAAAATATGGATAACAAAGAAATACGCCATCATCACTTCAACTCGTAGGTACTTCAGATAGCTAATTAGGTACTTAAACTTGTTAATGAATTAATTGGGTTATGAAGACATCATTCAATCAATAATATCATGTTATATTGGGATATGCCGATATAAACTGACCGAACGATTGTCGCAAATCGTCTGGACATTGTAATGGTTGATCATAGGAACGGAATACCATATCTCGTGACTATCACTATACCGTATGATGAAAACGTACATACAAATCCTAAGATACTAGTTTTTTACATGAATCGGGGCTCACTTTTACAAATCTAGTTCTAACACTTAGTTTACGATGTTAACACTCAATGTTTACGATGAATAACATAATTTGTGGTAGTTGTTTGTTTGTCAAGTGGAGTCCAGAAGACTCTTGTTATTGTTAAGACTAAACTGGACTGTTTTGTCATTTTGGCTTACTTTTGTGTTTTATTTTTTCAAGATTTTTATTAGTAGGTACTTATGCATTGACCTGGTTGGATTTAATACAAAATTACTATTTAGTTAGCTTTATAAAGTATATTACTTTTGTACGAGCCAACATTCTCCATAAGCTTTGTGCTCTGCCCGAAAAAGACTCAGGGTAGGATCACCAGGTTTAGGAAAAAGCTGCATAGATTGGGGCTACCTCTCTATGGATGAAATTGAGTAAAATTGAGTAAGCTACAATACGACAACCATCTCCTGACATGCCCATTGCCCAATGATTGCGAAGGCCTTACAATCGCAGCTTACTAGGCTAGCGAAGTATAAACCGGATAAGTAGTATAATAAATATAATGAATTATAGCTAAAATTTAGTTCTCTTTCAAAGTAAAAGTTTTCCCGGGAGGATATGCCCTTGTGGAATTTTATTTGCCGCTATATTTCGTGGTATTCTAGATTCGTCTATTCTGTTGACATGTTCTCTACTGTTGACATGGTCTCTCCAGCCTCTATCTCTTCCTCATCGTACGATGTCTTCGGTCTGCCTGATATCGACATTGCGAATTAATTATATCTCTCAGCGTCCTCCCTGTGATTGCCCTTAAGACCTTCATCTCTGATGTAATCAGCAGGTTTTTAGTTCTGGAAGTGTTGGATCTTGTTTTTACTGGGTTATGCAAGTAATATTACTACCTGAAATTTAACTCGTATACACTTTTGAAATACAGTCTCTCTACCATTAATCGGCACATAGGATCGAGACATTTGGAAGAAAGTCTCTCCACAGTGAATGCTTTGAAACATTTTCTCGTTTAAAGCATGACAAATGAACTGTATGGTTAAGATTTGGTGAAATTAAAGGTTTTGTCTCTTTGTTTATTTTATATTTTTGTTTTTTCGTCTGTGTAGAAAAAAACTCAGATGATATTTCTTATGTAAATTTATATGTTTTTATTAAAAAAATGATATCATGTAATCGTTTCTTTAACATCTTCAATAATTTATGAGTTTGTAATTAGTATTGGAATCCAAAAATTCTCTTGACAAGTTCAATGAAGGCGTCCACTGGAATTCCCCTATTTCTCAACTCCTGCGCTATTTTTTGGACCTCTGGGTTCTTGGCGATAGCATCAACCAACGTTCTGAATTCTGGGCTCTCCAGTTTCCTTATTAATTCGGCAAATGCAGGGCTGTTTTCAAGTTTGTATTTATAAAGAGCTGCAATTTCATCCAGAGGCAAGATGCTAATGATTTCATTAATAATATCATTCAATCCTCTGGAACTTCCAACACGTGTAGCCCTCTTTGTGATTCCAAGGAAATCATGCAAGGCTTGAATCCAATCTCTGACGGGAAGACCAGCAGACTCTAAATAAGCAACAACCTGCAAAATATTGATAAATTGTTATTTTAATATTTAATATAAAAACGTATAGAAGTAAAACTTTACTCAAAAGTTCAACTTACAGCTTCATACTCGGGAATAGCTTCCACTTCCAATACTAGATTTTTGAAGTCTTCGCTAAAGATGTATACAATGACTTCTTGTACTTCAGGATCATCCAGATTTGTCAAGATTATGTTGATTATTTCGTCTGTTGGAAGTAGAGCAATAAAGTCACGAAGGTCATCCATTAAGTCACGAGAGCTGCTCAATGCCTTGGTGATTCCAAAGAAATCTTTCAAGAATGCGATAACTTCTTCTACTGGTACTCCTTTGCTGATAAGTGAGCGTTTAATACGTTGTGTTTCTGGGAAGTCAGCGATTTGTCCAGCGAATGAAAGGAATACGGGGCTTCTGATATTGTCAACTAGTTCCTTGAATGCGGCGCTAGTTTGGAGTTTTCTGTAATAAAGAGCTTCAAGCTCATCCAAAGGAAGAATTGCGATGATTTCACGTCCAATGTCGACGAGACCTCTGGAGCTTGTGGGGGCAAACCTGCTGATTCCAAGGAAGTCATAAAGAGCATCACGCCATTCCTTCATGGGAAGACCTGCGCCTTCAAGGTATGCAAATATCTGTAAGAGTTATCACACATTAATTAAAAGAAATTATACTACACTATTTAACCCTAAAAACGCGGATTTTATTTCCTCACTCACTGGTTTGTATTCTGGAATGGCCTCAACATCGAGTATGAGCTTTCTGAAGGAGTCACTGAAGATGTATGCAATCACTTCTTGTAATTCAGGATCACCTAAGTTGTTGAAGACGATTTCTAAAATTTCATCTGATGGAATAAGGTTGACAAAGTCGCGAAGATCATCCAACAAACTGCGCGAGTTGGTCAATGCCCTGGTGATACCAAAGAAATCTTTCAAGAATGCGATAACTTCTTCTACTGGTACTCCTTTGCTAATGAGTGAACGCTTAATGCGTTGTGTTTCTGGGAAGTCAGCGATTTGTCCAGCGAATGAAAGGAATACGGGACTTCTGATATTGTCGACTAGTTCCTTGAATGCGGCGCTAGTTTGGAGTTTTCTGTAATAAAGAGCTTCAAGCTCATCCAAAGGAAGAATTGCGATGATTTCACGTCCAATGTCGACGAGTCCTCTTGAGCTTGTGGGGGCAAACCTGCTGATTCCAAGGAAGTCATAAAGAGCATCACGCCATTCCTTCATGGGAAGACCTGCGCCTTCAAGGTATGCAAATATCTGTAAGAGTTATCACACATTAATTAAAGTAAATTATACCACACTATTTAAGCCTAAAAACACGGATTTTATTTCCTCACTCACTGGTTTGTATTCTGGAATGGCCTCAACATCGAGTATGAGCTTTCTGAAGGAGTCACTGAAGATGTATGCAATCACTTCTTGTAATTCAGGATCACCTAAGTTGTTGAAGACGATTTCTAAAATTTCATCTGATGGAATAAGGTTGACAAAGTCGCGAAGATCATCCAACAAACTGCGCGAGTTGGTCAATGCCCTGGTGATTCCAAAGAAATCTTTCAAGAATGCGATAACTTCTTCTACTGGTACTCCTTTGCTGATGAGTGAACGCTTAATACGTTGTGTTTCTGGGAAGTCAGCGATTTGTCCAGCGAATGAAAGGAATACGGGACTTCTGATATTGTCGACTAGTTCCTTGAATGCGGCGCTAGTTTGGAGTTTTCTGTAATAAAGAGCTTCAAGCTCATCCAAAGGAAGAATTGCGATGATTTCACGTCCAATGTCGACGAGTCCTCTTGAGCTTTTGGGGGCAAACCTGCTGATTCCAAGGAAGTCATGAAGAGCATCACGCCATTCCTTCATGGGAAGACCTGCACCTTCAAGGTAGGCAAATATCTGTAAAAAATATCACACTTTAATGAAAGGAACTTATACTACACTATTTAAGCCTAAAAACAGGGATTTTTTTTTCACTCACTGGTTTGTATTCTGGAATGGTCTCAACATCGAGTACAAGCTTTCTGAAGGAGTCACTGAAGATGTATGCAATCACTTCTTGTAATTCGGGATCTCCTAAGTTGTTGAAGACAATTTCCAAAATTTCATCGGAAGGAATAAGATCGACGAATTCACGAAGGTCGTCTAATAAATTATAGGTAACATGTGTATTAGAACTAACAAACTGATCATTGATATTTTGGAAACGAGGGATAGTAGCCCCCTGTGCCATAAGAACTGATCCCGCGAGGGCCAACAAAATTAAAGAGCACTTCATTTTGTTGCAGTGAGCCACAACGACGCTTAACTCTCGACCACTGATGAAATATGTTAGTATTTCCATTTTTATAGTTTTTTTTCGAAAACTTTTATCAACGTATCAATTTATCAAGGATTAGATACCTACTTTAAATACAAAATAGTGTATAATTATCTTGATGTTTCTCGAGTAATCAGAAAATCGTTAGCTAATCCTATGATAAAAAGTAGCATTAACCAGTAGTTGCGATAAAACGTTTAGTTGTAGTTTTGTAACACCTTCCTCAAAATGATTACTCTCATAAATATTTTTTTTCTGTTACTATTTTTATGTCGAACTTTTTCTTGACTGAGTTTAATTGCTTGTTATGTTGATTTTGAGTTTTATTTACAGAACATTGATAGAAATCTGTGTTGAATTTAGGTTTTCGTATAAGAGATTTTGGTTATATTTTAATATAACATCCAGTTTTTGTGGTCGTGTTTTTAAATAAGCATTTGTTTTTTTTTCTTTCTACATTATACAAAGTCCAAATTCTTTGACACTGCAATAATCGTTATTGCTTCGTTTATTTTTTCTTTTAACCATTTTGTCAATCCCTTGTCTTTCTTGTTGTATACTGATTATCCTATAGTGTTCTCATCTTCAAATTTTTTTTTGAACAAAGTGAAAGCTTTCGTTTTGTTTGTATGATGATTGGTCTGCAACAGGAAAAAAAGCATTATTCTCTCTATTGCCAGTGCTCAAATCAAGAAGTGACCATAGGAAAACAATGATCACTCTTTATAAAACATGCAAGCAAAGCATGAACAACTGCGAAATACGTGGAAATACTGGAGACATTACAGGGAAGAGTGCTTCGTAAGATTTAAGGTCCCTTAAACGATGGAAAATACGATTTTAATGGAGAGCTAAATAATATTTAAAAAGTACTGAAATCTCTGCCCAAAATCTCTGAAAATGCTAGATTCTTCACGGATACCGAAGATAATCCTGTAGGGGAATCCGGAGAAGGGAAAGAGGAGGCAGACCCAGACTACGTTGGCAGGACGATGTCAGAGCAAGTTTGAGGCGAAGGCTAAGGAAGGCCAACGCTTGATACGAGCTGTAGAGCCATCGAAGAAGACAATGTTTAGTCTAGTCTTGGAAATTTCCAAGAATTTCACGGATTTGTACATAATTATTGATAATGGTCTGCATCCTAGAAATAATGAAAGAACAATATTCATTTGAACGTATTCTCCTACTACCGAACACACCCCTAAACTCGGACCACCATGATCACAAGACTAGATCGGGTAATAATGTGCGCCCCATCAAGCATCGCCTGGCGAAAGTCTCCAAGAGCTTCATATGCCATAGTGTGCGCACTTATAATAAATTACCTGAACCATTTAAATGCATGGATGATGATACCTTTCAGAGAGAGATAAAGAAGTATCTGGTTGAACAATGCTATTATTCTATTGACGAGATGTTAAATCAAACTTAGCCTTTTTTTTATTATCACAGGGTTTAACTACACTTGTTTGCGACTGGGCTTGCCCTTGAACTTTCCGTTTATCCATTGGTCCACATTGAATTCTCGTTGGGATGGCCCCTTGGTAGAGTGCTCTCATTTGTTGTCAGTCAAACAACCTTTTTAATCTCGGTGACTCTCGCGCTATTATGGTATATATATATATTATTTTTTTAATTGATTGTATTTTTTTTTACTGCATTTACTGACAGGAGACTGAAAGGCTCTTTACACCTTTTCAGCCTCGCCCACTTATGTATTTTTCTATTTATATGCATTTTTCTGTACTATAAAATATCACCCTTTTGAGATTTTTGTGACTTTCAAGATGTCTACATAATATACCTATTTATTTTTAATTACATCTGCTGACAGGAGACTGAGAGGGCCATTTACACCTTTTCAGCCTCGCCTACGTATTTCATTTGTCTATTTCGTTGTGTACTTTTGAAGATTGTTTCATGTGCGATTCTTGTTTGTTTTCCTATTATTTTGTATCATTTTTGTTTGAATTCATTAATGTAATATTTTGTATGATTTTGTTATGATTATGATTTTGACGACTCCAAGTGCCTGAAAAGGCCTAGGGATGAGAATGATAAATAAAAAATAAAAATAAATATTGAATTAGACCTGTTTACTATTAGATTTCTGACATTATTGTACTTCGTTCTTAACATGGAAAAAACATCACCCAGTCTTTGAATTATGTGTTAGAAGCAAGGTTTTTCTGGCAGTAGGTACACGGAAATATCAAGTAACTTTTTCTTGCGTTTGCTTAAGTATTTAGTTTTTGAGGTTACGACAGCGCTTCCCAGACAAGACCACACTTTCTTTACATTTTCGTATCTTAGTTTCTTCTGTTTATAAAATCATTGATGATTATTTACTCCTGGATACATACGATGACATAATATTTTTGTTTTATCTACAAATTTAGAATATTCCGAGATCTTGATAAAAAGTCAAACAAAATGATAAAGTAATTTATTTTTTGATCATAATCGTGATAAATACATCTGAACATTGAGATGCATTAAAATTTTGAGAGTGAGCGTAGATATGTAGTGTTTATTATATTATTTATGTTTTTTTTTCGTATACGCAGATGGTTCATAAAAATCTGTAATTCTCAAGGTGAGTCCACCAGTGTGCCGAATAAAAAGACTTTCATTGTGGTGGGGGGGATACGGAGGCAATAAGAGCTCTACATTGCACTCGTTCCCGCAATGACTCATTCCCACACCATGTCCAATTTAAACTGTTTGATGCGTGTGTGCTCCCCGTTCTTTTCTATGAGTGTGAGTCCTGTCACTTGACCGAATCCCCAAGAGGTAAAAGAGAGAACAAGCCTGCACTCTTTTCTATCCAAGCACACTTCTTTCGCTACTTCCACCGACATACCATTTCTCATACAACCTCTCATATTTCTCTTGAGGACAGAATCGGTGTGTTCGATCCACGCCATTCTGGGTCGACCATGCTTCTTATACGAAAAAACCGTTAATGCTTAAAAAGGTTTATTATACTATGTCAAAATTTACGAAAGTATTCCATTCTAACTGCCTACAAATAAATTTAACTGTTGATTATGGTATGTACACGTCAGAACACGCGCGGCAACGTAACCAATGTCACTTTACTTGCAACGTATCAAATTCCAAGATGGTGACGAACCACGGCGACTATGTAAAATTGATACGTTGCATGTAACATGACATTGGTTACGTTGCCGCGCGTGTTCTAGTGTGTACAGGCCCTTAAAAGACGGTCGTAGGGGTTAATTTTTTTATAAAAAATAATTATGAATTAGATATATTAATATATACCCGTCTTGCTTTACGTTTTTAATTCAGATTGTCAGGCTTGATCGGTAGGTAATTAAACACTATTAAACAGGTTCTAGTCTAGCTTCTCATTACTTAACAGACCTCTATAACTGACATAAGGACAGAAAAAGAAGAATGACAGTTTCACAATTCATAAAAAGAGAGAAGAATGACACTGTAGTGTTTACAAAAAGGAAATAAGAAAAAAATATAGTCTGCCACTCACATGGAAAAAAAAACTGCATGTATCATAATATGTTACATCTCACACTTGATTCAATTTCACTGTTCAATAGAAGGGTAAAAAATTCCTTTAATAATAATACGAACCTACCTACATACATAATATGCAAATTTTACTCTCAATATGGTTTGAGTCTTAACTACATTCCCTAAACCCTCTATGTGTGGAATGGTACAAATTTTATGTGATTGATTAATGATAACGGCAGCTGTTTTACCGACCCGAACGTCAGTCGAAACGTAATACGAAAATGTACTTTCATTTCAATGTTGATAAAATGTGTTTTATATGGTTTGAATTACATTTATTTTTATTTCAAAACAATCTTGAATCTTTTAAATACGTTTTTATATAGTAATCTTTTAAATACGTTTTTAAATACAGTCAAACTTTGGTTCTAAGCAACATTTACATGAGTAAATGCTGTTTTCAAAAAATGGCCATCTGTGTTTACGGAGATTTTAAGTAACCGACCCAATACCTGACACTTTAAGAAACGGAAATGAGTTTTTTGCAATTGTATTTTTTATTTTTCCAGAAATTGTAAAATAATAAATACCTACTAAAGTTTCGGCTATGTATTGTTTAATGACATAATTATTTTTAATTATTTTATTTATTTTAATTAAAGAAATAAACATGAGCTATTGTGACATTAACGTTGCGCAAGATCGAGCGCAATGGAGAGCTCTTGTTGCCTCCCTATGCCCCTAAGTGGGGTCTAAAGGGAGTTTGGATTGGATTGTGATCCTTGTTTTTGATACCAATAGCTGGCATGCCGTAAAAGTAGTTGGTCCAAAAGCTGACACCCCAATAGCTTTTTCGATATTGTTCGAATTTCAAAAACTATTTAAGCACTGAATGTGTATCAATGCTTGAATATTTCATTTCTCCATTTTACACTGACATCGTAAACTTCAGATGGCCAAAATATAATAATTATAGGTTGGTTGGAAGAAATTGGCCCAGGCAATAAGCCCGCCAATTTTGGTTCATTATTCTTTTATATTTTACCAATAAAGTGTATTATTATCATTATATAAACCATTTGAAGGGTGATGTCAAAAACTCCAGCTTGGCTCTGTGTAATTCCTCGTGTCTGAGAAGATAGCTTCTTCCCGTTCTATTTTAAGCTTAAAAAAACTTATTGAGGCTAATGGGCTTAACAACGAGTGGATATACCACAAGCTCTAGATATATTTGAGACTATTAAATTTGTGATTTTTGATAAGCCCTTTCCAGCACAACATCAAACGATGGATCTTAAGTTTACCTTCCATAAAATCTTTATCTTTCTTGTTCTTTTCCACAGAAGTTAGCGAATATAATATGTGAGTAAGCCCACGGATTCTGGGTAAATCTTGTTAGACCTGCAGCCTTCAGCACCCCAAACCACGCACTTTTTCATGTTTGCAAGCCACCAGCCTAATTTAAGCCCTGTCCTGATTGCTCTCTATTTTTACTTCCACAATTAATTGCTGGGGATCAAAATATTTACCATTCCAGAAGATGTAGCCGAAGTATGCTGCGTTTATTCTTTTTACTGTGATCAAATCGCCACCTTTACGCACATGTCAGCTACTGGGAAACAGATCAACTAGAACTACCCATTACCTGACACCCACTCTAAATTTAAAACAACCATTTACTTTTAATGGAAGTAGCAAAATATTTAAAGAACATTAGGTTTTATAATTTTGTGTTAATAACGAATTGAAATTATTAAAAAAAAAAAAAAAAAAAAAAAAAAAAAATTATGAAAGTGTTGCCTTAATACCCTTAGAAAAAGTTCGAAAAAACCTTAGTAAAATCGCAATGTTCGCTTTACATTCGAATAAAAATTATCGAAAAAACCTTAGTAAAATCGCAATGTTCGCTTTACATTCGAATAAAAATTTATGGTAAGTCCACTATATCAATTACACTGAAAAGTCACAGGCACTGGCTAAAACAATAAAACTATGCATAAAAGCTCTTAAAAGTAAAAGTAAATCGCATATTGGCCTTACTAGAATGTTTCAAAGTGAAAAATGTCAGCTATTGGATAGCTGTCAGGTATTAGGTCGGTTACCTATAATTATGAAGATTTTGTAATTATAGAAATTTATTAATTACATTAAATATATTTGAGAAATTGTAAAAAAATGTATCTATGATTACCATAAATATATCTGCAAGGATCCACGACGATTAAAATCCAACGCAGAACCTACGATTTTAGCGTGATGCTCCAATATACAAAAAAAAACAAATTTACAAACATTACTGAATTATTATGTAGATGATTATTATTGTGATGTATGCGATAAAAATACACATAACGGAGTTTAACCATATAAAATCGTTAGGCGCCAAAAAAATTGATATCAATCCACCGTCTTAACTACCTGTCAATAATTGAGTTAACGCAAAAAGACTTCATTTTAACAAATATGATTGAAGGTAGATAATAAAGAACTCACTTGAAGATGTCACTATAACTAATGTTTTAATTAATACGAACACGTTTTCTACCTAAAAAAAATTATATTTATCTTTAGTGACAATAGAATGTTTAATTATATGTTTTTTTATTTAATTAGATAGGTTTATTATTCAAAGGATGTTGATGCACAACGTTCTAATTATGTATAGATTTTTGCGCCCATTTTTCAGGACTATCTCTTATCGAATATCAACTAATGACTCTTTAAGGCTATGTCCTAACTGAAAAGTGATCGCGCGACCATGCGATGAGCGATCATACAATGTTCTCAATTTGAACGATCCATCCACGTTTGAGTACATATATGAAAGTATGAAATTAAGTATATTTTCACGGTAACAATTGATTACTGATGTTTGATTTTTAATTTTACAGCGCGGACTGCCCCACGTGATTCTCTCATGTAAATAATATGAATGAAAAGATGATTAAAAAGTTTCTTGAATGACTCACAGTGAACTTCCTCTTCCTCTAAATCCTATCAAGAGATCCAATAAATGCCAGATTGTGCACAGTATAAAATCTGCATTATGTCAAAATGTCAACACAGTGATTGATGTTACCTATCGTTAAAATCAAAACAATTGACAATGTTGACACATTTTAATCTAAACAACCAAATAACAGGCGAAATGCGTCTCTTATAAATATTGTGACTTTTCTTCGGAACGATCAGTATTATTTCGAATTCACGATGAAGGCAACTTTGGTGCTGTGTTTGTTCTTGGCCAGTGCTGCCTTCGCTGCCAACGAGCAGTTCATGAAGGATCTGGATGATTTCGAAAAACTCATTCCGATCGATGAACTGATTGAACTCGAGAGACGATATGAAGAAAAGCCAGAATTCATGGACGTTTTGAGATACGTGTTTGAGAGTCAAGAATTCAAGGACATTCTCGTCAGCTTGGAACAAGTTCCTGAATACGTAGAGGTATGTTAATTTGAACCTCTCTTTTCCAAGACCTCTCCAGTACACGGAATACCCAGAACTTTACACACGCAATATTTTTATAAATATGTTGGTTGTTATTTCGGATTCTGTTTCTTGGTGTGTTCCTGATGTTATTTGGAACATTTAAGTTGTTATTTGTTGATTATTATTAAGATGAATCCAATTACAAATTATTCATATCCTCGATATGGCACCACGAATAATATCCGCGAATTTACTGACTGTCAAGGTTGTAAATTGTAATGTTTGTAAAGGTGGTGACTTAGTAACAAATCATATTATGGTCTGTACACACACAGTCCATTAGATACCGAAGATTTTTTTTCTATTAAGATGACGTGATTTCTTGAAAAACTTTTGTCATCTTGCAAAAATGTTGTAATAAGAACCTTTCTCATTTTTTATCTCTGATTTTCAGTACTTGAAGTTTTTGGATGAAGCCGGATTGGATATTTTCGAAGAATTGAGATTGTTCTACGAAATCGTTGGTCTTCCTCCACCAAATATTCCAATGCCACACAAATACCAGCGCAGCCTTCAGAGAGGCATCATCGATGATTACTGCAAGGAATTCAGCGCTCTTCTTCCCAAAGAGGCAATCAAAGAAATGCACGAAAAGAAACTGCAAGAGAGCGAAGCCTTCAAATACTTCAAAGACAGGGTCACATCTGATGAAGGAGTAAGCATCATGCACAACTTGATGAATGTTCCAGCAATTGAAAGTGCTCTGGCCACATTTGCTGAAAACGGTCTTGAAGTAACCAGCATTTCATTCTTGATTGCCGAAATGTTTGGATTCATGTAAATTGTCAAATAATACACACAAATATTTCAACTCAAATGATTTTATTTGTCCCATTTTCTTACCTTAAATAGTGGCTGAGGGCTGATTACCGGCTCAGGTTGAAAACCCTTTTACATTACAATTGAGAGAATATTAATTCAAATTCTTGAAAATAAACAAAATGGTTCGAACTAAACTTACAAACGCAAAAAAACGCAACAATTTTTTGGTCCGTAACATTTAACCCTGTAAACTTGTAAAAAAAACAATGATTAAATAAAAATATTGAATATAATAAAGAAACTGATAAAATCAAAACCAAAAGAGACTCAAAAAAATTAAATGAAAAGGAATGTGGATGGAGCGGGGTAGTGGGAAGAACAGATAAATTTACAGGCAGCAGAGTCTGCATTAAAGAAAATCATGTTCGCTTTAACAGTTCTCTTGAATGACTTCAGACTTTGAGTCAGTCTAAGGTTCGATTGGAGATTATTCCAGAAATGAGCACCCTGAACTGCAAAAGAGTTCGAGACATGAGTTCTGTTGATCCATGTATGTAGGAATATAAAAGATGCGCTGGTTGTTAGACCTCAGAAGCAAACCATGACAAGCCATTTATATAATAGGTGAATGAATGCGAGTAAATGGAGTTCACGCCTTTGTAGTACAGTAGGGCATTTTAGGTTATTGTGAAATGCAGAAATGTGATCAGATCTATTCAAGTAAAAAATATACGTCTTAGTCTAGCATTCTGAAGTCAATCTAATTTGTTAAAAAGTTCCTGTTTCATGTCCCAGACACAACATTAACGTAATCAATTAGCGGCAAAATTAAGGATTAGACTAATAGAATTTTCACTTTTGTGGGTAAGAACTTTCGAAGCAATTTGAAAGTACCTACTTACTTACTTTCCGTATCCATATATTTTGAAAGTGTGGGAATTATAGAAAAAATCTTGAATGCTTTAAAATTATAGTTCCATAAGTCTCGAATCCATGGCCACGTCCAAATTCTTGACTGTCGCCGAAGGTGGTATGACTACTAAAATCATAACAGTAGGTATGGGCTTATGCTTTTCATTCTGGAAATTGAGTATGAGCTGCCGATAAATATTGTTTGGGTTTTCGAAGCAAGGAAAAGTTCATGAGCACTTTATTGGCATTTATTGGTATATCATATCCTTCTATGGGATATACTGTAAAATTTGGCGTGTGTATAAATATGCAAATCATCTGCATATAATACTTATATGGAAACGGCATGACAGTTGTTTCACTATAGGGTTGAAAGACAAGAAAAAAATAACGATGTAAGTATCCCTCCTTTAGGAACACCCGAGACGGCCTAACGCATTGCCACCTATCCTTTAAGTACGAGGTAAACCAATCTGTAAATAACAGTAACTTCGAAATAACAGTAGAAGACGGTCGTGAGCGCGTAGTGGTTTGTTCCATTTAAAATCGAACATCAGTTATGAATTCTTTGAGTTTTTAGTTGTTACATATTCGTTAAGATCTAGTCCTGAAAAAAGGTCACAAGAATCTAGACATAATTAGAACGTTGTGCTCCAACAAAGCCAATAGGCAATAAAGATGAGACATTAACAAAAATGGATATAGTCATATCCTGGCACCGAATACATGACAGCAGTCGCAGTCTTTAAATTTGGATGCTCTCTTGTTCTCAATAATTTCCAACTTTTATCTCTATATTTCATTAACAACTAGCTTTGCCGACAGACGTTGTCCTGTAGTCCTTACTATGATAATTGATTTCAAAATTGTAATTTATACAAAATAACGTTTAAAATATGTTAGAATGTTAAAAAATTATTTCTGAAAGCTCGAAAAAAATTCCATAAAAAATCAGCGAACCAATATTTTTATTTTTTCATCAATTTTTTTATGTCAATGGGTGTCAGGTAAACAATAATATTGTTGTTTTAGATTTTTTCAGAGATGGCGTTGGCGTCGCAGGAAATCCATTCCATACTATCTTTAATATTATTTCTGGTGACGATTGATCTAAATCTGTATTTTAACTGCATTTATATACGTTCTAAATGCAAAATTTAAACGTTTTATAACCTCGACAATAAGAAAATTCAAGTTATTACTAATATAGCAAAAATATTATTATCTTGACAACATAATTTCGATAAAAATACATTATTATTTTACAATCATAAATAAAATCTTTTAATTTTTTACAAAGACCAATAGAACTTATCGATATACTTATTCATATTATAATATCTTCGCAAACAAAAGTTACATACTTTATCGTTATCTTTGACATGTGTCAAGAGTTTGAAACGTTAAAAAAAATCGACAACAATTCTATACGCCTTTATATTATGTAAATTTAGTCTTTCACTTCGATTAGTGCTGGTGATATTCAAGATGAAGCTCTTGCTGTTTCTGCTGGGGTGTTCCCTACTGGCCTGCCCTTCTGAGGCAGCCAGCGATGAGCTGATGAAAGACTTGACCGATTTCTTACAACTTCTACCGACAGAAGAAATCGAAGCCATTATGAACCAGTATGAAACAAACGCAGAATTTGTGGGCATTTTGAAATACATCTTAGAAAGTGACGAATTCAAAGAAATTGTTCTTGGACTTGAAGCGATTCCCGAATATATGATAGTAAGTGATTTTTGCTTATAAATATTTCATTTTAATCATCGCTGACTCTGCAGATATAATTGTAGTAATATTCGATAAAAGTTATTCCATCTCCTCGAATAAATTCGTAAAATAATAGGATCTTTGTAGTAAGATTACAAAAAAAGAGTGTCGTTTAAAATTAAATTATCTTTTGAAACAAGACGGATACCAACAAAATTAAATTACATAATATTTATTACTTTTACGTTAATTTTCTTTCACTATTTACACCCTTTTTATGGATACAAAATAATTTCAATGTTAATATTTCATAAATTCAAACGTATAATTTTTTTGAATAAACAAATCAACTCGTTTCTTTACAAAGGTATCAGTAGCTACAGCCGGAGAAATTTACAGATTCAGACAATTTTGTCTAGAAAATCAAGGGGATTATTCACGAAACGGTACCAGGCTTAAAGCCTGAAATAAAACTAAGACGAAGTAATTCTCAAAAAAATATATTTATATAAAACCTTTTTTTAATGAATCTAGGCTCTCCCAATGTGAACACTTATACACTTTCGACATCTCTCACATAAAGCAAAGGTTGTATTGTGAAAGTGGAAACGATCGACACCGGGATCCGAACCCACGGCGTTCAGTACGACGTTCATACGAAAGCCGTCGGCTGATACCACTGGGCTAACCAACCGTCTCGAAGCGGTATAAGAGGAAATACTAAACTTCTAAAAATTTGAACGCATTTCGACGGATAATTTTTTTTAGAGATTCTGAATGGTTTAAGCTTTTAACTAAGTTTATGCATTTTATTTCATCTTGGTCATCTTGTTTACTGCGTTCTTCAAGATATTATACTAATTGTCAAGGTTACACTGTCTCTTTGCCGCTCTCATTATTTTACTGCCAGTGAAAAAGATAAACATAGAATGCGTTGTACTTATCTCAAAAAATACTGCGTTGGTATTGATGCTACAGCCGCTTTTCTTTCCTAGGATCACAGAACATAGCACATAGGTACATTCATTCGCTAATATAATTCTTTTTTTTTTGTAGCTCCTAAGATTCTTTGACGAATCTGGATTGGATGTCTTCTCACTTTTGGGTATTATTCATGAGACACTAGGTCTTCCACCACCAAACATCCCAGTGCCTTTGAAATATCAACGCGATCTCACCAAAGGAGTGATCAATGATATTTGCGAAGAAATCAGGGAAATTCTTCCAAAAGAAGAGATTGACAAGTTGCACCAAGAAAAACTAAGAACAAGTGATGCGTTCAAGTATTTTGTTAGCAAGATGACCTCAACTGAATCCATGCGACTCATAACAGATTTGGTTCTTAACGATGACTTCACGATCGCCGTACAAACTTTGAACGACAATGGAGTGGACTTGTTGGCCATGATAGACTTGAGTGCCGAAGTATTTGGGTTTTAAACCAACAGTTTATCCATATTATGTAAAATAATCTACCCTGTAAATATCTTTTTTATTCAACAGTTAAATTTAAATAAATTTTTATTTTATGATTAAAATGCTCTATTTTTTGCGCAGTGTTTCAAGACTCTGCGATGAAACAGCACGCCTTGGCCTTCGAGTCAATGTCAGTAAAACGGAGCTCATGGCGAATAATGCCTGCCCCGATAAACAGCTACCGACAACCATCGACGGTCACCCACTGGGCTACGAGTTTTTAATTGCACGCAAATAAGCGCTTATTAGCGTGCAAATAGTGTTCTTAAATCAAACGATCGAATCATTCGATCATTTTTGTATGAAAATTTTTCGAAATTCTTTCGATGATCGTTTCGATATTCGATCATCGAAAACTTATACTAGGGCTACAGGTCTCCCGGGTGGATAAATTTAAATACTTGGGAGCAATCATTACCACCTCTGGTGACCTCGGGGCTGAGCTCCCGATACGTATCGGTATGGCAAGTGGCACCTTTAACAACATGACCAAGATTTGGAAAGCGTCGGCGTTTAGTGTCGAGACGAAATGTAATGCGTGTGTGTTGCCCATTCTCCTATATGAGTGTTAGTCCTGGCACCTGACCAAAGCCCAGACACAAAAAGTCTCGGGGTTCGAAATGAATTCAGGAGAATTTTGGGTGTAAAATGGTACCACCGCGTCAGGAACGACGCTATACGTCGGCGCACCCAGCGTGAGCCCATCACTTCTACCATTATTTATTTATTTATAAATTAACGGCAAATTGCCTTTTAAAGAAAATAAAAATTACAAAGAGAGCAACAAAAAACACAAAAAAGAACAAAAAAAATACAATACACACAATTTCTTTCCATAAGCACTACGGTGATAAAAAGTACATGTATTGTCTGTTATTTGTAGGTATAGTAGGAGAATACAACAATATGAGAATAGGTATTTAAAAGGCTATTGGGAGGCTATATTATTATGTGGAGGAGATGGACTTGGCTGGGACATGTGTTAAGGATGCCGAATGACAGTTGGCCGAGGAGAGCGCTGTTCTTCCTCCCATCAGAGTCCCGAAGACGAGGAAGACTCTCTCACACAGTGTTCCGCTCCTTCGAAGCAGAGCTGAGGGATTTGGTCATGGTGTGGGAGGAGTTCATAAACATTGTGCAAGATCGAGCGCAATGGAGAGCTCTTGTTGCCTCCCTATGCCCCTAAGTCGGGCGTTAAGGGAGTTTGGATTGGATTTTATATCATCTAAAGACGATTCACGATCACTCCATCCGTCCAAATGGAGCGATGTCACTCCAAAAATGATTGAGCGTGAGTGGGGAAAACAAAATGGATGATGTGGAGTGATAGGGTGAATAGGATATCCATCAGTCTCGATAAGGCATGCTCCCAGTCGTTACGTCACTTGATTGTCAGTTGGTTCTTCTTCTTCTTCTTCAAAACATGGTTCAAATTTGTTTCATTTTGTAATCACCCTGCCACCAGCGTACAGCGTGTATTAACGTAGTGAAACTTCGTTAAAATTATTGAAAAAAAAACTCAAGTTGCACACCTTTCAAAAGTGGATCACATCCATTTGGAGTGATCGTTAATTGGACAATTTTTTTGGAGTTCATCCAATGTCACGCAATTTGGAGTGATCTTAAATGGGGGGCTAGCTTCCCAAATTTCGATCATGAAAATATACTCTATTTTTCTAGCTTTGGCACTTTGTTCGTTTGGTTTAAATGCGTCTTTATGGTGCGGTTATAGCAAACGAACAAAGTGCCAGAGCTGGAAGTAGAGTATACTTTCATTTATCGTTATATTGGACACCATGGAAACAACAACTAATTAATGGGCGATGATAATTCTTTGTCTTTGTTTTTTTTTCTGTGGTGACCATATTATCAACGATCAAGAAAATATACCTACTCTATTATCCAGCTCTGGCTCCAGATTCGTTCGTACGAACCCATGTTCGTTTGGGATAAACGCACCTTAATATTATAATGTATTCGGTTGAATGAAAACAAAACATATTTTCAATTGGGTACTTAATTAATAAGATAAATACTAAGTACTAATGCTATGAGTTTTTAGCGAATAATAATAATATGTTATTACTTATTAAATCATTATCACGTCTCGTAATCCAAAGCAGATAAAATCTTTCCATGTCATGTTGTCAGACTCTGATAGTAGGATTGACAAGAATTATTTTTCATAAGCATACATCAATATCATCTTTCGCCATTCTGAACCTTAAGTCTAATGTTGGTACTACAAGGTTCAATAGATGATCAACCATGAAACCTGATTCTTTACCAAAGCCCACAAATGTCACAAAAGCCTTAAATTCCAAGACCAATTAATAATTTGCAAGAATTTTAGAACAAGATAGTACCAAAAAGATGAATGTAAACTTAGATATAAAATGTTGAAAAATACTGATTAACATAAAATAGAGAAGTTATCATGTTTTTTGTACAGCATTGGAGAAACCAGAGTCAGGAATTTAGTTCGTGAGAGCTCAAGTACCGTAAAACGAGGTGAATAGACACACTTCCAAACTTTGAAATCGTTTGAATTGTAATATGCAGTTGTAGGTAAATACCACCTTGTGCTTCAGGAGAAAGCAATATCAATGTCTTAAATTATTATACCATTGAATCTGGTGAACTGGCATTCTTCCATGATATGGTTGACGGACTCCACCTCGCCACAGGGGCAGTTGGGGTTATTCCGCTTGCCCCATTTGTGGAGGCCACTACTTCTGTGCCTGGTTCTAATTCAATACTGCAACTGGTAAATGCGTGCCAGGTAGCATTGTTCTAGGGTCACTTATGAGTCCACGAGTGTCAACATTGGAATCCATCCAAGAGCGCCTCCAGTCTTCGTTGGTGTCGAAATTGCTGGATACCAGTTGCCCTCCCAGTTTTCATCAAGGGTTTCGGGACGTAAAGATAGAACGCCTTACGATACCCCTGGGTAACATACCTACATTAGATGTGGCTTAAAAAGATATATCAAGAGAGGCAAAAAATACAAGAAAAAGGAGTCTAAGATAGATTTTACTGGTCAAAAAGTCCACATAAAAAAGAAATTGACGAATATGACAAAATTCCAACCAGAATCTAAGTAGTTCCATAAAACCGAACCAAAGTAGAAAATACCAAGCTAGGCTGCCTTGTGTTGAAGCTATGTTCAACATTCATGTTAAATACAATAGGTAATATCCCATTCCCTGGCAAGATTCAATCCCCCATCCCAAGGCGAAACGCTAGCCAATGGCAAGACCAACCCCCCGATTCTAATGATTCTAAATCCATTGCGCGTTTTTTGGTCTACATTGGTACCATAACGGTATTAATTAATCTCCCTAAGCATAGTCGTTACTACTTATTTTATTAAAAATTTTCGAACGTCTGTTAAAACTCTTCAAAACATACTTTTAGAAGGAATCCAATTTTTTATCAGGGTCTTTTGATTTCAGATGCCCCCATGATATGACTTAGTTTATTAATTTTTCATAACGATTTGTGTTAGTTAAGAACAATTATTGCAGTCAAAACAAGCCGTTCAATTTCAATTCATCCAATCATCTAGTGATGCAGCAATACTATTTCATAATTACTCTCCAATTACACCTGACAACTACAATACCTAGTCATCCTCTGGCTAACAAGATTGTCAAGTATAAATTATATTCCCACCAGTGTTGTTGGTGACATGGATTCAATGCGACGATCCTCCCATCTCACATCAATCATTGCATGAACATTGATTATTATATCTTAATGTAGGCATTATAATTGAGCCTGATAAATGATTAATAATAATTAGTATATCGCTCCCAATAACATTCTCTACTGTCCCTAATATTTATTGGACATCTTTTATCGTCCACTTCTGAACTTACGCCATTTTCATGCTATTTTAAAAAAGTGTTGAAAATAACAGAGAAGTTTATATTATTATACTCGACACTACGTGATTCTGGAATAGCCTTATCAAAATCACTGCGACATACTTCAAAATATTGCCTAAGTTATCTTAGCAGTACGTTTAAAGCTCAAGCTTTCCAATTAGGATCTCATGATTAACACCGTCAAATGCTTTTGACAGATCACAAAAACGTGGAAGCTATCAACAATACATTTTGGCCAAACAAACTGATGGGGTGGAGAATATTGGTCAAGCGTTAGATGCTCCAAAGT
Organism: Mystacides longicornis; assembly: GCA_963576905.1. Taxonomy (NCBI): domain Eukaryota; kingdom Metazoa; phylum Arthropoda; class Insecta; order Trichoptera; family Leptoceridae; genus Mystacides; species Mystacides longicornis. Next base: position 10,321,973 of record OY756439.1, on the reverse strand, counting down.
TTTAACATTTATTTGAACATTTTGGAGTAACCAGAGAAATTATAAGGAATCTTAAAAATAAAAAAAAGCTTTACCTATATTTGCATCTTATTATCTTTTTATCAGAATGATGAGTGAGTCTCATTCTTCGTATTTTGTCGCTTGATATTTTCATAACCTTTTTCCTTCATGGAAGTAAGGGGAAAATCCTCATGGATCTCCAGACTACAGAGGAACCGCATTTAAGGATTGATTCATCGAAGTGTTGTCTGAACTACGGCTGCATTTTCATTACCTGACTTGGAATTTGAAACCAAACGGCAAAATATGTAGATAGGGAACATTCCATAAGATTTGCATTGGCGAGTTCGTCCTTTAACAAAATGAAAAAAATGGAAATCTTCTAAGTGTTGCCTCTTTAATGCGTGCACTCTGCGAGTGTTATTATATGGATAATATGAATCCTGGCACCTGACGAATGCTCGACGAAAGAAGATTTTTAGTGTTGAGACAGATTTTGGGTATTATATAAGTGGTACCTACCACTATGTCGATAAGCACCAGAACTGCCCCAAAAGATTTAATAAGTAAAACTCGGAGTACACGTTTAAGTTAGAAACAATGGTGTGTCTGTCTGTATTCACATGGCAGTATATTAATTAACAGAGTATTGACAAAGTGCAAACTCGTGGGCATTATTTGCCATGACGCAGCACAACTGGAAGAGGCTGCATTAAGAGCTGAGATCCCGAAGACTTGGCACGACATTCACGCTTCCACCATGACGAGTAACGGAGTAGTCACAGCTTTAACGGTGTTGATCATCGCATCAGCCCTGAAACATTCTGAGGCATATCTTGGAGATGAAGTAAGTGCTAATTACCGCATTGATTATCCTTAATATTGAAATGGTTTAATTATTGACTTATTGCTGCTTTCTTTTTTGTAGTGGATACCAGAGAAATTCAGAAATGAAGTTCTGAAGCCAACGTCTGAAAAATGTATCGAGAAACAGGGGACCAATCGAGGTTTGTTTTTCTTGATGATTATCAGCGTAAATGGAAGGGAGTTTTTAACTTCTCTTCATTTATTGGTTCATAAAAAACTCCTGAATAAAGTAAAATTATCTTGATGGCCTGGGTCCCTATACAATTTCAATTTTGCGAACTTATTTTTGGTCAGTGTTGGAAGTAATAAATTGACGGTCCACTTTTTATATTTTTATACAAGTGTCATTGTTTGGTTTAAATAATTGTTGTAATTCTCCAGTGGATAGTTCATTTTTTTCGCATTGACATTGACGAAAAGTTCGTTTGCAAAACTCAAATCGTCTACGGGGCCTTATGATCTGAGGGCCTTAAAGTGTAGCTATTATTGTTAATTGGTGTAAATAAATTAATGCTCTTGGTAGCTATCCATAAAATCAAGTTATGAAGTGATTGAAAAAATCTGACAGACGAACTATCAGTTAGTTCAATTAAGTTACTATCAAAACCTTTTTTTTAATGTATTTATTTAATTACAAAGACACCAACAGTGAAATGGACTCAATCAAGCATACACACACATCTCCAGTGCTCTAATACAGGCGTATATCGTGTTGTTGTGGCATTGACTGAGTTTATCAAAAAAAATATCTTCAAGATTGCCGGCGACTCAGAAGAACTTAGCTATTGCACCGTGGTCATGAAAAAATATTTTTATTGTTTTCGTAAATTATGTACCTACTTGCAATGACTTAATTTCCAGATGTCATTGCTAAGGTCAAGAGCGGAGTAATGGAAGATACTGAAGAAATTGAGGTATGAAATGGCCAGTAAATTGTTATGAAATTTTCGAATAATCATTACTAATATTTTCTTTTTAAATGAATTTTCGCCAATTCAAAGTGAACACAAATACACAGTAAGCTACTTAAAGCTTCTCTTGAAAAAGGAAAAAGGTCGACACCTGGAGTCGAACCCAGGACCTACGCACGAAACAATACGAAAGCCGGCGTCATAACCGCCAGGCTACTGGTAATTGTTAGTGTCAAATTTTGAATTGTAATAAAATACAGTTTGATAATGTCAACACAGTTACTGTGTAAGCTGGCATGTGTCAGCTGGGCAGGGTCCAACCAGTAGCTCATGCAGCTACGAAGGCCCTCAGTATCACCGACACGCTTACGCACCAGATGTCGATAGATCGGGAGACAGCAGCGGTTCCATCATTGTTGAAGCTCCGATCACCAGGGGTTGTGAGAGGTTGTAGAAATGAAACAAACTTTCAATCTTGAAGGCAGACGTCCGGCGAGTTGGTCTTCTAGAAGTGGTCCCAGTGAACAGTGGAGTATCTCAAGTAGATTCCAGTAGTCGACTCAACTCGCCGTACATTTTGCGATTTTATTTGTATAAAAATCGAGAACAAAGAAAACCAATCAGAGGACTGGTTTAAATAGACCAATCAACGGTCTCTATTTTAGGAAAAATGGTCAACATTTTTCACTATCAATTTGTGACATTTTTCATTATATCTTTTGAAATACATAATTTATATTGATCAAATAATAATTAAATCATACATATTTAACAGGCAATAAAAACTAACGAACAGAGAGGTGCGGGACATGTCTGGCTGGCATAATATTTCAAATAAAGTACCAAAAGTATATAAGTTCCCTTTTACGTGAAACTCACCAGCTCCCATCGAATTGATGTTTGAAGCCGAGGCTCTCGGACGCAGCCACAGCTTTTGGTCATAATTCGCCAGGCTTTGTCAATTCAAAAACCCTGGCCGTTCCAAAAGTTTTAGTACTTTTACAAAAGTAACATTTATCAAATGACATTTAGGCATCCCTCTGCACGTAGTGTATGATACTCTTAGTAGTACATACTATCTTATACATTATTATAATCAAAAAATATAAATCCATAATTAACCCATTAAAAGTGTTTATAGTTACTTCAAAAGATTCTAAAAGTAATGACTCTAATATGTATTAGGAAAAGCAACCTAAAAACAATATAGAAATGTAATATTTCTGTGTATGGTAATATGATCATTTTTAATACAAAAATTAATTCCAATAAACTCTGGACTAATTAACCAAGTTGATTATTCCTGTTCGATTTGACAGCAAATGCTTCTCATATGTCCAGCAGACGGTTCGTCTCCAGAGCGATGTATACTTACATCAGATGTGTCCTATGCTTATAGATATGTAGGTTTTCACGTTTTCCTAGATATGAAAACTTGAATATCTCCAGTTACATTCAATGTATCAAGTTGCAATTTTCACCAACTTATGTAAGACTTAATTACCCACAAACTAGTATAAAAATAATTCCCATACGACTATATTTATGTACCTAAAAATGATTAGCAATGGTAATAAATCCCTCTAAAATGTACTCTTATCTAGTGCCTTAATTAATCTTGACCTTATTTCCCAAGATTTTGCACATATTCTTATTGATACATTTAGAGAAAACTAATTACTACATATTAGTAAAAGAAAAAATGGAAAAACATTCAAAACAGCAAGGAAAACTCAATATCAATACAACAGTGCTGATAATAAATCAAGTACCACAACACATCGATATTGTGAAGTGAACACTCAGCGCTTGTCAAAAATTGGTATGACAGTGATTTTGTGTATGTGTGAGTGAATACATATTTATTAAAAATGTGAGTGTATGTGTGCCTTGTCCTCCTAAAATAGTATAGTATATGTCGTGAGTAACTACTCAGCCATCAAACAAAGGTTTCTTCGGCGTAGGACAAAGGTATAAATATGGGTCACACTTCATACAGATGCTCATTAATAAATATGATTCGATGCTGGAGTGATGTGTCCAATACATACTGAGTGGTTGGTAACTGAGTAAAACTTATATTTATTGTAACTTTGTAAGTGTTCATAATTGAGTATAAATAACGCACGGCCGGTTTCGAGAGTATCAGACCTCTCATCATCAGACGCAAACTTTATTTATACTCAATTATTAACACTTTTACGTATATTTAGTTAGGTAGGTATAATAAATATAAATTTCACTCACTTGAAATGAAGTGTTACAAAGTTACTGCAAAAACCCTTAGTGAAGCGGTTAATAGTCCAGCGGTTACGACATCGACTTTCGTACTGGAGGTCGTGGGTTCGATCCCAATTGTCGACCAACTTCCTCTTTCCAAGCTTTGAGTAGCTTACTGTGAAAAAGTCAAATAATGTTTGTGTTCACTTTGAGTTAGCACAGATTCATTTATAAAATAAAAAATAATCAACTAATATTAAAATCGATTTTTTTTTATTTTTAGAAATATTTACTTTGCGTCTTTGAAGAACTCGATTTGGTGAGTTAGTTTATTACAAATATTTTTTAACGAATTATTAATTATTTAATGTAGATATTATATTATGTAAATTTAATAATTATTAGATACATCCTACGGCTTGAAAAATCATTTTATTTTCATAGAATTCTAATTTAGCCAACTCATAGCAAATCTTTATCTTCATTTCATCCCCTATATGCACCTTAATCGGTTTCATTTAAATAATGTACAATTTATATACCCAAATACATCTCAAAATAATACCATAAAATAATAATAAAGTAAACACAACAATGGCAATGGAGAAAATGGAAGTCAATGCCAACGGGGTGTAAAGGGTGCCATGGGCATCTCGTCAATGTGCAAAATTAAGGACATTTCGTTATCGATATTTTGCTTATCGGCAAGGAGAAGATAGCTTATATCACCGAACCCCACCCCTATATCGTTGATGAAGATCAAGAAGAGGACTGGCCCAAGGTGGCTACCCTGAGGCAGGCCATCCATCGATCTTGACCTGCAGATCCGATCTCTCCGATATATTTTGTGTGTAGGTACTTAGCGTGATGATGAATCTTATGAGATTTCTGGGTGAACAGATTGACAGAGCTGTCCATGAGTTCGAGTACTGGAAGATCATGACGATGGTGCCTAAAGAAATCAAACAGACCATCTTCCTCATGAACAAAGGGTGCCACAATATTGCCGGTGATAACTACGGAAAAGCTGCTTTTGAATTTGTACAGTGTCTCTTTAAACACGATCCTGATGTAAGTTTCATTCTTAATAAGCACTTCAATCAAACATGCATCAACCAAATCATCGACCAAACTCCTCGCGATCTTAAACCAGTCTTACTAATGATGTCAGATATGGTATTCTAAATCACTGTCTTAGAATTTTGAGCCAAAAGACTCTCTTCCGCCCCATACCCGTTCTTCCCTCTATTTTTCCTTGAATTATGCAGAGGGCATATAAAACGTTACGTCTCTTGACAGTAGTCAGAATCTCTCTTTCCTATTGCATCATTTTTAACCCATCGAATGTTGACTACGACTAGTTGGTATCGAGGATAAATTAGATTACGTAATTCTCTGATACGAGTAGGTATATCACCTCAGTAGCCTAGTTGTACTGGCGTGGACTTCAGATCCGAGGTCCCGGGTTCGATTCCCGGTCGGGTCAGAGTTTTTCTAAGTGTTTTTTCACTTGAAATTTCTACCCGGGGTTGGCCTGTCTCAGATTGGACGGGACCGGTTGACTGGAAAAAATTGCCTCAGGCAATAAGTTCCGCCTGCTATACTGACTCCTTTGTATAGAAAAGTGTTATATTTATTTATTTAATATCACCAATGGATAATGAAGACTATTAGCCACCCAGAAACGGCATTTTTAGATAGATCCTAAATACACACGAATAGTAACTTTATTGAATAAAAATTAATAAATTATTCTTCCTCTGTTCTAAAAAAAATATATAGGACGCTCAACGCCAACAATTTAAAAATAAAAAGAAAAACAAAAAATAAATTCTCAGAAACACGAAGGCAATTGCGATAATGCAATTATTACAATATCTTTTATGTTTTGATCAGAATGTGACTACCATTTCAAATAAAAATTAAAGAGTCTTGCATCGTTCTACCACAAAATTTATTATTCAAACATGAACCGGTTTTCGGAGACTAACGTCTCCATTATCAAAAATGTTTAAGCCGTAATAAACTATTTCTTACGGTCTATCTACCAAATTATTTCACTTCTTACGATCTAAGTTTCCGTGACATTTACGCTGGCGTGAAGTAACAAAATTTTGTATGGAAACGTGTATAGCGCCTTTACAGAATATTTCTGAAAGCTCCGCAGTCCATACAAAATTCCTGTAAGTTACTCTATACGTTAGCGGTTAGTGAGTAAAATTCGAAATAGGGGTACAGAATGCCTTTGTACAATAACAGTAATATTATCTAAATAATTCTAAATAACGAAATACGTTTTCCAAAATATTAATTCACACGCCTTAAGATAAAATCGAGTGGATCCGCATAGCACACTACAATGATATCACCGATTAAACAATTTAATTACGTCAACATTGATCTAAAAATGTTATTTTATTTTAGAAAAAATATTTTATTGTTATTAATCTGATTATAATCCTTATTAAATATTGGATTATCCTCTGTTTACCCACAGTCATAATCTGGAAAAATACGGACTGTTAACGCAATAATATGATCCTAAGATTATCCCATACATCTACAGCATTGCATCTCTTGCAAAGGAACATTGATTGTACACTACACATATTTTTTATTTAAAGTAATTCATTATTGTTAATGTTCTTATTTCTTACAGCATTTCGCCTTTTTATTCTGAACGCTGCATCGAGGAAGCCTCAGTATAACATAGAAAGCACCTGAAAGTGGCGTTTTAATACTATTACAATGTCGACTAAATAAAAAATTTATTACTTATGTATCAAAAATGTCTTATTATTTTTAAAACCTCTAACTTATTTAACTTACACATAATTGTCGCAACCGGGAGATAGATTTCTTTTGGGAGCAGCAAAAAGACGATTAAGGAGACTTCTTGGTGAAGGTGGGACCCAGGGAGAGGCACTGTCATTCTGCAAGAGGCCTCTGGAAAAGAGGCAGTATTCAATGAATAAAATGAAGATTGAAATGGTAAGTCGGTGGAAGAAGAAAAAAAAGTGTGCTTGCGTAGAAAAGAAGTGAAGGTCCGTTCTCTGCCGACCCCTTACGGAACACTACGTGATGACATGAGGGACAATATGCCTATAACGATCCTTTGGCCTTCTTTATAAAAAAAAATAGTGTCTACATAGTGTTTTGTTTGCCCCCTTATTCTAATACTAGGTATGTCCGTTTCCCGAAGACGAGGAAGACCCTCTCACACTATGTTCCGCTCCTTCGAAGCAGAGCTGAGGGATTTGGACATGGTGTGGGAGGAGGTCATAAACATTGCGCAAGAGGATTGATTGATTAATGTCCATTTCAGTATGAAAGGTTAATCAATTAAGTTATTAATAACTTTTCAAACACACCGGTTATCTAATAGCATGGCTTACAATTTGAATAAAAGTATTAAAACTCAAAAATCTATTTAAAGAAACCACTAATCCACTAAATAATCAAGGTATAAACAAAATAATATTCATTAGTCATAAGAAGATTAAATAATGACAAAGGTATTTTTTTATTTTTGTCATAATGTCAAGTAAGAAATAAGACATTTTCATAAGTAGAAACTTTTGAAGCATCAAAAAATGAAGACTTTAAGAAGCATTGCTGGGAAGACCAACAAAGATAGAATAAGTAATACGAGGTTGAACATATTATAGTAAGACGTAGGAGACAGAGAGAAGATTCTGGTATGCACATGTGAGGAGAAGGAACTCATCTAGATTACCCCACATTGCATTGCATAATGCACAGACAACCCTCATGAAAGACGACTCCATGGCAGACCACCAGACATAGATAGACAGATGGGAGTTGACTTTGCAAGAGTCTAACCCCACCACTTATATAGTTAGGTATATATTAAATAACGGGTCATCAGGCTTAAAATTAGAAGAGAAAGAAATTTTTGAAGATAATTGGCCGAAAAGAATAAAGAAATATAACGCAGAAAAGGCGGTCAGGACTGAAAAATAATAATATACAACAGAAGAAAGCTTTTCTTCCTTCCATCGGGGTTCTGAAGGCACAAATAAAGGGATAGGTCATTGAAGTTTAGCAAAATCGTGAGGATCTTGTTCTCTACTATAACAGAATTTTGAATGAGTGATCTAGTTAGAAATAGGAGCAGAAATGAGGTTCACACTGATGTCTGGGTGTTGCATACTGAGAGATGTCAAGGGTCAATTTGTTCTCAATTGGTTCTAATTATATTGATTGGTTCCAATACTGTTGATGTTTCACTCAAGGATTGATTGGTTCCAATACTGATGATATCTCACTCAAAGATTGATTTGATCTCAATTGGTTCCAATACTGTTGATGTTTCACTCAAAGATTGATTTGATCTCAATTGGTTCTTATACTGTTGATGTTTCACTCAAGGATTGATTTTTTATGTCAATTGGTTCCAATACTAATAGGGATCAATAGGGACCTAAAAGAATGCGAAGTAGAGCCAGAGATGGCGTTGGACAGAAAATCTTGGCGCAACAGGACACGGAGAGCCGACCCCAAATAATGGGACAAAGGCGAGGGCGAAGAAGAAGAAGAATTGGTTCCAATACTGTTGATGTTTCACTCAAGGATTGATTGGTTCCAATACTGATGATATCTCACTCAAAGATTGATTTGATCTCAGATTAATTCTCAATTGGTTCCAATAATGTCGATGTTTCACTCAAGGATTGATTGGTTCTATACTCCTTCAATTTGATCTCACTTATAAATGTATTACATTTACGATCGGCTAACTGGTCTTGTCGACTAGTTAGTTAGTTGCCAAATTAGACTGAAGTAGGTGACTTCCTTTAACTGTAGTAAAAAGTGGTTTAGACCAACAGAAGATTATAGATCCCAACTTCAGTGCCAAGGTATGTATCTTCCCCTACCACAACACAAGCTTTGCTTAGTGTGAAAGATATAAAAACTATAGGTATTTGATTTCACATTGATGAAACAAAACAAAATTCAATTTTAAAATAAAAGTATTCAATATTGCAAACAATTTTATTTAATAGTAATATCTATCAATAAATAATACCTATGCCAGGCTAAATTGAAAACAAAACAATACAATAACAAAATAACATTCAGAAACAGATGGTCTAAACAATTAGGTATTAATATCTAACCTTCTTCCAACAGAAAGGTACCGTCACCATGTTTTGAAAATCACCACAGCATATTAAGTTAAGTAAAAAAAGAAAGAAAGAAAAAACAGAAATCTAATAATAATATTTATAACAGCCTATGTCGTATCTTAAATTACAATATTAGAAATATGATTTAGTTGAACTAAAAACAATGATTGAAAAATTTGTTTAAAAGCAGCTAATTGAATTTAGGGTCTGCTTAATTTTTTTTTATCAGCAAAATTATGAAACACAATATAATATATGAAAACAAAATGTTAAAAAGATGCATTTGAAATTATTTCATAAATGTATGATACAATACATATTATATTATAATATTTATTATCACAGTTGTACACTTCTAATAATTCTTAAATAAATAAACAATTATAAAAACATAAAAAAAAAACAAATACATCAGCCAAAATTTGCAGTTTGCAGCCAATTATTGCATTTAATTAGTAAAACGTAAGAATTATTTAGAAGGCTGACAGAAAATATTCATACACGGTGTAACTTAAGTTGTGAATCTAGAACCTCAATACTTGTCGATCGATTTAAACCCCATTGTATGTTCAGCTGTATTGGGTGGTTCAAAAGTAATTTACGTTTTTTGTGAAATTCGAATAAAATTCAGATTTCAGACTAAGCTAAACAAACAACTGTGAAAAAAAATAATTGATTTTACGATCATTATTTGTGAATATTGTTGTGATATTGTCGCACACATTTAAAAACAAACTTTCAAGGGCTCTAGAAAAAGAATATCACATGACTTTTTTTCACCGAGTTACCTTAAAACTACTAGTATTCACGGAGAACTAGATTCTCTCTCCCTGATTCAGTTGATCCACTAAGCTTAAGTTACACCGATTGACTACTAAAATCGGTTATCGTCCAACCTGATAATTTAAATTATCGGTTTCACAAATTTGATGACCACAAAACATTTTTTGAATTTATAAAAAACTTTAAAAACAGTTCAAATAAATTAACAGGAACATTAAGGCAAACATTAAATGAGTCAGAAAAAAATCCATGAATCCGAAAGATTATAGCACATATAAAAATATTATCGATTCTTTATTTCAATTCGTGAATTGACGTAACGAATTCGGTTCAAAGTTTATAGTGCAAAACATAATAAGGCAATAAAAATTATAAATATATCGTTAAACGATTTCAAATGGATTATAACAATAAACCCATATAAGATTTGAAAAGAATATATCAAAGCCAAGGCTACTCGTTAAAATCCGTGGAATAAAATTTTTACTGATAGCGAAAAAAATGATAAGAAAAATAAAATATGATTTAAAATAACAAAAAAATAGAAATACCCTTGTTATGAATTAGAGATTCGTGCATTGTAAAATATATAATTACTTTTAGGCATATTTTAAAGCAGTTTTTATGACACAAACTTACAGTAATAATCCACAATTTGAGATTCTATAATAATTATTGTAACTGCAAATGGTTTTGATTCGCATGTACGAGTATGAAGCCGTTTGCAAAATATTTGCAAAATAATAAATTTGAGGTTAGGTTTTTGTTGATTTACGAAATGATCTAATCTTACTTCCATACTACTTTTCTACAACATCAAAGACCTCCTTTGAGAAATTTAAAAATTCAATACCTACAACTAAAAATATTTGAGATTACAGCTTTGGATTCTATTTCCCTAAACACGCTAAGACCTTCATTTTTGATAGCGGAATTGATGTGATCACTTCGATCTTTAAAAAATTCTTCGGCATAATACTTCGGCAGTCAACTTACATAATTAATTGGATACTTCAAACCACATAGCTGTAATAAGCGCAAGAAAAATTAAAAAAAAAATTTCTTTTTGTTTTATAATAATCGTGATACGAAAGTGGTGTGATATGGGAATTTCAAAACAGGTGTGCAATCGTGAAATATACGTGGGTCACGTAACAATCATAATATACTTGGAATACGGTCTCGATAAGGTTTTCAATGTGACAGTTAGACAAACAGATCAGCTGATAAGAAAAAACTTACGAAATCACGAAATATCACACACCTGAATTGTTCAACAAAGGAATTATCATCCAATAATATGACAGAAAACTGCCTCATTATAGACAGCTGTGTGAGCTGAGAATCGTCAAGATAATAAAACGTAACATCGTTATTGAATAATAAGTTGAGTCATTCGAGAAATAAACATCTGATTCATATCCACACTTGTGCTGTAAGATAACACTTTCAATTATTTATATAGATACGAAAAATACTTGAAAAAAAAATTAATTACTGTTTCGTGCTAAGTATATCACCTGGTTAGGTCTACAAAGAATTTAATCTTAGACGTCCAGGTGGATTACTCTTGATTTCAAACGAGATGGTTGGTTGTCCAGTGGTATCAATCAGCGACTTTCTTACGTACAGCATATTGGAAGTCGTGGGTTCGAATCCCGGCGGTGCCGACCATTTCCGCTTTTATGACAAAAATCTTTGCTTAGTGTGAAAGATATCAAAAGCGTATTTGTTCACTTCGAGTTAGCACAGATTCATTTAAAAAAAAATCACAATAACGATCCAATTTCAATCTTATTAAAGATGTCATTATCACACTTAGATTTTGGTTGCTAAGCATAAAAATAGTTCAGCGTAGTTCTCGGTATTGCTATTGCTTTACGAAATAAAAATGGTAAAATATATGGTATTGCTTTACGAAATAAAAATGGTAAAAATAAGAATTTATACATGTATTTATAATATTAAAAGTATTGACGATCGACATTATGATCGGGATCGAGTTTCAAGTGTAACCCCCTAGATCTAACTATTCGGAGCTTTAGAACTCTGTAGATATTTCGAATTTACATTTAAGTTAAACAATGGCAGTTATGAACTTGTAATTTTAACGCTCAGTCTCAATGTAGATTCGACATTGCTTTTTTATAAAAAAAAAGGGGGAAAAATAATTCACAAAATTTTGATTTTTACAAAAGAATATTTTATGTAAATTGGGACCAATGGATGACCGCATGTTTAATGCTGTTTCATATAAAAATTTACTCAAATCTGTAAGGACCTAACCTCTAATAAAAAGTGAATAATAAAAAACAAGATAAAGCTAACAAGAGTTCATTCAAGTATACAGACTAGAAGACATGCAAGTTGAATGTATAATGAATTTAGCATAAGGATAGAGAGGACTTTTGAAGAAGGCCAGAGACGGGGCTTGTAGCATTATACCGATGACATTGTTTAGGTTATAATACGCCTAGACAAACAAAAAGCTTGCGTTTCAAATATAAATAACCTAGGCCAGTGTTGAATATCTACATAAAGTTTGAAGGAAAGTGTCTACTCTTATTTTCAAATAAAACGAATATGGGGCTAATACAAAATTTACAGAAAAACGATCCCAAAATATTTAGCATAAAAGCTTGTATTGAAAGTTAAACTACGTAAACACACAATCTGGAAATCAGGTGTTTCACCCCTTTGTAAAACACTTCAATTTACTTATTTAACTATGATTTTCTATTTGATACACTATCTAATAGTTATCCTATGATCAAGAACCTTTAGCAAGTGTTTTTTTGCAGTAAAATTCGAAATTGTTTGAAGTGACAGTGCTTTTTTAACTAGGTCCTTTGAAGCAGAGCTGAGGGATTTGGACATGGAATCAGAGAAGGTCATAAGCATTGCGCAAATCTGAGCGCGGTGGAGGAGGTCTCTTGTTGCCTCCCTATGCCCCTAAGTGAGGTCACTTTGCAAGTAGCTTACATTAAAAATAAATTCATCTATTAAATTTAGCTATATTTTCAAACAGTCGTTAAATTTATATTAATACAAGCAGTGATTTATCACAGAATTGAATTGATTTCAAACTAACAAATAATATACTATGAGAAATCTTCTGTATTTAAAAGAAAAAGTAAGGAAAAAACCTCACATATCTATAAAAACGACTGAATGTTTTTCTGTTTGATGTTTTTCCTGGGATTAACCGAATGAAACGTAAAAGATCAGGATTAGCTGTGGCTAAAAGATATCTCGAGCACAAAATGATAAGACGATCACACCTGCGTGTTACTATGGTCGCTATGATAATGAATAAATCATTATCATAATAATAAGGATAAGTTTTAGCCTTGAGCAAGTAAGGTCACCTTGGACTATCAGATTATCACATCTTCTATTTAGTCAATTGACGAGCACTAAGATGCATCACAAATTTTTATTCAGAGAATTTATTTATTATTATTTATTTTATACAATAAAAGCATTTTTTTTACATTGTAATTATACAAAAATAGATATTTTTATACATTTTACACACAAATGCATTGGATTCGTACTTAACGAGAAATTCATAAAACCCGTAAAATAGTTTAAAAAAAATACTAAAAAGCAATGTCTAAAATGAAAAAAAATCGAAAATCTTAGTCCTTTAAAAATTGTAATACATTTTGTCTTTTATTGAAAAATAATCATTCTTTCAAACAAAGTAAGTGATTGCTATTCGAGCCACAATTTTTTTATTAAAATGACACATTTTTTGCATAAAATGTCACCATAGAGTTGCATCAAAAAAAAAACATAAATTTTGATTTTTATTCATTTTTTCAGTACATAACGACAGTCTGTCAAGTACATAAATAATAAGATGAATGTCCCCTCACTAATTAAGGCCTCTCTCGGGGACTTCCAATACATTTCACAACTTCAAACAATCATAGATACAAATTTATTTTCGAAAATAGGTTAAGACATCAATTAATCGAGCACCTTTTTTTTAATTTTTTATTCAGATACTTATTCTTAATGTCAGATATCATCTATCATCCCAAGACAGTACATCTATCATCCCATTAAGTAAGATTCCATTGCACATTTTACAACAATACACATGACTTTATTTTCAGTCCCAAATTGAATATTAAATAGATATTACACACATAAAAATCATACTTACATCGATTCAACATTTACCACATTTATTACCTATTTCAATATTACATCAATTCAACATTTACCACATTTATTATCTATTTCAATATTACATCAATTCAACATTTACCACATCTATTACCTATTTCAATATAACATTTATGTAGGTATGTATATATTTCATTCAATAACTATTATATTTATTTATGTAGGTATATTTTTATTAAATAGGCAATAAACAATTGAATACAGAAAATTGAGTAGATATAATAGGTAATTTTTTTTTTTTATAAAATAGATAAATTAAAATATACCTATGTAAGCATTGGGTATAATGCTAATAAAATCTTTAAAAAATGTATAACAAAATACTGAATCTAAAATAGTACTTTCATTGTCAAATTAATACCGGTTTCAAATAAAAATACTTAAAAAAATATCATACAATATTATGTTTCGTTATAAAAAATAAAGCTGATTGAAAAATAAAAAATAAATCTATTTTGTAAAAAATAAAATGATTCCGTTTTAAGCGTAATAGGAAGGTGGAACGGCCAGATCGCTCAACAAGCTCAATTCTTCCTCGGTGAACTTCAGTTGGTGGTTTTGCCAATCGTCCTGATGGGTTCTCTTGAAGTCGCCCAAAGTTTTACGAATTGTTGACTGAAATTATGAGAGAAATTACGTCTTCTACTGTTATTTTTAATTTACTACTTATTTCATATCACTCACATTTTGTAGACTAAAGACCCTCACGACGGCTGGAGTGATCATGATTGAGGGTCCTGATACCGTAAATTTTACAAACGATAGCTAACTTAATTCTTATACATTATAATATAGAGCTGAATTACTTCACCTCCTATAAGTCGAGTTTTACAAATGAATAAGATAATACTTACATAGGTTCCTCTTATGAATAGGATAGAGAATTGCTTTCTTATCATTATTCCTATTAGGCGAGTTTTACAAATCAATGACTAACCTCCTATAAGTTGTGTTATACAACTGAACAAAATACTTACCTCTTACAAATAGAATAGGGAACTGATCATACTTCTTTTCATTGCCAGGTTTTAAACTGTACGACCAACCTCGTAAAAGTTGGGTTTTACAACTGAATAAGAAACTTGTCTTTTTTTGTAAGCAGATTTCCCATCAGTCGGGTTTTCTCGGGTTTCTAATGGTGTTCTTGGTCAGACAAAAAAACTGAATAAGATACTGACCTCTTACAAATAGAATAAAGAACTGATTGTTCTTCTTTTCAGTTGCCTGCTTACCCATATTTCAAGTTTTACAAAACAATAACTTACCTACAAGTTGTATTTTACACCTGAATAAGATATGTACCTACATCTGATTACTAAGATAAAAAAGCTATTGTTTTTTCCCTTTAACACAGATTATACAACTGAAGCTACTTAACTTCTATAAAGCTGAGTTTTACAACTGAATAAGTTCATTACCTCTTCTTACTTGGATGAAAAATTTGCGGTTTTTCTTTTTTACATTATTACCAGATTGTAAAACTAAAATACTTACGGGGATAGGCAGAGGGTCATTAAGGTGCCTTCCTAGAACTAGGAATATCTCAGGTAAGTATGCGGGTACACTGTATGGCTGGGCCGCGATGAAGGAACACAGCCCCAGAACTCCACTGTGTCTTTTTATCAATGATTCCGATGCACCGGGCCCTTTGGTGATCTTCCCCTTACACAAAGATTTGAAATGATTCTGAAAACACAATATTATTTAATACTAAAATTGAACACATTATATTGACAATAAATAAGGTTTGTTATCAATAATAAATCAATTTAATCTGTATTTCTGTATGTTTATGAATCATGAACTCTTAAAATGATTTTGAAGTAACTGAATGACATTTCAATTTCACTTAATAAAGATTTTGTTCTCTCAAACTCCGTGTAATGAGTAGAAGCCTTTGAAATGTACAGAGGAATTCTATACAAATTGTGAATAGATATAGTTATCAACTACATCATACATAATAGGTTTAATCAGATAAATATAAAAATCTAATTGAGAGCATATTTGTGGCATATGTTTACAAGATACAGGTAGTAACTATTCCATCTGATCATATCAAGGCTCAAAAAAATCTAGTGAATCCAAGATTTCTTGATCAAAAGATGGCCCTTGAGCAACTAGTCTAGGCTAGGCCAAGATTGGTACACAATACTTATAGAAAAAATAATAAACTTCAAACTAACCAATAATTTAGATTGGTCCTCAATCAAACTACAATGTATCAAGCCGGCTAGCATTTGCGAAGCTGCCTCTCTGACTTCGGGTCTCAAATCGGCCAAGAGTCTTAGAACTATTTCGAGCACAACGTCTTTGTTGGATGGTACTGACAACATCAGCGCCATATTGTGGAACACCAAGCACTGCAGGAAGTTGAGGCAGGAGGCACGGGCGTACCAGGACGGCAGAGTACACACCTTATAAGAAAGAAAGAATCAAAATTAAATAAAAAAGAATCAAAATTATGCCAAGATAAACCATGTTATACTTTCTATTCCTAGAAATTTAAAAGTGGCTGTAACACCAAGAATGCAGTATTTTTTGAGAAAAGTTTACATTTTCACTCTGGCAGTAAAATGATGAAAGCGTGAAAGAGACAGTATAAGCTTGACATTTAGTGTCATTGAGCGCAGCTTGGACACCGCAGTAAACGAAACACGGACTGAAATAAAATTAGGTATATTTTTTATGTATTGGTTAAACATCGAGTCTGCTTTTCTAGCAAACTATTGCATTAATATGAACTTACATATTCCACTGTATTGAGGGCAACACTAAGGCCGCTTGTTGTATGTAGAGCCTGCGCCATTGAAGCTAGGAACAAAACACACAGCCGACACAGCTCTTCGTCCCCTTCTTTAGAGCCGAGGACGCAGGCAGCAGGAACCAGCTTATAATAACAACTTTGAATACCGAAAGTTGACCGGCAAACGGTTGTTGTTACCGAACGTATAGCTGAAAAATAAGCAAAAAATTAAGCACACCTCCATAATAATCATCCAGAAACGTAAAGCTTATGAGAGTATGTCTATTGCCTTTTACAGGTAAAATCGAGTTTTATATCAAACTAGCGGTCCTGACTGACGTTCTGTCTTAAATTTGTTTCAATTTGGTTGCTCTCTTGTTCTCAATAATTTCCAACTTTTATCTCTATATTTCATTGATTATTAAATATCTACTTGTTGTATACATGAAATTTTTCGACATGTTGAACATGTCGAGAATTCTCGAGAGTTTCGGAGACTTAAACCCACTTCCACCTAATGGCGAACGTTGTTAACGTAAAGTGATCACACTAAGCCAGCCTTCGAAATAGCTGTAGAAGACGGTCGTAAGCCCGTAGTGATTTGTTCCATTTAAAAATCGAACATCAGTAATGAATTGTTAAAGTCATTAGTTGTTCCATATTCGTTGTCCTGTCTTTACTATGAATAGGTATCGAATTCGAATTTTTATCCTGATAATTTAATTATTTAATCAATAGTTATAATTCTAACCAATGTATCTGTTTTAAACAATATTTACAGCGTGAATTTTGTCAAAAGTCCAACTATGAAACAACTCGGTTATGTCAAAATTAAGAGAATCTATGCGAATGACAGGGCCATACATGTGGCCAACCGCTGGAGATTCTTGGTCCGACGATTCGGACTCGGAAAGTAAGTAAGTAGGTATGTCAAAATTGTAAAATAATGAAATTTATTTTGTGTTACGTCAGAAAAGCTAATAAGGTCATTTAGTTTTCTTTTCAAATTTTCTAATACTCCAAGAAATTTTCCAATTTTTTTCTTTCACAATAAATAGATTTGAAAAAATACGAAACAGAATGTGAAAATTTACAGAACAAAAATTTTTGTCCTATAATCTCTAATATAAATGAAAGTCGGGTTAGTGCGAACACTTATAACTCGAGATTGGCTGAATGGATTCTTCTGATGTTTGATTTATTGGATTCTTCTCCGCTCCGGATAACAGAATAACTAATAAAAAGTTGAAAAAATGGATAATATAAAATATAATAGGTATTAAAGTTAGTATGGAACCGACTTTCCGAGACCCGCTACGTTACGAGCTTTTTAGAAAATTTTCATACAAAGTCAACATCGGGCACACAGAGGTATAATGTCTGCGTGCGCATATTATATTCTTGCGTTGTTCCCGCCTGAGTTTTGAATACGAATGAAATATGGATGTTTTGGAAATATTTGAATGTCAATATTATATTAGCTTAACTCAATTGAATTAATTGTGTATTTTTATGGGGGAGCAGTGCACATTATGTACCCACATATGATCGGGCCGCCTCGGGTTAGAACCACAGGAAACGTCTGTCGGGAAAGCTAGCATAACATAAAAATCAATTTTATTCCGTAAGAAAAATGTTTTTCTTTCTCCGTGAGCTTTACTAAAGATTGAACCGTGTAAAGAAAGCCAAACTGCCAAACTAACAGTTTCAACAAAAGTCATGAATGGGCAAAAGGTGCAGCAGAATAATTATTACTAACCAGTCTTAAAGTATCTTATTCCAATATCGTATTCGCTATCCTGATTTGAAGAATCCACAGCCATTCCATTTACTTTAGAATCAATCTTCAACTGAGACATGAAATTGTCCTCCAAAATATTCATTATATCGTCCGTGTTTTTGTCCAGCATATCAATGTTCAGAATATCTTCCAGCTTGGTGTTACCATTCTATGGACAAAGAAAATTTGCAGTTTAAAAAACAGCATCGGAGAAGATTTTTAATAAAAAAAAATCTGCCTATTGAAAAGACTTACTTTCAAAACATCCGAATGATGATTGGACTTTTTCATTTCTTGCAAAATCTTGCTGACTGTCTCCATGGACACTTTTCCTTTCTCAAAATCGTCCTTACCAATGGATTTGATAAGTGATTGCATATTTCCAAGGCGAGATTTCGATGTCTCGGGCTTATTGTCGGTTGAAATGTCGACGTCTATCAGCATATCAGCCATGCTTTCTTTGGGAGTTCTAAAAAGGAAATATAGAACATTTACTCAATAAAATAGATGATTAGAGGTTGATTCTGTAAGATTTCCCCTAAAACTTAGAAACTTTCAAAAACATGAAAAGAGTGCGTTTACTCACCCTGAACTATTTGTCGAGACGCCTTCTCGCATGATTATTTCTAAATAAGGTTCCAAGAAGTTCATCATTTCACTTATTTTAGGGCCTATGCTGGGAGTGGATCCCGGATACTCCACGTCCATTTCGTAGAGGCTGACAACAAGACTGGAAAACAATTATTACATAGGTATTAAATATTGTTTGTTCGATAGACAATCTTGGCGCAACAGGACAAGGAGAGCCGACCCCAAATAATGGGACAAAGACGAGGGCGAAGAAGAAGTATTAAATATTGTTTGTTCATAAATAAATATAAACAACTAGCTGATACCTGTCTTGATTTACCATCTCTTTGACTGAAATGTTACTATGAACTTCCTATCATCTTAGGAATTTAATAAATACTACTAGTGGTCGACCAGTACTCGAAATTCGATCATAACTTATTTAAATTATAAGTTTGAACATTATTAAGGTTCCATGTTCAAAGACAGAGCGAGAGCTATTTCAAAATTTTCCTTCAAAAATAATGACATAGATATGTCAAATTTGAAATGTTGATATGTAAAAAGATTTTTCTGTTATTATTAAAGGCAAACAATATTCATCTATTCTAAATTTGACCACAGATAAACAAAAGAATGTTTGCGTCTGTGTCAATTTCAAATACATCGAAGTGTGTGTGAGTATCAAATAAATAACATTACAGTATCTATTTAGTGTTTGTAATGTTTTTTTAATGATTTAATCTATTTTTTATTCATAATTTTAAAACAATATTAACATTCGCCACTTCTTCTCTATATAAACTATAAGTGTGCCAAATTTTATACTCCTCTGTCCGCGCAATTTTCGTAAAAATGGTCACAAAGTTTTTCCTTCACATATTAATATATAGATATTCGAGAAAAGGGAACAATATTTAAAACCAACATTACTACAATTATATTTGCAAGGATCAGCAATGATTAAAATTGAACATAAAGTCTGTGATGCAATGACATACGACAAGGTACCAACATATAAATAGGGGCAGACTCATATGGAGCTGTCAAACGGTTATCAAAGGATGGCGGTAATTATTTACTTTAAGGGCTTCTTCGATTTTTCACAATTTTTTATATGAAACACATATCAAATGTATATGCAGATTGGTAAATACGCATGTTATGGATTGATTTGATAACATTTCAAGTATTTTATCAACCAATTTTAAGTAAAAATCTATTTTAAAAGTTGCCTATTTCCTCATACAAACTTTTCTTTCACGGAGTGACATTTTATTTTTTGATTCTAAAATTGGTGTTTTTGTTTGAAAAATGAAGATATTGTTGGTTATTGTCGTTTAGTTAGTCAATTTGGATAGATTAGGGGATTTGATAACATCCTCGAATGATAAGACTACGACTTTAATAGGTTAGGTTAAGGCTGGAACGTAGTACCTCTTTGGACACCTCCCCGAATGATAACACACTACACTCTATTAGGTTGAAACATATTCATTTAGAAGGGTTTTGTCAAAAATTGAAGAAGCCCGTAAAGTAAATAATTACCAGGTTGGCCGCCATTTTCAATCTATCACACTCGTCAACACTATAGACTTGGTAAATTATTTAAAAAAAAAAGCTACAACGGAATAAAATCTCACCTTGCAACACGCTCCCTGACAATTTGATATGGATGGCAGAGCATATTTTGCCTGTGCAAATCCTCCAATAATTTATTGGCATATTTTGCTCCCCTCCACGGATGCTGTGCGACAGCTGCTTGCAAGGTGTATAGACATCCTCCAACTCCACCAGCACCAGCGATGTTGACCTCCCAACTGGAGCGGAGAAGGTCCAAGACCCACGATAACCTCGATATGTCCATTCCCACAAAAGCCGTAGCGTAGCATGTTCCTAGGAGCAAGGAAACAAATTGTTAATTCAAAGTGCAAGGAAAGAAAAATTTGATGATAAACTGTCAAAAATACTAGTTATTCAATAGATATCATATAAAGGTGCGTTTATACCAAACGAACATAATATAGCCAAAGCTGGAAAATAGAGTACATTTTCTTGATCGTTGATATGGGCTTCAAGGAAATAACAACGAGAGAGAACTGTAATCGCCCACTAACCTGTTAACTGGGGAGTTCCCATTCTAATTACGCAACATGTAACGGGCGCGTATTCTTTCACTAGGACGTGTCAACACGCCACGCTCGGAAAACGTCATTTCATAGTACTGTTTTTTTTTATTTATACTTAAAATAAATAAAAAACTATGAAATATATATTTTATCGTAATTGATAAGTATAAAATACAATGGAAAAAACAAAATTTCTACGAATACAAAAAGATACCAACTATAATTCATCATCGCTGATATCGCTCTCATTCATTTTGATGGACACTGAAATAAAGATATTTTTTAAATAAAAGGTTGGACATACAAATAATATATAATAGGAAATATTTTTATAGCCATTGAATGTATTTAAATAAACAAATAAAAAAAATATGTAAGTAAGTATAAGGACGTACCCGTCACTGGTCACACAACACAACCCACCGCTCGCAACAGCGAAATGAAACTGACTCCATCCACGTATTAAATTCATGTCGAGACCCGTATGAATGACGTATTACTATAGTTGTTAGAAAATATAAGTCCCGCACGTTCCAGGGCGCAACATTATTTTCAAGGACGTATTCATATGGCATACCCGTACCCGATAATTTTTACGTATGACATATTTATACGTTCTGCCCGGTTAACAGGTTAATTAGTTGTTATTTCTATGGTGTCCAGCATAACGATAAAAGAAAGTATATTCTACTTCTAGCTCTGGCACTATCTTCGTTTAGTTTAAATACACCCTTAGGAGAACAACTGAAACAAAAGGAGACATGTCATGACATACCCCAATCACCCACACACTCTGTGATCATATTCTGCAAACCGCATTCAATGGCTGGTTTCATCACAGTCTGAAGATTTTGCATCATAGCATAGTTCCAATGTTTGGTGCCTCTGAGGATTCCGCTAATGATCTCCGCCGCACACCTCTGATGTGTGTCTTTCTTCTCCATGATCAGCTTTTGTAGATGTGGCACCAGGGTTTCCAGAAATGCATCACCGTAATTTCCAAAGAGCCTCTGTAATAATATCAATATGCGACATTCAATACACTACTACTGGACAAAAAAAAAACTAATTTTTTATAGGGTTCTGCATGTCGTAGGGTATTTGACACTATTACTTGAATTGTGGTCATCCTAAGAGAAAATGACCTAAGAAACATATTTCTTTTAGCTTACAAGTAAAATGTGTTACCTTTTATATAAACACAAAATGAAATTGGAAATATTTCTATGGAATTATTTGCAGATGAAAATTACTTGTGTAATCTTGTGCCTCCCAATATCATCACTGGCAAGTAAACGAAAAGATTGATGTTACTGTTTAGTACCCTGTTTTGATAGGAATACTTGCTTATGACGTCATATGCACCACATGATCACAAAATAGCATTTTTCACATGCTTTTGGTTATTTAAACTGTATACAGTATAATAGATCTGCAGGAAATGTAATGAATGTGTTAAAAATTTTACTATTTAGATATATTTTGTGCAAAGAAAAAACAGAATAATATTAGTAAATAATTGAAGGACCACTTTAAAGTCTTTTTCTTCTTGTGCCCTATCAGGTTTCCCCGATGTTGACCAATCAGTTCTTTAAAGGCTTCTCTGTCACTTGCGACCCAAACAGTTCTTGCATGACATATACTGGACCAATTTAACAAGACATCTGGCTTCTAACAGGCCCGCAGTGTCTATCTTTCTTGCCCATAAAAATTTTAGTTACTAAAAAAATTTTTTTTGACCTTACCTTAAATAGTGTGAATTTGACTGCACTAAACTTCCCCGCACATTCTTTCTTTTTCTTATCCTCCATACACAAATACTCTATTAATTTATCAATATTCTCTTTATTCATAAAGAAGTCATAGATAGCGCGGTCACCTTCGTCCATATCTTCTATTTTCTTGAAGGTTGGCTGCTCTGCTATCGGAGAATACATCTGAGAAAAGAAACAAAATACAACATTATTTAAATTAATTTACTAAAATGATAACTCATTCTTCTTTTCAGGATTCAAGAAAATTTCCCTTTGTCCCTTATTCCTATCCCTCACCCTTAGCCTACATCTCTTTGCCCAGCTGAGCCAACATTCACTGTTACCTACAGTACAACATTCACTGTTTGTCATTCTCATCACTGTCTGTATATCTGTCTTATAAAATAAAAAATAAATAAAAACAAAATTTACCTCAAAGGGTTTTGGCCATCCAAAATAACCATAATATTCTTTGTGCATGTAAGGTTTTTGTTCCCAATCTTCCTCAGTCAATTGCTTTTCGTGATCATAAATAAACCACATATTATCAGGTCTGTATCCTAAAAATCAAAGATTGACGAGAACATGTAATATAATATAATAATAATACTAATTTATTTTCGATTTAAAAAACATATATAAAATATACATAATATCAATTATACACACAGATATTCACATAGGTACATTCCTTTGATTTGATTACAATTTCGATTGAAAATCCCAATATTATTATTATTATATAATATTACTAGCTGTCCCACCCGTCGACCTTCGACCTAAACCTATTAAAAAAAATAATTTTGACATATTACATGAATAAAATGCAATTTACGACATAAAAACTTAATTAAATTTAGCTAATAATTTATTGCGTTATGTTATAGTTATCGTTGATTTGGATGCGGGATGAAGTTCGATGGGTCATAAGTTTGTCATTCTCATCACTGTTTGTTTGTTTGTTGATGAAGAGGATATTACTAACCAATGAGTTTTATTAATAATCTGAGATTGTAATTAATTGTGTGCCTTCTAATACCAGCGACCTCGTTGCTGACTGAAGGAAAATATAAGAATAAAAGAAAAAAGAAAAGAAAGTTTTAAATCAAAACAATTCCTCTAGGTATAATTGCTTTACTTTTAAAAAAAATTCAAGAGATGGCGGTGTAGTAGTAAATACATCACATGTGATGTATGTTTACTTATTCCATACATTGTTGAAAGAATAGACCCCATTAAAACCAAATTTTGCTGAATTATTATAGTAAGATTATATAATACAAAATGTCAATAAATTGTTTCAAAGTAACTTGCGTATCTTTGTGGCAATTATAGTTTTAACAGTGTAGACGATTGAGAGCCTTGACTGATTCCATAGAAGCTTGTTCCAAACACAGAATTCTATACAAAACCTAGAACCCCGATTCGTATTCAAAAGTCATGCTCAAATATTTCAACGTTTAACAGTTTGTTTGGAAAAAAGTGATTACGCGTCCTAGTGCAGTGTACTCTAAAGATGCTATTTATTGCTTTTTACATAATTTGAACTAAATTTATCCCCTTCTTCTATTAATAAAAATCAAAATTTACTAACAAATAATTAATTAAACCCACAACAACATTCCTTTTTGCCAACCAATCTGTCAAAAGCGTCCGTCAATGAATCTCCACTTTTTGCTATGATAGTTGGTTAAAAGTTACACATAAAAATCTATGGTTCCAAATTCAAAAATGCAGAGAAATTAGACAACATTAAAGTAAAACAAAAAACTCACCTGGGGCTGGTTTTTCACCCTCTTTAGGCTGTTGAACCCCTGCAATTTCATACGGATCTACAGTCTTTTTGGTATATTTAGGTTTCCTCTGCTTTAGTATCAAACCAAGAATCTTTATAGCCATTTTTCTAATAAGGAATGCATCGTGAATGAGACATCTGAGAATCATCTTTACGGCGGAAGTAGGAAACTGAACATCCAAGTGGTGCAGACTCGGCAAGAGGCTGACGCAGATGTTATGGTTTCGCCAGTGTCTAAAAATTTCCATAGATTTTAGAATTATTTATTTTTTTTATCGTTGATATTGACACCATGGAAACAACAAAGAGCAAGGAAACAAGAACTAATTCATGGGGGATGACAGAGAAGGGTGCATTTAAACCAAACGAATATAGATCCAGAGCTGAATGTAGAGTATATTTTCTTGATTGTTGATATGGACACTAATCTGTCATCACCCAATAATTAGTTCTTTTTTTTTATCTTGTGTAGGGGTTGTTATGGCTAATTGCTATTATGGCATTTCGACCCTTGGGATCTTTTATACCTTCCCCTTCCCTAATCCATGATGAACTTCAGGTAGCTTATTGTGCTCCCCTTGGGATTGAGGCATAGTCTTCTGGTCTTAGGTATCCACTGCCCAGCATCCTGTGTCTCTTATTTGCGAGAGCGTCGCAGTTACATAGTATATGTTCCATAGACTCTTCACTCTCGCTGCAAAATCTGCACTTGGGATCCTCCACAAGTCCCATTTTAAATAGTATCCTATTGACACCATAGTGTCCGGTGAGTATTCCGATTGTTGATCTGATATACCCCTTGCCATAGTTCCAGATTTTGTGGATTTCATAATTAGTTGTTGCTTGTTATTGTTTCTATAGTGTCCAATATCTATTAATATAAAGCAAAGTGCCTGACTGACTGACATACTCACTCATCAACGCACAGCCCAAACATCTAATCGTAGAGAAGTGAAATTTGGAAATCAGTAGTATTTCATAATATTTCAAATTTATTATGTTCTCTGTTAAATAGTTTTACTAGTATAATATATAAAGAGTTTGTATGTTTGTTTGTTTGCATTGAATAGGCTCCGAAACTACTGAACCGATTTGAAAAAAGCTACACTATCCCCGGTGAACATAGGCTTTATTGCATTTTCAAAAAAATTTGGGATCCTTACTAAAACTCCAATAATGCCCAAGGTGTAAAAAAATTACCTAAAATTTTCTTTACATCGCGTACGCTGTGAAAACTATTGATGATTGAATAAAATAATGTAGTACGACTTTGTAGAAGAAATCATTATTTACAAAAAGCGTCGCGACAGCATATGTCTAACTATTATAGTTATGCCACGATAAGTGTTCTTTTATTTTAAAAAAATGTAATTGAAATGCGGCAGAGATATAGGTGTCACTGGGGTACGAGCCGAACGGGAGGGGAATGCTACATTTTTCCAGATTAACATAGCCTATAGAATATTTTGATAAAGTTAGTGATCTATAAAGATCATAAGAAAACTGAATTATTTTTTTTTAAATACCTATCTACCCGTGCGAAGCTGGGACAGACCGCTAGTCAACCATAAAAGAAAGTATGCTCTGTTTTAAGATTCAGCTCTCTGTTTGTTTGGTGTAATCGTACCCTTAAGTTTCTTTAAAGAACAACCAAATGTCAAAAACACAGGAATGTTTGACATTGCACTAGAAAATGTTGACAATTAATACTCTAGTAAGAGATCCCCGCTCAAACACAGTGCTCAACAACAATGAAAACTGTATATTTAGAAGCAAAGAACGTGGATCTGTTTAGTCAGCAGTGAAAATATTAACGGTTGAAATCAGCCAAACCAACATGAGAATCTTTAACCAGTTCGGGACGATAAAAAATTCTATGTTCCCAGCAAAATTTTAACATATGAGATGCTCACTTTAAGATCATTTAAGTTTGGTTTAAATGACTTTTTCTATATGTAAGTACAATGAGAAATCTTTGAGAACATTATTAAGATAACTTTACTCACAGTTTTGGAGACTCTGCACCTTGGATGAGGACATCCAATAACGCATTGTAATTTTTTATATTTTCTTCCCCGCATTTTTTAAGACTGTCATCGGATTTAGCCACGAGTTCCAGGAAATGGGGATTATCCAACTCTTCTTTTGACAGCAAAGCTTTGGCCCGCTCCGTGCAACCTTCACTCCACTTGGGGAAAATTGTAATGGTGGGGAAATGTATTTGAATTGTATGGGCAATCATATCCATTAGTCTGGAAACAAAAATTTAAGAATAATCATGAACATAAAAATGGCAAACTTTTTCTGGTTACAATCCTAGGATTGGTCTGCACCAAGCGTGTTGAGTCAGTTCCTCCACTCCTCCCTGGCACTAGCTAGGCACTCCATGTGCTACAAGCATAACCCGATCACCTGGTCTCTGGGACGACCATGTATTTTTTTCCCTCAATCACTATCTATTAAGCACCTTGTTGGGCAACTCTTTTTAAATTAGTGTAAATTTAAATTTATCTATTTTCTCTATATTTTTTATTCTTTTACAATCATTATCAATATTATTATAATTATTTTTTTCTATGAGGGATCAGGATTGTGATACTTCGTGATCGTTGTGATTTTGTGTGGTGTTATTTTTTCAATTGTGATATATCTACTGCCCTTTATTTGTAATAACTTTTTCATCAGCATTTTCTTATTTATATATTGTCATGCTATGAAAAATTCTCAATTATTGATTTTCTATCTCTATTTATAAAGAACTTTATCGTTATTGTAATTTTTAAATTGTTTTTATTGATATTTTATAACCTGTTAAAGGCACAGTGGTGCCATTTACAATATTTACATATTGGTATATAAATAAATAAATAAAATATTAAGACAAAAACTAACCTTATGGCGCTAGGTTTTTCGCTTATTTTAGCCAAAAATACAGCAGGCCATAATTGACTAATAACTTTCCAATCATGCTTTGCCACAATCGGAGTCTGCTTCGGACTCAGAAGACAATATAAAGCGCCTTTGAAGCGGTCGTGATCGGTTTCAGTGTCCACACTCAGCGCTTCTAACAAGTGCGGTATCAGGATATAGAATGAATATGTGTAGTTTGAAATCATAGCGCTCAGCTTACACTGCGCTGGCATTCTAACCTGAAATAAGCAAAACAAATTTTTAATGAGACCCTATGTTAAGATTCTAGTTACGGCTGGTTCTAAGCCTCAACACGGCGCTGTCGGTGCGTATCGGCTGGTTCCAAGTCTCAACATTGGCACTGTCGGCGCGTATTTTTGTTTATAGATAAAAGCTTTTCTAGAGCTCTCTCTCTTGCGCGTGACGCCGACCGAAGCGGATGTGACAATATTTGTACAAGACAATAAACGAATTTCAACAACAATCCACTATTATTTCCACCCTATGCAATTTTTCTTTTCGTCATCCTATTCAAAATGGATAAAAATTATAGAACTTACAGCACTGTATCTGCTTGTGGCTAGGGTAAAAAGTTCCCGCATAATATCAGCATGTGATTTGGTAAAAACTAGTCCGATCTGAGCGCGGAATTCGTGCTGTAAAAGAGCACGATCGGCCAACAGAGTTCTTGGATGACCCGGTCTGCCTAAAAGGCGGTCTTCTAATGTTTTTTTGAAGGCCGAGAATGATTTTGTGTGGTGTTCCAGTTGATTAGAGGAAAAACTAGATGTCGATACAAGATTATCCCAGATCTGAAATTATTACAAAGAAAAAAAAATTAATTGTACACAATACTAGCTTTCCCGACAGACGTTGTCCTGTAGTCCTTACTATGAATATTGATTTCAAATTTGTAATTTATACAAAAATACATTTAAAATAATATGTTTGAATGTTAAATAATTATTTCTGAAAGCTAGAAAAAAATTCCATCAAAAATCTGCGTACCAATATTTTTCATGTCAATGGTTGTCAGGTAAACAATAATTTTGTTGTTATAGAACTTTTAATAGATGGCATTGGCATCGCAGGAAACCCGTTCCATACTAACTTTAATATTATATTTTATATTATTTCTTATCATTCAACTCTTAATAGTTATGGAGAGCTCTTGTTGCCTCCCTATGCCCCTGAGTGGGGTGTAAAAAGGGAGAATTGATTGATTAATAGTTATTCTGTTATCCGGAGCGGAGAAGAATCCAATAAATCAAGCATCGGAAGAATCTGTTCAGCCGATCTCGAGCTGGAAGTGTTCGCACTAACCCGACTTTCTTTTATATTATAAGATACATTTTGATGCTCCTGAATTATTGCAATACTGGGAAATACTGTGCACAGTTCCTGATATTTCACTAGTTTCAAAGTTAGCACTACTACATCTAAATAACCAAGTTTATTTAGATGTAGTGCTAACTTTGCTAGAAATATTAAGAAAAAAAGATTTTTTGTAACAAAATGTAGAGTGGATTTGCAAGATTCCTTAAATATGACATGAGTTGAAATCAATTTTAGAAAGAAAAAAATACTTACAGAAATCAATGTGCAAAAATTCTTGGTATCATCTTCGCTTGAATCTAAAAGGGCCTTTTGGAAATCGTGCATAACAGAAGCTACAGCCCTCCTCACATTGCTGCCATCTGGCATATACACAGCCCCGTGTATACCAATGTTCAACTTGAATTTGAAAGGCGGAAGATTGCTGTCCATACTGCGGAAAAGACATGTGTGTCAAATGAAAATCGTGAGGAATACCAAATATTTTCAAAAGAAAAAAAAAGCTATTAAACTTACATAAGCAAGGGTTCGTCTTCTAAGGGTGGAAGCAGAGGGTTAGCAGAAAATATAGCTTTGACAATACTTAAACTTCTATGCAGTTCTTCTCTTGTAAGCTTTTGGGAACCATCCGTATGATTCCTAATCCGCTCCAGTTCTTTGGGTAAATATCTATTGATCACACTCTGCACGCAATCTATTTCAGATTGGACAGGCGTGTGCCATCTCAATTTACAGTCCCACAAGTTTCCAGGTTTCCCCCACTCTCTCACAGCCAAGAAATTCTGTACCCCTCCGTCGTAGTCGGCGGTGCAACTTTTCAGTTCTTTTGGATAAACACCGCACATGGATAATAAAATATAACTGAGAGTGGACGAAGCTAAGACATATCCCTCCTTACACGTCAAAGTCAAGGTTCTGTCCAAAACTTCGAAAATTCTCGGTATATAGATCAGTAGCTCTTCACCTTCTCGTTCCACCATATGAGATAGCAGCAAAAGATTAAACAATAAGTCATTGTCCAAGGTCTCCGACTTTATCACATCATCTCCGTCTCCCAACAGCTTCATTATAGTATCGCACAAATAAGGAATGAAGAGTTTGAAGGTCTCTTTGGCATTCACTCGTGCAAACGATCTTCCCAAGGAAGCGGCCGTCATTCCGGCTACGTTGATTTCTAATATACGTCCAACAATGAAGTTGTAAAACTTTTTCAGAGCCATTTTAAAAATATCTGTGGAGGTCTGCATCAGGACTGTTATAGCGGCAGAGGCCAAGGCTCCTTCGCTAGCAGATTCCAATTTATTCCTGGAAGAATCCACTTCTTTCTGTTCCATTCTTGTATATTCCATACTACTGGATTCTATTAAAATAAACACTCTTTCAAAGAACTGAAGAACGAAATCTTCCAGCTGTGCAGTGGCCTCACAGACGGTGTGTTCTTCCTCCGTCAAATCCTTATGATACTCCGAAGCTCCGCTACAATTAACTAATGGAATGAATGTGCACACAACTGATATGAAATGAAGTGAAACTAAAGTTTTCTTAAAGTCGTTTGGATCTAGTCCAGGAAGTGAAGAAAACAAAAGTGGAATGACGTGAGTTGGACCTTCTGGGTAACCATTGTTAAAGCCGCTTATCAATGGACGAGCAACAGCTACCGCACTCAACAGAGCGCATGTGAATTTATGAGGCTCAGTTAGTGAATCGAGAGTGATCCACAGTTTTTCAATGATGGGCGGGACGACGGTGGCTGGTCGGAGTGAAGCGAGCAACTGGAAAGCCGCACAGGCATCCGTGACACCGGCCCTGCTGTACATGGCCTGGAGAGCTACGTTCATCATGCACTCCACAAACTTGGTGATGTCCTCATCGGTTAGTTTGTGGGAGTCTGGGATCTTCTTTTCCCAACTTTTCTTGTATGTAGTCCTCTCTTTGTGTACTCTGAAACAATAAAAGTGTTTACAAATGAAAACGCTAGCCAAATTATTCACATGAGACAATTTTTAGAATTGTGTACTCGAATACAGTTTTTATGAAGGATTTATGAAGACAAACAGATGGATATAAAAAATCATTTAAATTTATGCACCGCTAAAACATTTATCCCATTATGATAACTTCGCAAAAGTTTGTCGAATTACTACTTGCAAGTGCGCAGAAGGTAAATGTTTTCTACAATCAGCAAAACAAACAGGAAAAGTCAAATGGAGCAATACAATGACATGTCAGTTGCAGTTTTTCTTTAATACATGCACGGCTGACTACTCAGATCCATGGAGTAGGCACTGATCTATGATCATTACTTCAAAATATAAGTTATTTGACTTTGATACCTTGATTTTTTTAGTACTCGTTAAGAAATACCTTCATTTTAAAAAAATTCTGACGATTTTTCAATAAAATTTATTCATTAGAAAACTACGACCATGAGAAACAGTAAACAGTAATTCATAATGTCTCAATTATTGATTATGGTTACACGTATTCGGAAAATACTGCAGTCACACGCAATTTACAATACACAAATTTGTAGCTTAAATGTTTATTTTAAAATAAGATTCACCAGTTTAGTGTACATATATATAATTAATCGTAATTTCAACACCTATAGAAGAGTTAACAAAATATGACCAAGTGTTAACAAAATATCCATAAAAATTTAATCACCTGTTTACGAAATGGTACGGCAGCTTTCTCAGTAACTCCCTTAACTTCAGAGCCCATCTCCCACTATTGGCGCTGTGTAGGTAAGTTTCTACAGTGGTCATGAAGTTGTTGAGGTAGCTCTGTGCGGAGCTATTTGGACCCAGGACGGATACAATCCATAAAGCCATACTCTGAACGTCTGAAAAAGGAATTATACAAAATTACTTAATTATAATTTCCAATAATAAGAAAATTATATAGTTTTTAGAACCAACATACATCAATATAACATACAACCAACTATTTAATACAATCAATAAATCAAAGAACCGGGTGACGACATTATGGAGAAACGCTATTGGTGGATGATGTCGTCATACGAAGTTTTGGAAAACACAGGGCAGGGGTGGAGGACTTTGCCGCCTTGGATCCCCGCAAATGCTACTCTTCTTGAAGAGTAGTCTGGGATTAGTGGGGAAGCTCTAATTGGGAAACACCATGAGCAAGCAGGGGAAGCTCAATACACAACCATATAAAATACCCCCAGAAGAAAAAAAATAATTATGTTTACCATTTGGGTGGTCTAATTCCCTGAAATTCCAAATTATGGTATTCGAACCCGCATCCGCATTTACATCAAGATTTATTCGATGTTATGTTTTTATGTTCTTCAATCTTACGCTTCGTTTGATTTTAACAAAAACTTTACGACTATCAAAGAGATGAGAAATATAGGGGTTCCATAGTATTTTGAAATCAATTCTGATGCATGTTGACAATATAACAGAAAAAATATCACATTTTAATTAAAAAGACAACGCATGATATAAAACATTTAAAGCGACGACAACAACACAACTCTTTGACAAACTGGAAATATTCCGGAATTAGGGTGGATATGATTGGGACATATTTTTAGGATGTGGAAAGAGACCAAGAAACGGCTCTACTTCCTATCGGACATGTACATACTGTTTAATGTTTTCTTTTTAGGGTTGAACAGCATAATAATTAAGGGTTCAGATTGGCTACCATCCAAAAATTAAGATGAAAGTGCCGACAAAAAAATCTTGACATGTGTCTGTTTATAAACTTTTTATAAAGATTTCATCCACAGTTTATACCCTAGACCACTTTCTATGGGAAATGTGTATGTACTGTTACCGAATAGAGGGTGTTGTTAGCTATCGTATGACGTGCAATAATGTGCCAGTTAGCTTTGAGTCGTTGAGTGGGGTGGTTTTTTTCGTTAATTCAAATTTGTACCTTGACACTACTTGAAAACGGAAAATCGTCGCTCAAATCTCTCGTTACCTCCAGCCCCCTAATTTTAGTTCAAACTAAACTTAATTATTCACTTATAGTGTTGTTTCCTTAAAAAAAATCATTTTAGGTGGATGAAACAAATTCTAATCATTATTAAGATTTATTTTCACATTTTCCGCAACTAAACTAGCAAGACTATTTAATTAAACTTCATTCTACAATAAAACGTTAATTTCAGTTTCCTATGTTAAGGAATCGCAGAATCAATAAGTACAATCGATTAGGAAAACATGCCAAAAAGGCTTTTTTGAGAGAATGGGCCTATAATTTTCAAATATTTGACTAGTTCAAAACTTAAACATTTCCGTTAATTACCCTGCTGGTCAGTACACAAAAAAAAACAAGCTCTGGATCGCTTAAGAAGGCTTCATCAAGAACTGATAATATTCAATGGTACTGATAGAAACTGCGTTATAACTAGAGGTGGGCATTATAACGAAAGCTGATAAAAATATTCGATAAAAAAAATAACCTCTCTAACGTTATTCATATTAAACCTTTTTCGTTATTCGTAAGCTGTGAAAAAAAGTCTTAACAAAAATAATTTCTAAAAAAAAAATTGTTTACACCTTCAAAATAATCGTCTAAAATATCACAATATTAGTTTCCGCCTTTAAGTAACGTGACTGTTTAAAATATTCAACTATTATTTTGCACCTCTAGATATCCGCCTGTTAAAAATAATCCACTATTATTTTCCGCCTTTACGTTATTGGTCTAACCTCTAACGTGGCCGTTTAAAATATTCAAACAATTATTTTGCACCTTTACGTTATTCCTAAGTCCTAACGTAACTGTTTAATAATAGGTGTAGGTATATCACCGCCACTCTGTCGTGCCCTTGCCAGTTTGCCACTGCACGTGTACAAAAGAAAGTGAGTGGGTAGGTAGGTAGCTACCTATGTGTGTGTTCCTTGATTTACGTAGGTAATATAGTACTGCCTCGGCCTAACAGTTTTGTAATGTAACCCTCCTAAGTCCATTTTTTACACAAGGTTAAAACGGTTTATTTTCAATATAAAGTACAATTTTGATGATTGAACCAACATATTATAAAAATATTTATTTTATTAATCGTATTGAATTCTTCATTCTTAGTTGTGCGGTACTGAACCAGGATTTATGAACTTTGTCCATACAACAATAATATTACAAAGTAATAAAAAATCAAAAAGGAAAAATTGTACGGTAGAAAATTTTATGTAAATATTGTTCATATTACATCCAAATCCAAACTCCCTTTAGACCCCACTTAGGGGCATAGGGAGGCAACAAGAGCTCTCCATTGCGCTCGATCTTGCGCAACGGTGATGACCTCCTCCCACACCATGTCCATGTCCCTCAGCTCTGCTTCGAAGGAGCGGAACACAGTGTGAGAGGGTCTTCCTCGTCTTCGGGACCCTGATGGGAGGAAGAACAGCGCTCTCCTCGGCCAACTGTCATTCGGCATCCTTAACACATGACCCAGCCAAGTCCATCTCCTCCCCACAATGGTGGAGGTGATGGGCTCACGCTGGGTGCGCCGGCGTATAGCGTCGTTCGTGATGCGGTGGTACCATCTTACGCCCAGAATTCTCCTTAGGCACTTCATCTCAAAGGCTGAGACTTTTTGTGCCTGGGCCTTGGTCAGGTGCCAGGACTCACACCCATAAAGGAGAATGGGCAACACACACGCATCAAACAGTTTACATTTCGTCTCGACGCTAAACGCCGACGCTTTCCATATCTTGGTCATGTTGTTGAAGGCGCCACTTGCCATACCGATACGAATCGGGAGCTCAGCCCCGAGGTCACCAGCGGTGGTAATGGTTGCTCCCAGGTACTTAAATTTATCCACCCGGGAGAACTGGTGACCATCGATGGTTATCGGTTGCTGTTTATCGGGGCAGGCATTATTCGCCATGAGCTCCGTCTTACTGGCATTGACTCGAAGGCCGAGGCGTGCTGTTTCGTTGCAGAGTCTTGAAACACTGCGCTGTAATTCCTCCACTGTCGTACTGAACAACGCTAGGTCGTCCGCGTACTCCAGATCGCACAGTTCGCCCATTAGACCATCTCTCTGTGTTATCGGTATACCTCTTGCTCCTTGCATGGACTTTCTCAACAGGAAATCCATGACTATTATAAATATAAAGGGAGCTAGTACGCAGCCCTGTCTGACTCCCGTGGTGATCCTAAAAGCTTCAGTAGGACCACCTGGCGTTTTCACGCTACACTCAGAGTCTTCATACAGGGACTGCACCATTTTAACTATTTTCGGAGGTATACCATACAGAGCAAGTATTTTCCATATTGATGGTCTATGTGGGTTGTCGAAGGCCTTTTCAAAATCTATAAAGCAACAAGCGACTGGAGAGTTAAACTCCTTGCACTGCTGAAAGATGCACCTGGCACAGAAAATTGGGTCCGTGCAGGACCTTCCAGGTACAAAGCCGCATTGTTGCTCTCTCAGGACAGCCATGACAGGCCCCCGAATGCGGTGTAGTAATATCTGAGATAATACCTTACCGGGAACACTCAGTAGAGTAATTCCACGGTAGTTTCCGCATTCAAGGGGGTCCCCCTTTTTAAATATTGCGACGATGGATCCATTCCGCCAATCTTTTGGGCACCTCTCCTCTTCCCACGCCATTTTAAATATATCTAATAGTGGTTGGCCAAGGGTGTCTATGCCTTGTTTGAGGAGCTCTGCGTGAATTCCATCGTCTCCTGGCGCTTTGTTGTTGTTGTTCTTATTACATAATATAAATTATTGTTATTATTCTGTAATACTTTTTGTGCTGTGTAGATCGCGTGATTGTTTATCTTCAGGGGGTAAGTTGTTATTTTTTATAACTAGGTATACCTACCTATTGTATATATGCTACGAAATAAATAAGCCTTTTAGTTTTTAAGCTTTTAAAAATAACGTTTTTTGAAATTAACGAAACAGCTATAACGTTTTTGAATTTAAGCCGTTATTCCCACCTCTAGTTATAACACCATTATGAGGAATGATAATTCCGGCATAAATCGCTTATACCACATGCTAATAATAATCTATACCGTGTCATAACTATACCGCAGAATACTTTGATAACCTCCAAATGTTGTTTGTGGTGCTTCCATACTACGGGGTTGGTTTCTAAGCATTCCGTACGAACCCAATTGGGCCCTCGGGAAAGTACGCGTGCGGAATACGAGTATATACGAATCGGCACGAATATTTCCGAAGGTCGATTCGATTCATTGGCAACTCAGACTTGTTGGCAACTTCAAGTTTGTTTTCATAACTTAAGTGTCAAAATATGAAGAGTGCAGTGGTAGTCTGTCTCATTAAATATCGCTATTCCTTCCTTATACCTGGGGGTAGCCAGGAATAAAGTTGGCATGGAAACTATTCTCGTTATAGCTTATTCCTTATTTTATTAGTAGCACTTTTGCTTATTCTGAAGAATAACATTCTATTAGTACGGCTGATGAAGAATAAATAACTGGAAATGTTAGATTTAGTAAATTTTTTAGACTTGTCAAGATTTTTTTGCAGACAATGTATAAAACATGCATCATGAAAAGCTAAATGAAAATGATGATAAGTACAACAACATTAACTCGTCTCGTCAATAGTTACATTGCATACGAAATAAAAAACACATTGATCTTCACTTAATACAGGACAAACTTACCCCTTCGAAATGCGCCTGACAGTTTGTGAAACACATTTGGTTTTAAAAAAAAAATCAATAAAAGAGTGCACACAATGGATTTGATAATCAAAATTTTATTTTTACACTCGAATAGAAAAAAGATAATATGAAAAATAATAGGAAATCTAATTTCCTTAAAACTTTTTAATTTATACTTTGGTATCTATTAGGTATTTCGATAAAACCAGTTTAAATTTTTTAGGAGCCATTTAAAAATCATCCCTTTTTATATGTGCCCTTTTTCATCCCATTTAGTGAAAATTTGGAAAAACTGTCCAAGAAAACTACTACTCATTTCTATAGGAGAATTCATATGCCAAATCTCATGTTCGTACCACGTCTAGTTTCTGAGATATTCGTATATGTATATTTAAAAAACTTTCAACCCTATTTTTTACCCCTTTAGGGATGGAATTTCCAAAAAAAAAAGGTTTTGTATTAAAACCTACCTGATTTCCAAATTTCACTTCTCTACGATTAGCCGTTTGGGCTGTGCTTTGATGAGTGAGTATGTCAGTCAGTCAATCAGTCAGTCAGGCACTTTCCTTTATTATTATAGATTGTCTAACAGTCTAAACAATTTTTTTTTTAAATTACAATGAATCTGTGCTCACTAAAAGTGAACACAAATATACTCTTTTAACATTAAGCTACTAAAAGCTTGTGAAAGACGAAGATGGTCGGGCACCTGGGATCGAATCCACGGTGACGGGATCACCAGGCTATCAACCACTTCATTAACAGCCGGTTTCATAAAAAGCTTCAAAAGAACACTTTAGTTAAAGTTCCTTTTAAAATTTAAAGATGCCTTTAAGCTGACGCGTTTCATAAAAAATATTCCAGCTAAAATTTGAAATGTCAAAAATATATTTGAAAGTTGGTAGCAGTTGGTAGTGTTACCATGGAAATTTATGGAAAACATAGGTTGTTTACTAATATTTTCGCGGAATTTCTGTTGATCTGTCAATTTCATTTCTCAATAGAGCATCAAAGTGCCGTTTTTTCTATTAATTTATTATTATGGTTTATGAATTAGTAAACGAAATCTGATAACAATAATATTCTTCCAGTTTTCCCATCTATTTCTCTGACAGAGAAAGCGCCACGAAATTTTCTATGAACTCTGGTGGTAAAAATTGAACTACCTAAAGTCGATTTTAACTAAAAATAATAATCAATAACGGTACTTTAGCTAAAAGCCGGTTTTAAATGTCATTTTATTGTTATGTAACCCGTTATTTTTTAAAGGGAGTTTAAAGTCTCCTTTATTTTTTATGAAACCGGCCGTTAATGAAATTTGGTTGCACATTTAGAAGAACAAATGATTTGCCAAATTATAATGACTAGTTTTTTCACAATTAAGCATAATATTTACTTTGTGATAATAAATAATAAGACATTTTCACTCACCTAATCCGACTGATTTCGAAGTTTGTGTCTTTTTGAAATAAACAGGCAAATTGAAAGCTTTCAAAAATCTGTTAAACATAAGTGGAATGTGTGGTTCCCAATCAATGTAGCCGATGTTCTCCGCCGCCGTTGTAGCCATCAAAATCAACATTTCCTGAAAAAATTGCCCAAAAGTTAATAAGAACTAGACCTAGTTGTACAAAACACCAATTTGTAAGTGGTGATTTGTGGTTTTTTTGTTGGTGTTAAAAACATAATCAATCAATCAAAGGAAGAAATCAATCAAGGAAAATACTCTCTGCCTATATTTCTGTAACCAACCAACTTGTCTTAACTCCAAAAAAAATAATTTTTCAGTATCTAATGGTCTGTTTTCCTACGATTACGGCGCTGCTATAAACACCGGTGAATATGTCAGTTTAGAACATTATTAATATTGTTACCGTAGTAACGAAAAACATTGTCATATATTTTGAAAGACCGCCGTCTTTGGACCGCTCCTTAGGAACCCAGTGCATTAGTGGCCCTAATAGAACATGCGGCGTAGTTTTTTAGTAATTTCACCAAAATTGGAGTGAAGACAAATTGGCTCTCAGGTACGGATTTAGTTACTTATATTTTTCCTGGTCACGGCATTACGCGTGAACGTCAGGACCAATTTCATTTTTATTTTATGTTTGCTATTTATCAGGAGACGGTTGAAAGAAAAAAATTAAGATAGTTGCATGGAATATTAGAATATTTAAGGAATCTTAACGTGGGTGACCTTAGTGTTTTGACATTCGACATAACAGTCAGTTGTTTGATAGTTGGTGCGATTGACAGAATGTGCCCTGTAAACATTGTTTAAATCATTACTAACCGATACATATTACCTGTTTTGTACACATTATTTCTGTTCAGATTTGAACCTATTCAAGATGAGTCATATGCAAATAGTGCACATGAAACCATACACAATATGAGTCATACGATGTTTCTAATGATTGTGTTTATATCTTACGGAATAATATACCACAACATAAACATTATTAATACCATAAAATCTAAATACTATTTTGATAAAAAAAGTTGGTACTTACTGTTTCCCAGGCAGGAGCGTTGAGACAAGTGTTCCACATATTCATGAAGTCGTCAAACCATAGCCTGACGCTCTGATCCAAATTTTGGGGAGACTGGGAGCAAGGCAGATACGCCTCCAACTTTGCGATGATTGATTGGCTTCCCAAGCAAAATGGATTATTTTTAGGCCAGATCTCGTCAAGGATCTCTCTGGTAGCCGACAAGGGAAAATATCTACAAACAAACAAAGTTACGCGGAACATTAGAACATGTAAAAAAACTCTTCCATTTTTTTATTTTAATTGACGTTTGACATCTAAAGCACACATTGGTTAAATAGGCAATTTATTTATCATCAAACAAATTGAAATTCAATATTCATAGCGAGGACAGTACAACGTCTGTCGGGAAAGCTAGTCCTATATAATAATTAAGTTCGTACGTAACTCGGTATTATCATTGAAACACATTTTTCATACATATGACAAAAGCAGGCAAACTACAGGAAATATTTTTCATACTTATAATATTATTCATCTGTAAGTCGATATCTGCTTTGATAATTAATAATAACATTATATGGAAGAATATGTGATGCTTGTTAAGAGGTTCCTACATACAACTGTAGCTACGGGTTAGGGGACGTCCATTAATCACGTGATGTTTTATTGCAACTTTTTAGACCTCCCTCCCCCCTGTTGATATTAATTTGGTGATGTTAGTTTTGTCATTTTTTTTAATTTCTGAAAGTGTTTCTAAATTCATCAGAAAAAATAAATGTGTAAAGTGATTTTCTTACCAGAGCCCCCCCCCTCCCCCTCTCCCCCCATATAATCTTTCATGATTTTTTCCAGACCCCCCTGTAAAATAATTAATGAGAACTAATAGTATCGGATTATAAAATGTTTTATTTTTTAACGTATACAAAAATTCTAGAACAAAACAATAAGACGTTACAATGAAAAACAAATTCAAATTTAGAACAATAACTAATAATAATTAAATACAATGACACTTATCTAATTGAGCAGGCACCCACCTACCTACGAATTAAACACCCCCCTCCCCCCTTTTGAGGTAACGGCCCCTAAAGTAAAATTGAAATATTTTAAAGGTGGATATAATTATGTAAGTGACATATTAGGATGTTAAAACAATTGAAGAACCATTTGTCCCTGTCCTGTCCCTTTTGACAGGTATGTTTCTAGTGGAAAAATAAATGGAGGGAACACTATTACATACATTTAAAGAAACATTGGATGAAATGAATCGTGCTATTTTGGCACGGTGCCAGTGAAAGTCAAGATTTAAGAGCACAATAACCGTGACGGAAGCGGCCGTAACAAATATTCAAGTTTAGTATTTATATTATTATTATATCTTGTAGTCCAATGTGTCCAAATTCATCATATGTCATTGTCACCGTGTTACACAATTCAACTAGATAAAATTTGCTTTTATGATTTCTGAATTATTTCGTCATCATTTTTCTTGTTCCACCATTTATCTTCAAAGTAAAATTAATTTAAAAGTAAACAGTTAAGTAATCTTTGAAAATAAAGTGCAAACTATTTGTCACGCCGTGTCCCTTAAGGAGTAGGCAGAGAGAACGGACCTCCACTCTTTCCTATGCAAACACACTTCTCATACAACCTCTCCTATTTTTTTTTGTTTATGACCTGGCCTTCCTCGAGGGTGGCAACGATGTGTTCAATCTATTAGCACCCATTCTTTAAAAAATTTAACTTTTTCCCATACCTTTCCATATATCCAACGTAGATCTTTCATCTCTACTGCATTTACAATATATTACTCCTTTTTTTATCCATCTTCATGTTTCAAATCTATACATCATTGATAGACATTCATTTAAAAAAAAATAGAATTATATATTTTCGATTGTATTTTCAAGTTAAATCTGATCAAGAATGAGGCTTTCAGATATGAAAAAAATGTTCTACCTAGTCTTTAGAAACCGTCATATTAAATATATATACAGGGTGACTGGTAATTCGACCAATTCCTTAAAACACGGGTCCGTATTAACTAGTTGTACACCTTCTCGGAAAACTTATTGATTGGGCAAGTTTTCTATGTGGTAATTGGTAGAATTACCAGTCACCCTGTATATACTTCCCATCGATATTGTTAAGAGTGGAAAATCATTGGAGGTCACCGTTATAATTCATACACTAAAGTGACCACTCTAAGGTCATTACAATATGAAAATATTACAGTTTATGTAACGGATAGAAATAAGAATATGATATTCGGAGTGTTAATAATTATTGGAACAGAGAAATATTTCTTGGCCCGACAACTTTGTTCAAGAAAAATCAATCAATATAATTAATGTATGTATATAAATAAATATAGTTATGAAATTGTCAAACAGGTAATTGTAATTTTCTCTCAATTCAGTCAAATTTTCCAAAAAGATATCGATGGAAATATTTGTTTAAGTTTAAGACTGGGTTTAAGTTGATTTCAAAGCCAGAGTATAACAAAAATATCGAGTCCTAATAATAATAACCGTCCAAGTTTACCAAGGATTAAAATTACCCTATTAGTCATTCCAAATATAACGCAATATTTTCGAACCCTTTAGTTTCTGTTAAATAATATACCCTATTAGTCATTCTAGATATAATGACATATTATTGTGATAGGTTTAGCCCGATATCCATCAGTTCAAAATTCAATTGCATTAAGACATTCGTTCATCAATCCAAATGGATCGTCAATGGGGAAACTCGAATGGAAGTGGCCAGTGGTCGTTACGTCACATGATTGTCATTGATAAAAACTTGGTCCAAATTTGTCCCATTTTGTCATAATCCTTCTAGGAGGGTACACATATTGCTGTTTTTAATTTAATAATAGCAAAATGCAAGTAGTGAAATTTTGTTATAATGATTGAAAAAAACCTCAATTTCTCCAAAAAATTAATGACATCAATTGGAATAACTTTGATTTATAAGTATTAGAAACAGTAATGGATTAATATAAAAAAAATAAACTCACGGTTTAATGTAATAGACGAGAGCTTCAAACGTTGATTGTAGAGACCTGAAAAACAGACGAAACAAAAGACAGAGTGAGTAAACCTTGAAGACAATCTGAGGGGAAGAGATGAGTGCTCCACATGTGTTAAGAGAATGATTGTTATGACCACAACCGACAAAAGCAACATGAATTATCCGAGAACCCAATGCAGCCAAATACCACATATTTTTTTTTTAAACATTCATTACTCATTTGATTCGTCCCCATATTGCACGAGTTCCAAAGGCAACTCCATCCCAAACTTCTTTAAAAACTGATACAAGTTTGTCGCATTAGCGAGTGCTTCCAGTATAGTATCGTCGTTCGAATCCTCGTCTTCGTCATGTAAAAGATGTGGTCGGATCCTAGACAACATTTCAAAATTTAAGACATTAACAAATACTTGTTCTAGAGATAATTATCTGCAATCTGGCAATACAGCAATATAAATCACTAGAAGGGAGAATTTAAGTAATCAAACAAGAAAATAAAACAGTTCAATACAGTTTTACCTCTTTCGTTTTTATTTCAATTAACACTAAATAATTTTTTCCCTTAAAAACTATAATATGAAAAACTCAGATGCTCAAATGATAGCTAAGATAGAAGCAAAGGCATTATGAAGAAGTTTTAGTTTTAGTTTAAAGAGTTTTGACATGATAAATTAATAGCACTTTTTGTTACAAAAAAAAGCAGTGTAGCCGGCGGAAAATATTGCTTGTGACAAGTTCTTTCCAAAAGTTCCCCTCCAAACTGAGAGACCTTGTCAAACCCGGTTAGAAATTTCAGAATCGAAGCCAGAAACTCTTGATTAACAGTCTAGCAATGTAGAAAACTAGCCTAGCGAGGTCTGTGTATATGACGGGGAATCCAAAAACAAACAAATTTTAGTTATATAAATTCCTTCATACATCTAGGAAAAGGTCTATATTAGATGCAATACATTTGTCAAATATTTTTTAAAAGCGATTAACATACATAATGTTTTGCTTTCTCTTCAAAATTGTTACATTCGAAATTTACAAAATCAATAAGCGTGCTGGATTTTGTTTCCTGCTTTAAAAAAACGACAACGGAAGCTAGCCATTATGCTGCAACAGACTTGTAAGAAAGCATTTGGATGAGAGAAGACAGTCATTATTTGACCATAAACAGGACCCCGCAAGTGATCAAGTGTTTTGATTTTCAGAAATAGTCTTGTGTTTTACAAAGCTTTTGTTACCAGATCTGGTCATACAATACTTTTTCTGT
Source organism: Mystacides longicornis (assembly GCA_963576905.1). Classification (NCBI taxonomy): domain Eukaryota; kingdom Metazoa; phylum Arthropoda; class Insecta; order Trichoptera; family Leptoceridae; genus Mystacides; species Mystacides longicornis. The sequence goes on along the minus strand of OY756439.1, from coordinate 10,278,400 downwards.
TCCCAAGAAGAATAATCTCTTAAAGTTGGGTTTCGATGATGTGAAGGTGAAAAAACCACCTTTGAAGACGGATCAAGATAACAAGTCAGTTTCAGAAATGCTACAAACCGTGGGAAAATAGACAATTCGGCAAACGCAATGCGTCTAATTTCAAAAAATCAATAAATAAATAACACTTTATTGGATAAAATAAAAAAATGAAAAACACTTTAAAGATGGATGAAGGAATTATGTTAAAAGGTGAACAAATAAAAAATGTAGGGCTTTCTAAGTGAATTCACTCACACAGCTAACAATTTTATCAATAAGGAATAATGACATTAAAACATAATAATTATGCAATGTAATAGGTTCATAAATAATTCATAGAATTCTATTACAAAACCTATTGTCATACTGTCGACGCTCAGAGTTTTATGACAGAATTCTGTTAAATCATGCTTGTTAAGATATTAATGATGACATCAAAATTCTACTTACGAATAGTGATAAACGTGGGACTTGCAAAACACTTTTTCTGCTATTTCGTACAATGGTCTCCACGGTAAGGTTAAGTCTTCAGGCGAAAGCAAATGCTTTTTTCTGTTGGATATAAACAAGACAATTGTATTACAATAATATTAAAAAAAAAAAAAAAAACAAAATTTTGCTATAGTATGATTAAAAAGGACTAGAAAATGATATTTTAGAGAAATCAAGAATTTGGTTAAATTTGCGTTTTTTATATGACGAGTTTAGACCTGAATTGCCTAAATAGGAGTGGACATCTTTGCCAACTTGGCTTCACCCACCACAATGTGTCCATTAAGGGGTAGGTGGAAAGAACGGAACTCCACTCTTTTCTATCCATACACACTTCCTTAACTTCTTCCACTGACATAATGTCTCTCATACAACATCTTCTATTTCTTTTACTTCTGAAATTAACGTGTTCGATCCATGTCATTTTCAGTCTACCATGCCTTCCTATACCTTTCCTTTCAGCGTTTTAGGTATATTATTTTTGTAATCTCATATCAAATTTATTTTATTTATTTATTTTTATTTATCATTCTCATCCCTAGGCCTTTTCAGGCACTTGGAGTCGTCAATAAATATAAATATATGCAATAAATATCTGCCTTCCATTCTTTAACACCAGGTAACACCATATTTCTAACTAAGTGCCATTTTAATTTGACTATATTGTGTTAAATAAGGTCAGGAAAAAGTTACATCTCAACATAATATGGAGTATGGACATCCGAAGTGTGGCAGAAAAGTAACGAGACTGATTTTTTATTTACGAAAGATTTTTTTTCAAATTTCAATACTGTCTCAGGCAGCTACCCGCCTATGGAGATGGTCTTCCCACTGTTGGTAGCAGCACTGGAAGTTTTCAGCATGTTCATTGGTGAATGGGGAGGTGGAGAACCACAGGAGTGCCTCAAATTATGTGATGGGGTAATATAATGATGGAGCATCAACTTGTCTCACGAGAATAATCCTATTTTATGAGCCTTCCGATTCCAATGAATCCCCTTCATCACACCTTCGATGTTTTCATCGCTTTTCGAAGTTAAAGGCCTCTAAAAACTTGAGTTAGGCATAAGAATGTTTCCCATGGGCAATTTTGAAAATTACTATGTGTAAAGCTTGAAAAAATCGGCAAGTGTGACGATTGAAATTGAAATATTACTCCAAATTCTGCTGTTTCATTTTGCGTGATGTACAACAAAAACACAGTTTCACTAATAGTGATCACAAAAATCACCTAGTCAACAGAAAGAGTTGAAAATCGTACTGAGCTGACGAAAGGTACTGATACACATGCTCTATCAAGGACAACTGCGCAGTCTTGCCAGTCTCCTTATTTTTCTGCCACACACCATATAATTATAGGTATGTTTTTGACTAATTCTTGCCAAAACAGAATGATATTTTGGAAAAAGTAAGTGAGGACAATAAACAAATTTGATGAAACAAAATGGTAAAAAGAAATAAACTTGACTTACTTCATTAACAGCAATAACAGAGTGGAGTATTTGTGTAACTTTGTTGGCTCCAGATCTGGTATGATTATAAGTTCGAAAACTAAATGAATCAACTGAATGTGATCTTCTTTAGAAAATTTTAAACCATATAACTTTATATATCTGAAACAACAATGTTAATAAGTATTCTCTACAAACTATACAAGTTTAGGTTAGAACTAGATCGTTAGAATCTCTGAATACAGTCATATTACGCCCGATTCAATTTCAATTTTAGTGTGCATTAATTAAAATAAGAACATTCGAAATTTAGTTAGTGCACATTTTTTGTTCTGACTTTCACCAGAATTAGTGCACATTAATAATCTGTAAAAATTAAGAACGTTCCTAATTAGACTAATATTCAAATTAGTTCATTTTAATTTGTGTGAACCTACAGCCGGTTTCATAAAAAGCTTCAAAAGAACACTTTAGTTAAAGTTCCTTTTAAAATTTAAAGACTCCTTAAAGCTGACGCGTTTCATAAAAAATATTCCAGATATTGAATTTGAAATGTCAAAAAAATATTTTAAAGTTGGTAGCAGTTGGTAGTGTTACCATGGAAATCTATGGAAAACATTGGTTGTTTACTAATATTTTCGCGGAATTTCTGTTGATCTGTCAATTTCATTTCTCAATACAGTATCAAAGTGCCGTTTTTTGTGTTAATTTAGTATTATGGTTTATGAATTAGTAAAAGAAATCTGTAAACATTTTTTCCGTTTTGCTATGTTTTCCCCCCTATTTTAGTCATTTTTGTCCACAGTGTCACCGCATACAAAATGTTTATCTTTGTGACAGAGAAAGCGCCACTAAATTTTCTATGAACTCCGGTGGTAAAAATTTGAACTACCTACCTAAAGTCGATTTTAACTAAAAATAATAATCAACAACGGTACTTTAGCTAAAAGTCGGTTTTAACTGTCGTTTTGTTGTTATGAAACCCATTTTTTTTTTAAGGGAGTTTAAAGTCTCCTTTATTTTTTATGAAACCGGCCGTTAATTCTTACCCAAATCACTCGACAACGAGTGCAAAGGGTTGAAAAAAAAAGCTTAATTCTTAAATTTTGGAACGTTCTTATTTTAGTTCAAACCAAAACCAGAATAGGGGGTATGGTTTTTGTTTATGAATTAGTAAAAGATTCAAATCCTAGCCATTTCAAACACCATTTAATTTTAACATATTTTTTTTTTAAATCACTTCTGGCTTATTTTTTTTTCTGGCATAAAATTAAGTGATTCTTTAAAAAGTACTTTGTTAAAATTTAATGGTTTCGGAATTGGCTAAAATTTGAATTAGATCGTAACTAGTTTTGTGAATTGATTATTGCATTTTGATTAGTTGATTGTTTTATCATAACAGCAATCTGCATGTCATAGACAAGTTCTAGGCATCCAAAGCTCCAAGGTGCTTTGTGAACAAAACAGTGGTCCTTTTTTATGTCAGTAAACATTGTATAATTAAATTTGTTGAGGTGATAAACGAAAATAAAGTTACATTTTACTTTTTTTACATATTGTGTATGTCATAACATTATTCTTTTAAATTTAGTCTTGCCTTTCCAAATGATTCTATGTTGTAAAAGGTCATGGTTATTGCCAAAGTTCAAACCTCGGAGTATATGACCTAAAAAACTACTACTCCAATAAAAAGGGCAATACAGTACTTTTAATCTGAGAAGTTCAAGTAAAAAAACATTACATAAGGCTAGCAGGATACCAAATAAGTTGACAAACAAAAGAAAATGTTTTGTGTGGGATTTTCTCCTATTGCGTGTCATACACAACAAAAATATTTGGGACCCTTTGCAAGATACTAATTACAGAGATTTAATTTCGATAATATTAACATTAGAATAGTGAATCATAACGATATGAACTTAATAATATTGAAAAAAACTCATGGAAATAGATAGTTCAAAAAATCTGATTAAATTTACTTCATTAGTTTAGAAGTCCACATCGCACAACCAGGCCTCATTTCCTTTATCATTACAGCCTTAGCCAAATTTGTCTTTATTAATTTAAAGAATTCTGTCGATTCATTGTCTAATTCTTCCGCGTAGGGAAGTAGATTGTTATAAACCATGTCATATTGAGGTTTGAAACCAAGTTTTCTAATCCTTTCTTTAGAAACGGAATGTGTATATTTGTCTTCTTCCTCCATGATTTTAAAACTAATGTCTCTCTCACTTAAAATATAAATTATATTTTTAACACTTCACAACGCGGTAACAATACTTTATTGTGATTTCTCGATAACAAAACGAAATTACCAAACACTAACAATATGCCAATGCAACTGTCATTTTTTACAAAGTCACTGTGTGAAAAAATAAGACTGTCAAATTTCCTGATTCACAGCGCTGTGTGGTGAAAATTATAAGCTCTAAAATTGTTTCGACTCAAAGTGGCTGAAGTCAAAAAAAATTACTACTTCATGTAGGTGACACGTAAATTGGTCGAATTACAATTTTACGAATGGCAATTAGTCGAAGTGACAATTCACCGAATGGCAATTTTACGAAATCACAATTCGTCGAAAAATTCGAATTATACGGTAAATTCACAATTCATCGAAAATTTCGAATTACCCATTAAATTCACAATTCGTCGAAAAATAGCGGCGTTATGTTGGTAGCATTGTAGCATGAATACATCTGTGACTTACCCACTCCAAAATCCGACATATGATGAACGCAGCTCTACAAGGACTAATGTTGTTTTTTGATAAAAAAAAAATAAAAAATCCCTTTTGGTTTACAATTTTTTTTGCAATGAATGTAAAAATGACGGTTTAAACGTTATAGAGACATAAATAACAAACACAAAGGAAGAAATAGTATAACACAAATTTGTCTAGTCTAACCCTAACTTAGTTCTTGTGAAATGGTCTTGTTCTGATGCTCTCATTGCAATACTTTATTTATTATGCATGTAAATTTTCACACTGACATGGTACTAAAGGGACCTTTTACATCCTTTTAGTACTGCACAAAATTAATTAATACGACAATATTCTCCACTGTATCATAATTTCCAAAAAATTTTATTGTTTTGTTACGGATTTTAAGTTTTTGTTATTATTACCTACTGTGTGTTCATAACTTCCTTCCTATATTTTTATATTATTGTTATTCAGAATGATGAACCCAAACGTCCTGTAAAGGACCTACGGGAGATATTGTAAAATAAAAAAAATGTAAAGAGGAAAATTATCTCAACAATAAAAAAAAACGCTCAAATAAAAGTTATCGTTACAACATTGGGTTAAACATTAAGTTGTAATAACGATGTCAAACGTATAAAAATACGCAAAAAAAAATAAAAATGGCCATGTTTAAATTTTGACTAATCAATAACGAGAAAGAAAGACACTGCCTCGTTCTAGGTAGACCAAAAAATGACATTAGTACTTTTGTCCAAATCCATATAAGTTATCAGGCGAAATGACATAACAAAATAATATTGATGTAAACGGTAAACCACTACTTATATGTAAACAATAAATATGATTGGTTTTTATGATTTTCATTCGATTTTAAACTCAGACACAAATCATTCCTTGTATGATGCTATTGCCGGTAATTTCGAAAAAAAAATATGATTACCTATAAGAATATTTTTGGGCAAATGAGATCGACTCCTTTTTATAAACTAATTAAAAATATTAAACTCTAAAATATATTATGTATATTCGCAGAATATGGTTTTCGTAAAATTGATATTTCGATCAATTGTGATTCGTTAAATTGATATTTCGATCAATTGTGATTCGTTAAATTGATCTTTCGATCAATTGTAATTCGTCGAACTGAGTTTTCGATGAATTGTGCTTCGACGAACTTTCATGTAATCCTTCATGTAGGTAGGTAATTACCGTGGGCGAGTGGATGTGGCTGGCGTAGGTCAGGGAACTGTGAAAATCTCAGGAGGGAGGCTTTGTCCAAAAATGGACAAGAGAAAGTTGACAAAAGAAAGAACTAATATTGAAAAAGTGTCAAATTCGGTAGCAATTGATAGAAAAATGAATAGAATATTGTATTAAGTATACACCTGTAATTTACAAAATACTGCAATGTAGTCTTAAAGCAAGTGGAAAAATTATGTTCAAATACACACGCTTGTACAATATTCTTGAAAATAAACATTTACTTTTCTTCCAATTTAAGAGTCAATTAATCAATCGATTTAAGAACACTTAAGTAATATTTTGAAAATGTTCAATTTGCAAATAATTTGCTGGTTTATATACTTATCTCTTTACAAACAGAACTGTCAGTTTGCACTAGTTGAATATTTCTCGCCAAATTCCTCTCCAAATTTGCTTAGATACCTACTTAATAAAAGAAAAGACTGATATTGAAAAATACCTATATTTATTTGAGTATGAATGAAGTAAACCGGATTTCAGCATTCATCAAACAATCAATCAATCCTCCCTTTTATACCCCACTCAGGGGCACAGGGAGACAACAAGAGCTCCCATTGGGCTCGATCTTGCGCAATGTTTTTGACCATAGTTCATAATGGTAATTAATTAATGAGCATTCATAGTGGTTCCGTAATATTACTAGTATATTTATATAAAGTATTCTCTCATAACTACTTTCCTTGTTGATATCAATCGAAATGTCATTATACAACTCCAGCCCCCAAAACTTCACTCACTGTTTTTATATCGTATATTTCAATAAGAATAATGTACTTATTAATAAAAATGATAAAAAATTGTATGAAAAAAGAATAAAAGAGGGTGTAATACACTAATACAGTGGTCTTTTGATATTTACAACAACTTCGTAATGTTTTGGTAGCCTATCAGTGATTGATTTATATATTCATTGGTCGTGAATTCAACTCCCGGTGTGGATATTTTTACCATTTAAACAAACGTTTGTACAAGTAAAAAAAAATTAAGTGGGAGTATGGCTTTGGGCAGACCCAGAAAAAGTAAAACAGTAATACATTAGATTTTTTTACACTTGTGCATTTTTAGAAATGAGTTCTATAGGAATGTATGAAACTACGTCACAGAAGATACGTCATCAATGATGAGTTTTCGTCAACGAATCGCTTGCCAAGAATTCAAACCGAAATACAGACACACGTAGATGTTGAAGTTGTATAATAAATTTACATTGATACATACATCAAATCAATCTACAGGTAACCCTGATTTTACGCTCTTGGGAGTCTTGGGACATTATTGATTTGGCTTGGACTGATGTGAAATTTAACAAATTATTATTACTTAAATGAATGCCTATCTTTTAATAATACCTAATAGTTAAAACATTTCTATTGACTTTCTAAAAATATATTAAACAAAGGATCATCAGTTATACTTCATTAAAAAAATACAACGCGTATATTTTTGTAGATTCGGTTGCTTTTTTTAAATTTTCGATCACATTTTCCTATTGTGAATGACATTGAAGATTTTTTTATCTGTCTTTCGAAAAGCAATTAAAGAAAACCTCACATACCTACTTAATACTTGGTTCACCAGACATTCTTATTCTTCGTTCTTTCTGGACAAAATACATTTTTTCGCAGTTTTTTCATTTACTAATTTTATGAGTCGGTCTTTCATCAATATTTAAAAAAAAATATCTTTTGGATTTCTTTTTTTATGTAGGTATCTACCTTTTAATTTCGTAGCCTTCATCACTTCTGTTTTATGAACCTACCTTTAAAATAATATCTTAAATTTTCTTTATTTATGTTTGAACTCATTAGATCATCATTGCAAGTAACAATTATTATAATATATTATTGTGCATGTATTGATGATGGTAATTGAGAATGGATTGTAGTTATATATTGAAATGACTAGCAAACTGAAAACTTTTGATTTCAAAACTCACAAAAATAAATTGTCAACACCAGATATTGTATTTATTTTATGACAATATTATTTCTTGAAATATTTATATTCATGGTCGTGGAAATAGTCATAATAGGTTTGAAAAATCTATTTTTACCAATTTTTTTAGTAAGTACCTAAGGCCCATCGCGCACTAGGCAGCCTGGCTGCGCAGCCATGGCTGCGGCAGCCAGAATATTTGCGCAGCCAGTTACAGCAGCCAATCGACGACAATTTGAGATCCTTACGTCGAGCGATATGGACGTGAAAGAACTTATTATTGTTTACCTATCTCGTAAAAACGCAAAACAAAAAAAGACACTGGATTCATCCTTTTTCTAAAAATGCACTCAAAAGGCTTATTCCAAACCTATCTCAAGGATTTTTTGCATTCCCAGACCGGTTTTTAAATGTATTCTGTATTCTTCTGATGTTATATCCCAAATTGCTTTTACGATTTTCAATTTCCCGAATAAATTTCTCTCTAACGAAAGTCATTTTTTAAAAAGTTCGGAACCCAAAATACACCTGAATGCTTCAACTAGTGCGCGGAGACCGACGGCAGCTACATACATTCGCCTACACACGCTCTGGCTGCCGTGCAAGCAGACGCGTTGTTTTGGCTGCCGCAGCCGGGAGATCGTGGCTGCCTAGTGTGCGGGCTCCCATACAACGTCATATGTTTTACTGGCTGCCGCAGCCAGGCTGCCTAGTGCGCGATGGGCCTACGCATATTATTTTGAATGATATTGCACTAAAATTAAGTAAGTTTAGTATACCTACTTATATCTTAAATCTTTTTTGATTTATTATATAAAAATTGAATTAGGTAGGTATAAAGAAACAGATTCTGTGATAAAATTTTATCTTATTTCTTCTTCATGTGCCTTATCTATTCCTATTGCTTCTTTATAGGCGTCTCTGTTTCTTACTACCCGGAACAGCTCATGCACTTGCCCTATTCCGGTCTAATCTCCCACATTGCTCAACCAAGAGATCTGCCTTCTACCTGACCGATGGTGTCAGTCTATCTTACCCAGATAATTTTCAACATGTCTGTAGCAGTCAGCTCTCCTCAGTACCTCTGAATTACTGACTCTATCCACGGTATACAAAGCGCTTTTCTGTGAAGCCACATCTTGAATTCTTCCAACCGGTACATTGTATATAGGTACTTTCAGGGTTCGTTTCTGAGCCATACATCAGAACAGTCCCTAAAACTTATTATTGCAGAATGCTATCATTTTATTGAACGTACAACAAGATGCTTCGATCCGGCATTTCATTGGCGAAACAAAATGTCAAAAATTTATGCCATATTTTAGTAGACAAGATTGAGACTTTTGATAAGGTACTGAGAGAAGGAGATATCAGAATAACATCAAAATTACTACATTTCATATTATATACCTACTAAATAATTACAATAACATGAACAATAAGAAATAAAATACCATAAGTCGAATTATCACATGTTGTAGTAGAGTGTATAAATTAGGATGATCCGATTGATGCATTTCGTTACTTTTATTTGCAATCTAGAAATAGACCTGAGAGGGAATGTATCACGATATGCTCCTATAATACGGTGGGAGGTAAACTGCAACGACCGTGACACAGATGTGCACATGCCAGATTGATTAAAATCATTTCCTTGACAAATAATATAGTCAAATTATTTTGTGTCTATATTAATTTACTACTGTATAAACATTATCTATATACTCCAATAATGACCCCATTTAGAGGCATAGGGAGGCAACATGAGCTCTCCACTCTCGACTTAGCTCAATCTTTTGCCTGGGGTAGGTATATTCAGGTGCCAGGAGTTCTTCTTCTCAGCCTGGAACTTTCCATTCCACAACGTAGGCCTCCTCCATTTTTTTCCACTCCTATCTATCCTGCATCCATGTCCTACCCGCAAACCTCACCAGATCATCTCTCCATGGGAGTTGGGGTCATCTGGGATGTTCTAGGGTGCCAGCACAAGAGGTGCTTTGTCCATTTGTCGTTTGGGCTGCGGGCAATATGATCGGCCCAGGGCAGTGTGGCAACTCTTTCGACAATGTTCTAGTCTTGATAGACTAATTCCCAGCATGACACGTTCCATCGCTCTCTGGACAACCCTCGACTGTTCTGTAATTGTCTCATACCCATAAGTGAGAACCAGATATTATAAACCTTCCACTTTAAATCGAAGAGGATGGGGCCGGGACTCACACGATTATTCAATATCGGTTTCAACAGGAGTTGAAAAAAAGATGTTAATTCTGATACATTGAGTAAGTTAGGAAGTAGTTACTCTTACGTTCAAATGATCTTCACACAAAATGTTCAATTAATAGATTAAGACTAACAAATAACTTTCTTCTACATTCGCCCTTGAGCTCAATCAAAATATATCATGTCATCAAAGTTGATTGATTAATCTGCAAATATAATTGTACATTTCAAACAAAAATAAAGGCTTGCTCAGATATTAATGAACGTTTATTAATTTTTAATTACAAGCCCTGTCATCATTAAGGCAAATCTATATCTATAATATTAAAGACTGTGCGATGCAGTGTTGTAATCAAGAACCAAAACTGTATTTTTTATTTTTCATGAATAAAAATACAGAAATATTGTCACTATTGAAATCCATATTGTCAAAAGGGTATTAACAAAACAACTTTAATATTATGGTACTGGAAAAATTCAACACTGCTCAACTCAGAAAATTGAGAGCATGCTACCCAAAAGAGCAGAAAAATCAGTCTGACAGAAAATATGAATATGTAGTACAGATAGATACGTATCAAATTTTGTACACATAGGTATTATTACCCTTGGTTAGCCGATCCATAAATAGTTCTGGGTATCTTTTGAATTTCAATCACGAGATACATACTTCCATATTAACTTCCTTCCTGGGTGATCTCAATCGATAAACAAAAATATCTAGTGCCAATTTCCTGACATCTATTGGTCATGACATGTGACTGCACTGTTATAAAATTCAAAAGTGAACATTTCGACCTAGAAAACCTTGTTTTTTCTTGTTTGTTATTTGTATTGTATGTATATGATGTAACATGTATGATGATCCCAAGTGTCCTGCAAAGGACCTACGGGTTGATACAAGAAATAAATAAATAAATAAATAGAATTCGTCAGGTTTGAATGTCAAGTAGTCATACTATGTAATCTGAGTGCTATTTTTGCTTCCAAGCCAAGATTTAACTTCCCACATTTCTGGTGCCATTTGATTTCAAATATTCTATAACTGTAGGTTGGATTCTCGATAATTGGTTGAAAAGGCCAAGTTTCAAATTGGGGTGGAGCATACAACTGACATTAGAACAAATACCTTCCTCGTTCCTCTGTCCCTCACCTAGGCACTAAAGCTCTTTACCCCAGCTGAGCTTACATATACTATTATCCAAGGCCGTAACCAGAAAATAATTTTGGAGGGGGTCTAGTTTAGTCGCATAGTAGAACAGTAGAAAAATGTAGACAGTCACATGTTTTTAAATTAAAACAATAATATGTAGACTTTATCACTGGAAACACCTCTGAATAACCCAACGTTACTTGCAAAAAAAACATACATTGAAATCATGTAATTAAAAATTATGAGTTGTCCATAGTAGCAAATATAAATAGTAGCAGTTTTGTAAAGACAATCATATACATGTGAAAATCCATCATGGTTCCAAAAAGGTCTCCAGTTGTGGTTCTTGTGCTACTGGTGGGTCTCTTAGGGGCAACCTTAGGAGAAGAGGTAAAAGATAATCTTTAAGTTTCAATTGTCTTCTTTTATTTGAATAGGGGTTTTTTATAAATGAAATTTTTATAGCAGAAAAACGTAGTATGTTATGTAGGCTCAGCTGGGGTGAAGGGATGTAGGCCAAGGATGTGGGACAGGAATGGGAATGAGCAAGTTATCACTCTGATGTTAGAGTGTATCCTTACATTTTGCCTAAACACACTAAAGGATGAGCTGTTTAGGTGTTAATGAATTGATAATACCCGTTGTTCAACAATTAGATTTTAAACATGACTCTCTTTCTGAGACCTCCATAGTTTCCTGCCATCATTTGGTCACCTTTTTTTTGAAGCTTATGCTTATTCTAGATTTTTGAAGTTTGCTGTTTAGGAATTATTTGTTGATTCGGTCCTTTTTCGATTATTACAGTACTCTCATTACTAAAAATACTGTTTATTTTTTAACACAAAATCGGGCACTCTTTTAAAAAAGAAGCTCTATTCAAATGGTCAAATAGTATCAAGCTCCCTTGTTTCCCAATCTTGTCTGTTGCATATTCCTCTATCCACACTGACTCTTGTCGAACATGTTACCAACAATTCAGTCATGTGACCAGACGGGGCTACCCAGATTTGTATCAACATGCCATTGCATATTCATTGGATAGATAGCATTAGTTTTCGTCATTCTTTTGTATAACTACAGGTCATGTCGAAAATAACTGACTTATTACAAAAATATTCTTTCAGTTTCCAACTAAAGAATTTGTGGAACTCCTGCAACCGGTCGTTGAAAAATGCGAAATGATGACAACAGTTGACAAAAGTATGTGCTTCCACAATATTTTAAGTTTAAATATGAATCAAACTAACACGTAACTAAATGAAACATTTTGTATTTCTCTAGAACTCGTGGAAGAATTTGGAAAAGGAACTATGCATGACGATCCAAAACTCAAGTGTTATATGAAATGTATTTTCTTGGAATTTGAAGTGGTGAGTCTTCAGTTGAAATATTCAGATCTATCATTTCCCAACATGTCCGTTCCTGTCCATTTTGTTTACCATAATAATCAATCTTGAATCTAGTTCAAATAACAGGCTTCACATTTTTCATATTGATACTTTCTGACGCTTTCCCAAACATTAGTTAAGTATGTTGTTCTTTCTGCTCTGAAATAAAATCGTAACTTCAATCAACAAAATCCGTAATGGAAATTATAGCAAACTAGCTGATATCCGTCTTGCTTTACGTTGTTGATTTGGTCAGACTTAAGCAGTACGTTATTAAACAACATGAGGATTTCAGAATTTTATAAAAATAGCTTTAATTATAATCGAAATCATTGAATAATTTTTATTTAACCTTACTACAATTTTGTTAAAAATTGATTTTTTTTTTTCAAGGATCAGTGACGATAAAAATGTAACAAAAAGTCTATGGTTTTTTTTTTTGTGCGATATTCCAATATAAGATAATACATACTTACATAATTGAATTATTATGTAGATGAACTAGTAGTAAGCAATATTAATCCTAAATCAATAAATTTCACAGCTGAATGCCCACACAGGAGAATTCCATTATGAAAAGATGTTGGAACTGATTCCAGAAAGTATGAAAAAGATTGCTTTCAAGATGGGCAAAGATTGTGTCCATTTTAAGGGTGAAGATGGTACGGATCTTTGTCAAGTATCATACGACTTGCACAAATGCTGGCAAGCCGCAGATCCGGAGGTAACTTTTATAAAAACAGATTTTTAATTTAAAATTCAAAAGAAATTGTGTTTTGACATCAGAAATATCAGTTGATAAAAGAATTATGTGAAACATAAATTTCAATTTATCTCAAAAATGATTTGAGTTTTAACATGACCTCAGATTGTGGAAACATAAAATATTGTCAAATTAACAAACTTTCTGAAAAATATTGAATGTGTTTTTTTTTTGTACAAATAATAGCAGCAACTCAAAATAATGACCTTAGCTTTTCTCATCATATGATTGTTTTAATTTCAAAATTTTTTTTTGCAGCACTACTTCTTGATTTGAATAAGATAGAAGCAACAAAATAATATTAAAATGCCGCTCTAAATATAAGATAAGCATTAAAAAAATAAAAAAAAAAAACACTTACCTACGTAATATTAAATGTTGTATTTTTTGTATGTAGTACATTTTAATAAGTTAATAAAAATTACACTTGAGTTTTATTCCTTGACAAAATTTTTGTTTCATTACAGTTTTCCCAGGTTGAAAAATTTATGAAAGAGTTGAAAATTGAATATCTTAAGCAAGTACGAGAATGTTTACTTAGGAAGGTAGGTTTATGTTTAGTAGAGACTGAATGTGTGAAATAGAAATCAAACGTAGGAAAGTAGGCGGTGCACTAAGACTTATTATGAGTCCTCATGTAGGATGTTAAGAAGGTTCCTTTCTCTATATTTTATTTTATTTTCGAAAATGTACGGCAAATGCCTTTATAAAACAATAAGTAATTCAAATAATATCATCATCAGCCACATAAAACACAAAATACAAAAAATACAAAACAAAGTATCAAATCAAAAAAAACATCCTCATCAGTCATACAAAAGATAAAAAATAAAACAAAGTATCAAATCAATAAACATCATCATCAGCCATATAAAAAAAGTACAAAAAAGTATTCAATTAATAAAAATTCTCATCAGTCGTATAAAAAATCTACTATATAAATTAAAGTCGGGTTAGTGCGAACACTTATAACTCGAGATTGGCTCAACAGATTTTTCTGATGTTTGTTTTATTGGATTCTTCTCCGCTCCGGATAACAGAATAACTAATAAAAAGTTAAAAAAATGGATAACAAATGGTAAAAATATAATAATTAAGTTTGTATGGAAAGGTTTCTGGGACGCGCCCACGACATCGCGGGTAGTTCCCTCTCATTCTCGCATACGCTCTTACAGTAGCCCTTCCCACTTTCTCGACCGCACCATACAAATTCAACAATATTATCGGGCGGTCGGGCACAATCGTGTATGTAATAGGCGAGGTAGGGTGTGTGCGCGGGCGCATTTTTCTCAAGTTGTTTAAGAAATAGTTCAATGTTATTATTTTATTAGTTTTATTCAATCGAATTAATTTTGTATTGTTCAACGGGGGCGCAGTGCACATCATGTACATATTAACGGGCCACTTCGGGCTAGAACCACAGGACAACGTCTGTCGGGAAAGCTAGTTAAATATAAAACAAAGTATTAAACAACAGATATTCTCATCAGTCATGTATAAAAAAATGAAACATAAAACAAAGCATGAAACCAATAAATATCCTCATCATTCATATAAAAAAATAAAATATAAACAAACTACAAGGTCAATAAATATCCTTACTACTTCCGAGGTTGCTTTATAGTTCCGAGGTCTCTCATTGTGATGTTTCATGAGAGACAAGACTGCTATTTTTATGATGTTAGTGCGAATACTTATAACTCGAGATCGGCTGAACAGATTCTTCCGATTTTTTAATTATTGGATTCTTCTCCGCTCCGGATAACAGAATAACTATTAAAAAGTTGAAAATGCATAAGAAATAATATAAAATGTGATATTCAAGTTAGTATTGAACGGATTTATTTTTGTATAAATTACAAATTGGAAATCAATATAATTCATAGTGAGGACTACAGGACAACGTCTGTCAGGAAAGCTAGTAAGTGTATAAATAGCATTGTGTTTAATTTAAATTTTTTTATTGAATTATTTTTTTTATACAATGATGGAAGTACGCTTTTGATAATATTGTGATTTTATGAATCTTATATAATGATAAAATAAACATTGCGCAAGATCGAGCGCAATGGAGAGCTCTTGTTGCCTCCCTATGCTCCTGAATGGGGTGTAAAAGGGAGAATTGGATTGATTGGATCATAATAATAAATGGATGTCACCCATTTGGAGTGATCATGAATGGGAGGCTTAACGTATGGACTACTAACTATACAACTTTGTGTATCCAATATGTCGCAAATGAATGGTTACAAAGTGGTAATGTCAGCACTGTACTTAACAATAATTAGTACAAATCACATGTACAGCTAGATAATTAATAACCTCGGGGATTAAAAATATTATTGGAACAAAAAAAGGTTTGCATCATTATTTTGTGCCTCGAGTGCTGACACGGTTTAAGCCACCCAAAACCTGATTTTGAAATAATGAGTGGCAAATTTTGGAACTATCTTAGTTATTGCATTATACCTCTTGATAGCCATAAATAGAGGTGGGCATTATAACGAAAGCTGATAAAAATATTTGATAAAAAAAAATAACCTCTCTAACGTTATTCATATTAAACCTTATTCGTTATTCGTAAGCTGTGAAAATAAGCCTAACAAAAATAATGTCTCAAAAAAAAAGTTTATACCTTCAAAATAATCGTCTAAAATATTCCACTATTATTTTGCACCTCTAGATATCCGCCTGTTAAAAATAATCCACTATTATTTTGCACCTTTACGTTATTCGTCTGATTTCTAACGTGGCCGTCTAAAATATTCAAACTATTATTTTGCACCTCTAGATATCCGCCTATCCATATAATAATTCAGAAATGTTTTTTTATTTGCCTTTTGTCGTTGCTTTACCGTATATGTGAGCATCACGCCTAAACGGCTGAACCGATTTCACTAATTCTTTTTTTTGTCGTGTTGGCTTTTATCAGTAGAAGGTTCTTATGAAAGAAAAAATTAAGAAAGTAGCGTGGTAAATTGGGAAATTAAATAAAACTCGCATTAGTCCCTCCTTCTCTATCTACATAATAATTCAGAAATGTTTTTTTATTTATTTTGCTTTTTACCGTATGTCATAGCATCACGCTCAAAATACAAATGCTACGTCAGATATGAATCTGCACAGAGCCGTGCAAAATGCCGGAGAAAGTTCTTTAATACAATTTGCTGCATAAACTTTAATATATTTAGAGCTATTTAAAAACCCTATTTTTTAGGATCTTCATACAAAATTTTAATAAACATTAAAAGTGTCATTCTTCTTTTTCTGTGCTTATGTCAGTTATAGAGGTCTACAAAGCAATGGGAAGCTAGACTAGAACCTGTTTAATTGCCTTTAACCGATCAAGCCTGACAATAGGAATCAAAAACGTAAAGCAAGACGGGTATAAGCTAGTTAAAAATAATCCACTATTATTTTCCGCCTTTACGTTATTCGTCTGATTTCTAACGTGGCCGTCTAAAATATTCAAACTATTATTTTGCGCCTTAACGTTATTTCTCTAACGTGGCTGTAATAGGCGTATACATATCACTGCCACTCTGCCGTGCCCTTGTAACTTCCCGGGTACAAAAGAAAGTGTATGGGTAGGTAGGTAGGTACCTATGTGTGTGTGTGTGTATGCCTTGATTTACTATAGACTATTATAGAGTGTTGTATATTCTTGTAGCAATTAATTGTAACTCTCCTAAGTCCATTTTTTTGCATGAGGTTAAAACGTTTGTTTATTTTCAATATCAAGTATAACTATTTTGACGACTAAACCAACATATGAAAATATTTATTTTATTTTATTATTCATCATATTGAGTTTTTCACTATTAGTTGTGCAGTACTGAACCAGGATTTATGAACTTTCTCTATAACAACAATAATATTAAAAAGTAATAAAAAATTAAAATGGAAAAATTGTACGGTTGATAATTTTATGTAAATATTGTTCCTATTACATATATAAATTATTGTTATTATTCTTTAATACTTGTTTGCTGCTTTTATTAATTGTTCTTTTGAACTGTTGTCAAAGGCACTTTGTGCCGGATTATTATTTTGATAAAATAAAAAGTATCATAGGCTAGGATTCGGTGTGGTCTTTTTCACCTCCTGCAAATCTTGGTAATTTCTCATTAAAATTAAAATACGGATTGTTCGCAGTGATAAAGTGCTTCTAAAGGATTGAGAAAATTTGATTTTCCAAATATCTTTAACAGTAGATTGTAATTTATGGATGAATCGATTACTTTTTTCTCTGGGCCGGGATAATTTTTCATAAATGACGCACTTATACCTATTTATTTTAGCGAGTTTTTCATTTTGGTGAATATGAATATTTTAGCGAGTTTTTCATTGTTAGGAGTTTCGGAGACTCAAACATTACCACCCAATGGCGAACGTTGTTAATGTAAAGTGATCACACTAAGCCAGCCTTCGAAACAACAGTAGAAGACGGTCGTAAGCCCGTGGTGGTTTGTTCCATTCAAAAATCGAGAATCAGTAATGAATTTTTAGAGTCATATTAGTTGTTAGATAATTATTTAAGAATATGAAAAAATTAAGTAAAAGTGATATTGATTTGAGAGTTTCATTTAGTGGTGAGAGTTTCACCTAGTGGTGAGGGATACGAGGTACGTTAAAACTGCACCAAAAACCCGTTTTCGACAAAATCGGGATGTGCGAGGTTTACAAAATAGGTTGACCTTGTTAGAGAAGAAAGGCGCGTGAATGTCCCTATGAATGAACATTATGAAATTATTGTTATTATTATTAACTTATTTTTAAGAACTTTTGTTTATTTTTTTAGTATCGTTTGTAGCGCGTATAGGTTTGGTTCGTTGTTCGTCGTTGCTTTTCTCTGATTATTTTATTCTCGCATACAAAATTCGTTTTTTTTCTATTAAAAATGCTTTATAATTATTTGACCTAAAATTAAGTCTTAATTAATAGATCGTGTGATTGTTTATCTTCGGGGGGTAAGTTGTTAATTTTTTACAACTATATAGGTATATTTAATATACGCTACGAAATAAATAAGCCTTTTAGGTTTTAAGCTTTTAAAAATAACGTTATTTAAAATTAACGAAACTGCTACAACGTTTTTTAATTTAAGCCGTTATTCCCACCTCTAGCCATAAACCTTCTTCTCCCTAGCTTGCTCCCAACTTAGCGTCTCAGTAGACTGTTGGGGTCAGCCCTCCTCGTTCTTAGGCTATAAGTCCGTCTCTCCTGCACCACCTCTTCACATCCGGTCACGCCTCTGCACCACCCAGGAATTCTTTGGTCGTCCTCTATTTGTCACACGTGGAACACTCATGTTGATGGCCTGATTTACATTATATTCCTGCGGTCTCCGTTCTATGTGTCCATACCATCGCAACTGTCTTTCCTCAAGCTTGC
Source organism: Mystacides longicornis (assembly GCA_963576905.1). Classification (NCBI taxonomy): domain Eukaryota; kingdom Metazoa; phylum Arthropoda; class Insecta; order Trichoptera; family Leptoceridae; genus Mystacides; species Mystacides longicornis. The sequence continues at coordinate 10,259,598 of OY756439.1, read as the reverse complement.
TATTTATATCCGTCACTCCTAGGCTTCCACGAACGTGTGAGCTTTTTATCTTATCTCTCAATGACACTCCTGTCGACCACCTCAGCATGCGCATTTCTGCCGTTTCTAGCTGTCTGTTATAGCTGTTGTACATAGTCCAGCATTCGGAGCCATGATATTCATAAACCACTCAGGGTCCCATCATGACGATTTTTTATCATGGGACCCCATCCAAAAAAATTCCCACTGGCCCCAGGGGGCATAGTTACACCGCTGACGGCAAGTATTATACATAATAGTAAATAGTCTGTAGGTATAGCGCAATAAAAACATAAAAATAAATAAAATTACGTTTATTAATATCTAAAAATATACAATAATAATAATAATAAGATGGATATTTATAACAAGATGTCTTTGATAATAGGTGATTCAACAAATATTAAAACATATCGGATTTGAGAGATGCACTCCACAAAGTTGAAAAAAAAGAAAACATAATATAGGTAAATACTGATTTTGACTAAAACTATTTCAAATTATTGAACTAAAAATACCAGTGTTTGAAAAATATACTTATATGAGCTTGATAAAAAAAAGTTGTAATATTTGGTAAGGATGTATTTTAAAACTTGACACACACACATCATTACTTTGCATTCAGCAGCTGTGAAAAATAGTATTTGACATCTTTTGAATGTATTCAATAGAATTAAATGGAAAATTCACTCACATAACAACCTTAGCTATATAATAATAACCCTTTTTCAAATTAGATGTTCAGCTTAGCTTTCACAAATAATAAGGTAGACGACTGATGATAAATGTTGAAATCATCTCTTGGCATTGTCATCATCTGTAAGAGAAAAAAAATTATATAGAATCAATTAAAAAAAAAAATGGAAAGGATTTGACTCTGGTATGGGATATGGGACACATATTGATATTCTATCATACTTAAGTTACCTCTCCAAAACACGAGTTCTTACTCACGTTGGAGAGCAATCATTCAATGATATTTGTACTCGTATTGCCTTATTTTTTGTAATTTTTTTTCTTCTGTGAAATAAATATTTTATTATTATTATTTTAAATCATTTATTCATTAAATCACAATATATCATATGAAGTATACATCATTGTAAAAAAAAATTAATAAAAATAAATTTAAATTAAATACAATGCTATATACTAAATATAAAAATATCGGTATTATCTCTCATGATACATCACGATGTAATGTAATCATGAGAGATCTTCGAACTACAGAGAAAGGAACCTTCTTAACATCCTACATGAGGACAACAGAACTGCCTTTTGGATGGCATATCTGAGACCACAACAGATGCCAAGTTTCCCTAGATTGTCTTTAAGAGACTTAGGAATAACTCCATTCGTCGATATCACTATAGGTATTATGTGCGTGGTTGGTGTATGCCACATATCCTTGATTTCGTGAGCAAGATCAAGATATTTAATTATCTTATCTTGCTCGGCTTTTTTCAAATTTTCGTCATACGGTATAGTGATATCCACGAGATACGTTATCCCGTTCCTACGATCAACCAATACAATGTCCGGACGATTTGCGTTAATCGTTCGGTCAGTTTGTATTGGTATATCCCAATACAACTTTGTATTACTGTTTTGCATTACCGAAATTGGGGTGTACCTATAATAAGGTACTTCAAGATCGAGCAAACCATATTTCAAGGCAAGTTTTTGATGAACTATTTTAGCCACATCGTTATGTCTGTGCAGGTACTCAGAACCACACAGGAGAGAACACCCAGACAAAATATGTCTGAGTGTTTCTCCTGTTTGGCCACATGCACGACATTTATCAATTATATCAGGTGCTTTAATAATATATTTTTTATAATTATTAGTGACTTATTATTATTTTTATTATTAAGTTGAAAAGCAACTAGGTCGAAATCTATCATGAACTTTTTATTGCAAATCTTACACTTGTATGGCTTTTTTTCACTTATGAATGTCTCTTTGAATTCAATAAGGGACCCAGCACATTGCAAATTAGTTGCAAGGAGATTAGTCGGCGGCAGACTTAATTTGTATGAAACCAACTTTTTAGTTGGATCGATTTGAGAAACTAAAAAGTTGGTTTCACACAAATTAAGTTCGCCGCTGACTAATCTACTTCCAAATAATTGCACCGGGCCTTTAAAAGTAAACTTTTTGTCGAGCAAATGTGAGATATTAAGAGTCGACGCGTGATGTGAAATAGCCTTAAGCCTTGCTCGAGGTTTGGGACATCAAATCCAAAAGGAATTTTTCAAACCCAATTGGTATTTCCAGAGAATTTTGAATAGGTATCAATATATAGTTTTTGGCCGCTTTTTTCAACAGTCACGTTTCATGCAAAACAAAGTTGACTGTTACTGACTGAAATTTAGCTTAGAGTATTAAAATAATGCATTGTAATTACGTTCTGAGCTATTCTGAAAGATTTGAGTGTTTATCTACTCGGGAAGTTGGTAAAAAATCGAATTCAAAATTTCACCCGGACAAGCAAACACAAAAACATCCTATCATCTCAACACATATAAAACTTCTAAGATTGAGATGGGCTGGACATGTGCAAAGAATGCCACAATCGCGGGTTCCAAAAAGAGTTCTGACAGGACATCCAGGGGGGAGAAGAAGGGTGGGCAAACCTAGACTGAGGTGGGAGGACGACTTGAAGAGAGACGCAGCGTAACTCTTGCAGGTGAACAATTGGAGAGGGGCGGCTGGGGAAAGGGAGCTGTGGAGGCGAAAGTTACAGGAGGCCAAGGCTCGATTTGGGATGTAGCACCATTGAAGAAGATGTCGGTGGAAGAAGCGAAAGTATGCTTGGATAGAAAAGAGTGGAGGTCCGTTCTCTCTGCCTACTCTTTACGGGACATCTTCCTAAACTACATTGAGATTAGAGTTTTTCTTCTTAAAGCCCTTTACTTGTTTTCAAGTGATTCGGCAAGAATGAAAGAACACCAAAAATTATTTCGAAACATTGTTGCGCATATAATATGACACATGCTCTAATTTAAGTGCGTTAAAAAAAGTGGAAATTCTAATAAAATTCATAATGAAATTTGAAACAATTTGATATATCCCACTAATTCATTCTCCATTTCTGACAAACTCACAACTGCGCTCGATCTTATGCAACTTCAAGGAACTCCATTTCAAAATTTCTCAGGCGGCCCAAATCGGAGAAATGGAACACAGGATCTCATCTTCAGAATTCTGATTGCAGGAAGATAGTTCAACAATCTTTTTCTATTAAGCTATTTGTAAGAAGCATTGCACAACTCATATTTTCAACAATTGTTTCTAAAGATTATAAAAGCGTGTCCAAAAGATTGTTTTACCACCATCAATATCAAATTTACAACTTACATCGTCATAAAAAGAAAAAATAGAAAATATTGCATTGTCATCGATATTGTGTTGCGTCAATTCTATGGTCATCGGGTAAAACAGTATAACTCGATAAAACCATGTTTTGGGATAAACGGTGTTGAAGATTCAAACAATACTCACGAATCTATTTCGTTTGTAAGGTCTTCCTTTACTATTTTTCTTTCTTCAGTGATTCTTTCTTTATTTATTTATTCACAAAATAAGATCTTAGAATGAGTTATTTTACATCAATTTCTAAACATATACTCCTTTTTGCAAAATTTATTTCAACTTATACATTTTGGTATGAATAACTTAATTTACCCAAAATTACGAGTCATATATACTGTGTTATCCGACGACCATAGAATTGTTTTCCTAATTGTGTCAGGTATGAACCATGGTGTATTTACTCATCAATACACCATTTCAAACATTTCGCAGGTTATGGGATTTGCTTAATGTTTTTCAATATACTCCAATTTACTCTCACAAATTTTTTAGACAACCATTTCAATGCAAAAAAAAAACATACCCTACTTTATAAGCTGCTATATATGCTACTGTATAATAAAAATACAAAAACATTCAAGACTATAGATTACTACTACAATGCCAATAACAACTCTAATGACAATCCATAAAAGTGGATATGGAAGGAACGTTATACAGCACCAATTAAACTCACTCTTTCCGTCGCACGCCACAATTTTGACCTTATCCACTCTTGCAACTTCTTGTACTTCTCTGAATTCCACATCGTTCAACATGAAAGTCCAAACATTATCACAGAATCTAAAAACAATTTTTTATAATATTTAAAACATGATTAGTTGGCTATTTGAAGATGTTATAACTTAAAAAACGTGTTTAGTGTTTACCTGTAGGTATTCAGCTTTCCGGCTTTGAAAGACAATCTCGATTTGACCCTGGATGACAAAGCTTGATTTATAGATTTATCGAATTGCAGCAAGACTTTAACAGCCAACGCCGGTGTTATCTGCCCATACTGAAAGAAAATAATTATGAATTAACATAGTTATACAAACTGTAAGTCACACAAACGACAGTGTTCTCATTGCTGATCTTCAAATTACCCGCAAGATCTTCAAATTATACTAGACCATATCAACAAAGTCAGGGAGAAATTTGATCTAAATATAAATGTACACGTCGGCAGACCTCGGCTTAGGTGGGAAGATGAAGTGAGAAGGGATGCAGCAGAAATCATCCAGGTGGCGAGTTGGAGGACAGCGGCAGAGGACAGGACTTGTTGAAGGCGAATGCTACGGGAGGCCAAGGCTCGATATGGGCTGTAGCGCCATTGGAGAGAGAGATAAATGTACACAAGACCAAATTAATCATTTTCAGCAGCCAAGAATGACCTGATGAGAGTCTCCAAGCGAGAGGGAAAATGTTGATGGATTAGAGAAATTCAAATATCTGGACAGTCTCCACTGAAAATCTCGATATAAATATTCGTTGCGGAATTAAGATGACTTGGAAACTATTTAACAACATGAGAAAATTCTTTTGCAATAATAATCTAAAAGTAAAGTTAAGGCAAACGATAGTTGAATGTTACATATGGTTGGTGCTTCTTTACAGAGCTGAAACTTGGTCTCTCAAAGTAAACAAAATAAGACGCTTTTGAGACGTGGATTCATCGAAAAATGTTGCACATCCCTTGGATGGATATGTTCAGCAATTCAGAGGTCCTAAATAGGGCAAAATATTGGTAGAGAATTGCTGACAAACATAAACTGAAATGTAGTTAAAAAAACAGAGAAGGATCGGCTTTAACAACCCCTGTCCAGGATATCTGTAATCTATATTCCCCTTGATACCAATGCAACAAAATTTGTTTTACTTACTGTTTAACCCTTAATACATAGCAAGTGTTTTGACACTCTAACTTTTACTGTCGCCATACTGTACTTTTGAATAATAAAGTTTTATTTATTTATCATTTATTTACACCTTTATGAAAAAAATATTGATATACAATTACGCGAAGATGTATTATGTACTTAGTTAACTATTTTTTTTTCATGGGGGTATTGTGCACTCTAACCCATAGTGGTCTAATTGTGCTTCCCCTCCTTGCTCATGGTGTCACTCAACTACTAGAGCTTCTCCAGATGTTTCAGGAACTCCAGCATAAGGAGTAGATCCAAGACGACGAAGTTTTCCACCTCTATCCTGTATTTTTTTCTTTCTCTCGCGTAAACTACTGCATCACATCACAGTCTGTAAGGGGTGATGCATAGAATTCGTGATAGCCACGACCCTCATCAATGAGACCGACTTGTATGGTTTGCATAATCCATTATTATGACTCACCTGAATCAATTCGTCCAAACTTTCTTGCAGAGTATTACCGATAGTTGTATTCCTGTATAGTTGATAAGACATGGTTATGTTTTTATTTCCTTTACAGAAGCGAGTTCAACTTGTTATAATCAAAGATTGATAATTTCAAATCAAACTAATATCAAGAGAATTGTAACTGTTTATCAACGTACTAACATCGAAATCATCAGGAAATGAGAAAAATGAACGACGAAATCAAATAACTATGGAATATTACGGCTAACCACAGAACACATATACGCGGCTAACTGTCAATCGAATCGGGGCTTTGTGTTTTGATTAAAATCTATGATTTACAGCAATAAGCCATAGATAAATATATCTAATCGACGTAGATTTGCTATCTAGGCTAGGGACGCCGCATGGACGTTGATGTTACTATTGAAAATTATATTGATTTGGTTTTTGGGAATTGTTTGGCTATATTTTTTAAACACCACTTCCTAGAACATATTCCTTAATGAATAGTTAATAGGTCCAATCGAAACTCCCTTAAGGACCCACTTAGGGGCATAGGGAGGCAACAAGAGCTCTCCATTGCGCAACGTTTATGACCTCCTCCCACACCATGTCCAGATTCCTCAGCTCTCTGCTTCGAAGGAGCGGAACACAGTATGAGAGGGTCTTCCTCGTCTTCGGGACCCTGATGGGAGGAAGAACAGCGCTCTCCTCGGCCAACTGTCATTCGGCATCCTTAACACATGTCCCAGCCAAGTCCATCTCCTCTACATAATGGTAGAAGTGATGGGCTCAGGCTGGGTGCGCCGACGTATAGCGTCGTTCGTGATGCGAGTTAATAGGTAATTACTAATTATTTTACGAAACACAATTTAATTGGATATATGGTTGATTTTGATATATTGCAAGTAAAATTATGGAATTTTCCATTTTTTTTAATAATTGAAAAAAGGAATCACCATAAAATATAAATTCTGACTATCAACAAAATGTGTTTTCCAAATGGTTTCCTGTGATATAAAGGGAGTGATAAATTTTGTGAACTCTTGTGATCAATCAATCGAATAAGTGTTAATTATAGTACTTATTCTATGGTGTTAATAATATAGATCACTGAATGAGTATGTACATGAAAGCCTGTGCACTGTGCAGGTTGATTGCATTATACTAGAGCAGGGATGCACAGACTTATAGGGAGCAGGGGCCACTGGGGAAGATTATGAGCCAAGGACGGGCCGCATTAAAAGTTTTTTGATTTCGTATATTATCACCGGTTAGATTTGTAAAAGTACGATGTTGTGTTTCATAGTGCCTTTTTACATTAATAATATATTCCTTTGTAATGGCAATAGAGCTATTGCATATTATTAAACACACAATATAATTACGCGATGAAACACAAAAGTATTTCTCGGTCCAAATATCTTGAAATTGCCGATTTTCATCTCTAACCTTGCGTTTTTACTAGTTCCTGGCTTATTCATATTGTAATTAATATAATGTGCTTGGTACGAAGAGTAGAAAAGGTACGTAGTAAACCTAAACAAGAAAGTGGAAGGTAGGTACTTATGTCGCATTTTTATTACCAACAATTCAAAATTTTCAATAAAAAGTCAAGAAATATTGTTAATTACGATTTACACAAGAAACCCAAAAAGTAACTAAAAAGCATTTTTTTTAATAATCCTTCGAAAAGCTACAAAAGTAATTAATATTATTTTGATTTTCCAATATCGTCGGTGGGTCGCATGCGGCCCGCGGGCCGCGGTTTGTGCATCCCTGTACTAGAGCGTGTGTGGGCAGCTTTACATGAATAAAAACGGGGGTTTTTTGATAAAAATAACGGTAGGCCATAGATAATAGATTTTAAAGATTTTTTTCTATGCATTGTGCATCGGCGCATGGATTCGTTTGGCGGTTTGTGGTTTTGAAATTTTTTTGTCAGGACCTGTATTGAAATATTTTGGCGTTGGTGATTAAACTGAAAGGTAAATGATTTTCTATATAAACTATGCAGTTCTAGTCATTGATAAATTTCATTGGCAAAGGTTTCAAAAACGATAAAATTCTCTGGTAATAGGACTAAATAGGATATGAGAAAATTGTTTCTGTTATAAAATTACAGAGCAAATAACTAAACGGAGATGGTTTTGGTTTGGTAGTTTGGTGTTACTGTAAGATCTGGCGAAAAAGACGACTCATGGCCACGCTTTTTCACGAAATCCACAATTTTGGCATTTGCACGTTTGTTTTTAACATTGCTCATCTTGAATTATTTTGCGTGTATGCGTGAGAAAAAACTCTGTTTTGGGACCTTAAAATTTACCTTGATGAATGCTTTCAACAAAATGGTTACCTGATATTGTCAATAATTATTGCTGCTAAATTACACATAGTATTTTTTGGATGACGGTTGTTAGTCGAAGTGGAATTTCGAACTTTGTAAGTGTTATGTTTGTGGTGAAAAATTTATTCATGGTAGGTACCTACGTTTTACTTACTTTTTGTAGCCAAGGGGAGGGTTTTGGGGGTTCAAACCCCCCCCCCCCCCGAAATGTTAAGATATCAACATCAATTATATTAAAATAAGGAGAGGCGAGCGCATTATTGCATGCACTTTCAGTAGTTTTATTTTCTTGAACCCCCCCCCCCCCCCCGAAATTAAAACCTGGCTACGCCCGTGCTATACATTATTGATTTAAACGTTTCTATTTAGCAGAGGCGGTTCTGAGAAGCACGATGTCATCAGATTTGCCAAGCACGAGCAGATCAAGCTACGACAAACTTTTAAAAAGTAAGTAAACATGAACAACTATATTATCACTTAATTCTAGAAATTACTTGTAAAGGAATATTTATCCGAAAAAACATACACAAAACTCATTGACACTGAAGATTGAGCTTTTTATTTCAAATCCTTAGTTTTGTGCCTGGACTTAAGTGCCGTTACTCACTAATACAGAAGAATGGGTAATGAGTACAAACAATAAACTGTCAATACTCACCGCAAACATTCAATTCATGTCCTAAAAAAATTACTTATTCAAATTTTTTCTCACAAACTTAAATCTCCCATTTCATCTCAATATAAATTTGAACTCATTTCATTTTTAGAGGAGAAGAATTTGAAATTTGAAAACAATCACGAGAAAACAGACTCTTTTTCATTTCTATCTTGAAAACTCTTTTTGCTTATTCCAGCTGTATATCACTTCTTAAGCTACAACTCTTAATAGAGTATCCCCCAGATTAGCAACAAATGCCCTTTTGATAGTTAGCTATGCACATCCTCTTTTATGTCTCCTGGATTGTTGAATACAGTTGCTCCATAACAGATGGAATTTGGAGTCATTCTAATAAGTCAGGATCTTTCGTAGACTGACGGTGAATTTAGTTATTGGGGGCTGTATACTTTGTGTTCAGGAAATATTAAAATGACGTCATCATCCCGTGTTCCTTAAGGTGTAGACAGTGAGAATGGATCTCCACTCTTTTCTATCGAAGTATGCTTCTTTCACAAATATTTCCATTACTTCCTTTCCATATGCCACAGAGTCTTTCCTCATATTTTCTTAGAGCTATCATCTCTACCGCATTTGTACTACATTCTTCTTTTACTAGCTGATATCCTTCTTATTTTATATCTTCAAAACATAGCTATGTCTTTTTTCTGAAGATCTTATAATGGTAGAAATTTATGAAAACTATATATTTTTTAATACATTATATATGACATCTGTAGGGATCAATAACAATTAAAATTAAACCTAAAGTTTGTGGTTTACGCCCAATGTGATGACATACAAAAATAAGTACCATAACTGAATAGACCATCAATGGCCATGTGGATTTTGACGTTTGCGGGAGGGCGTGAAATAATTTAGAGTTGGTATGAGTGTGTTTATCGGGTCACGGATAGAATGAATCTATAGATGTAACAAGTCAATTAGAGTACGAGATCTGTATTCTTTATTCTCGTTTTTAGGCCCAAATTAGGGCACTTAAACTTGTCAAAACAATACATAAAGCATCACATTGTTATGCAAAAAAAATATAAATATAAAAAGCATTTTAAATACAATAGGTACATAATAACATCAATACATCAATACAATCATGTGATACCAGATGTAAAGGGTCCAATATCACATTTTGTCATAGATAATAGAAACAAAAAAAATGAATTTTAACTATGAGGTGTTGGACATTCAAAGACCATCATCTAATTTTGGCAGATATTATTAAATTGAGAGTGGAAACAAGAACACAATAAAACAAAAATTTCTCTCACATATGGCATGAGTTATCCATTCAGCATTTCGTCAATTTATTTATTTATTTATTTATTTATTTTATAATTTTATTAAGTTATATTATAAATTCACAATATAGCTTATAACAATATTTATATAATTAACACTAACTTATTACTACGTCTTCTTAATATTAATTTTATTCTAAATATCTTCATCACTCGCTCGGTCCTCACGCACTATCTACATTCATTCTTACACTACATACTACACCCAGCCATCAACATTTTTTGTAATTAAAAATTTCATACATCTCCAACGAAAAGTCGGTAAGCTTGGTGCACATTTCACATGAGACGGCAAGTCGTTAAACAGTCTGAAACCTCGGTAATACAAGCTGTTCTCCGTACTCGCGCGCCTCGGCACTTTTAACCTAAAAAGGTCTCGACTTCTCGTTGGATAGTCATGCACTTCAAAACTAAATTTCACATTATCTAACAAATATTGTGGCACCATTTTGTTCTTGATTTTATAAACTAAACAGAAAACATTAAGATACAGCATCCTTCTCACATTCACATAGTTCAACTTTAACATCATATCATCCACTCTAGTATACCTGCCACACCCTAGCACAACTCTCATCGCTCTATTCTGAGCCACCTGTAATTTATTTAATTCGGTTTTATTTGTCATGAACAACACAGAAGAGCAGTACCCGATATGTGGCAGTATTATTGCATTACACACCAACTTTCTTGAATTCAGATCCATCTTCTTTCTTATTCTAGCTAAAAATCCTATCCTTTTATTCATTTTTTTAATAACATATTCCAAATTTGCCTTGAAATTCAACTTATCATCTAATATAACACCCAAATATTTAATTTTATCAACAATTTCTATTTCTTCCCCATATATACACAATTTATAACTATTAATATTCTTTGGCTTTCCCATAACCATACATTTGGTTTTGTTTACATTTAATTTTAGTCTATTACAATTTAGCCACTCTTCTATTGAATTTAAGTCTCTCTGTATTTTATTAATCCCCTCATGAATGTCCCTACACCTAATGAACATGAGCGTGTCATCTGCAAAAAGTTTCATTTCACTATGCAAAACACACTCAGTTATATCATTAATATATAACACAAACAAGATCGGTCCCAACACCGATCCCTGTGGCACACCCCTGTCTATTAACATTTCCTCCGATGAAGCTTCAGCGAACACTGTTTTTTGTTTTCTTTCATTTAGGTAATCTTTTATCCAATTGAGTTCAGTATTTCTAATTCCTATAATATCTAATTTTTTTATCAGTCTTTTCCTGTCGATTGTTTCAAAAGCTCTTTTGAAATCTAAGAACACCGCTATCACTATATTATTTTCGTCCATACTTTCTTTCCAATTATGTATAACGTAATTTATTGCTGTTTCGCATGAAAAATTCGATCTAAACCCCGACTGTTGTGGCACCAGTATGTTATTACCATGTATATATTTTACAATTTGATCCTTAACTATGACTTCCAATAGTTGTTCATATTTTGGAAGACAATTTATTGGTCTAAATTCATCAAAGACTCTGGCGTTGGGTACCTTGGGAATCGGAGTCACCCTTGAAATTTTCCAATTTTGAGGGAAAACTCCACACCTCATTGACTGATTTAAGGTCTCTACCAGGAAGCAACCAGTCACCTCCAAAGAATCTTTTATAACATCAATTGTTATTCCATCTACAGAATTTTTGGACTTTATCGTCTTCATGTACTTGTTTTTCAGTTCCTCTACATTTGCTATGAACTCAAATTTAAATTCACGCCTTGCAGACTTTACCAGTTCCAATGACTTGCATTTCTTATTCTTACAAGCTTTTATGCTATTATCGATACACTCTACACTTGTTATAAAATTTTTGTTGAACTTATTTGCAATTCTATGACAATCATCTTCGGTTCCATCTGGAAAATCCACCATTGCAAGAGGGTTTGCTTTTTTACCTTTTAATACATACTTTATATTCATCCACATTTTACTAGGATTATTTTTACTATTTTGTATTCTACTTTTTATATACTCATTCTTTTGTATTTTTATATCTCTACTATATTCATTTCTCATTTTTTTATATTTCAACCATATTTCTGTTTTGCCAGACAGCTTGAATGCCCGGTATAATTCATCTCTTTCTTTGCGTAGTCGTCTCAATTTCTCTGTGTACCATTCACATGTATTTTTCAATGTTACTTGTTTTACAGGCATAATTGCATTCACGACATCTGTCATATTATTAACAAAAAAATCTGCATCCTCATTGATATCATTCTTAACATCCCATTGTACTTCTAGTAATTTTTCCATCAACAATTCTTTAGTATACTGTCGTTTCTGCCTAAACATTATTTTTTTCTCTTCATATTTTTTTATATTTGCTTTCATACTCAATAAAATAGTATCGTGATCTGATATTTTGAAATTCTCAGCAATTGACACACTCAAATAAAAATCATTGGATATTACTAAGTCGATCATAGATTTCGAATTATTTGTGGTTCTGGTATAGTCTTTTACTAATTGTTTCAAACCACTTTCATTAATAATATTTTGCAGTCTAGTCCCATATGAATTTTTATTTTTCATATCGATATTGAAATCCCCAGATATAAACAACAATACATGTTCTCTTTTAAAATTTCTTAAATAAGCCTCAAAATAATTCAAGATTGTATAATAATTGTATAATATGATTTACTTATTAGGTACGATTTCACCTGTCCCCTAAAGATCTTTAAATTGTCAGATTTCAAATTTTCAGGTAATTTATTGAACAATCTAATGGACGTGCAAACGAAGCTTTTGTCTACTTTAGTAAGCCTATGTTTCATTGGTCTGATAACCCCTTTAGAACGTGTATTATGATCATGAAAGTCGCTATTCAAAGGAGTGTTATTAATATTTATATATGCATACATGAGACACTCAAACATGAACAGGCTAGGTAAGGTTAATATTCTTTGCCTGATGAATGCTTCCTTACACGAGTCACGCGGCTTCATTCCACAAAGTGCTCGGATCGCTCTCTTCTGCAACAAAAATATGCGAGATGCGTCAGTACCGCTTCCCCAAAACAGTGTTCCATACGACATGATTGAGTGGAAGTAGGCGAAGTAAACAGCTCTCGCGCTGCTCTCTCCACATGATTCTTTAATTTTTTTTATTCCAAATATTGCCGAATTTAATTTGGGTGCCACCTTGTCAATGTGTGGACTCCACTGCAATTTCCTGTCGATCATCACTCCAAGGAACTTACACTCGTTCATCACTTGTATCTCACGTTCAATTAAGGCATCAGCCACAATGTCACCTTGTGTTGACCGTTTAAGGGAAAAGCGAATCGCACCAGTCTTGCTTACATTTAAAATCAAATTATTGCTACCGAACCACTCGCCCACCTCATCCAGAGCATGGAGGGTTTTTTCTTTGGTTTCAATTGCATTGTTATTATCTCTGATCAAAAGAGATGTATCATCTGCGAACATCACTATGTTTGCATCTTGAGTTAAAGAATAAGGCAGATCATTTACGTAAATCAGAAAAAGTATTGGACCGAGAATAGACCCCTGTGGTACCCCATGATTTATATCAGCAAGTGATGATTTAACATTACCCAGTTCAATAAGTTGTTTCCTTCCTTTTAAGTATGATTCAAAAAAATATTTCTCGTTATTGTTTATACCATAGTGGTCTAGCTTACGGATTAAAATTTTATGGTTCCCACAGTCAAAAGCCTTTGACAAATCACAAAATATGCCAAAGGTGTCGTGTTTTTGTTCAAATGATTCTAATATATTTTGGACCAAATAACTGATTCCATCTTTTGTACTTTTAAGCTTTTGAAATCCAAATTGTTGTGGATGCAAAATGTTATTCTGGACAAGCTAGTCTACAAGCTGATCAGCAACAATCTTTTCAAATATTTTGCTCAGCACAGGAAGCACTGAAACCGGTCTATAGTTTCCAGGATCAGTTTTTTCACCTTTTTTATAAATAGGTATGATCCTGGCAAGTTTTAAGGAGTTTGGGAAGACTCCCTGAGCAAAAGACATGTTGATTATGTCTGTTAGGTGGGGTGCTAAGCTATCAATAATAAGTTTAAGTGTTTTTGTTGATATGTTCCACAAATCAACAGACTCTTTTGCCTCGATTCTTTTACAAACACCTAAGATGTCAGATTTGGATACAAATTTAAACTAAACAACTGGAATATTTATTAGTAGCTTTAAGGTATTTTTCAGATTTCTCTACCGAGGCTTGCAAATCTTTAGTTATAGATTCTGCAACATTTACGTATGAGCCGTAATGATTTGTTTGTACACGAATTTAACAGAATGACCGTTTGTACTTGCACATTAGGGATTGCAATCCCGCACCATTTTAAATCCCGCGGGAATTTTGCGGGATTGACACCAATCCCGCACGGTTAAACAGAATTAAAAAAAACTTTTTCTATGGTATGTAATAATCGAATATTTATTAAAAATTGCAGCAAAAATTGAATAATTATAAAACACCTCACTGTACATAATTGAATAATTATTTTAAAACTTGACTTCTCGTTACTTAAAAATAAAAAGTCCAAAAACAATAAGCAATATGAATATATTTGGTAGTAAGTTCTTTGATAAATATTTGATAGTGAATTCTTTGAAATAAATTGTATAATACAAAGGTGTCAATATTATAGCCGGTGGAGTAGGTATATTGCCTAAGGCAATTTTTTTAGTCAACTGGTTCCGTCCAATCTGAAACAGGCTAACCCTGGTTTTTTCATGTGAAAAACGCACAAAGATTTCTAAACACACAAAGATTTTAAATATTTGGTAGAACACACACCCAACCAGAAATTAAACCCGCCGGGACCTCTTGGTTAGAAGTCAGCACATATAACACTAATTTTTGTCACGTAGTTAATTATCTAAAATATTAATTCTAATCATTATTTAATGTATTTATAACCAGATCAGTCTTCTTTTACATATTTCCTACTATGCTAATAGTCTTTTTTCTTACTAATAATCAATCAATCACTTCTGAAAATATGATCTTAAAAACAAATAGCATCATGGGTGTTATTTCCCAACCTACTTCCTATGGAACTAATATGTAGCCAGCGACCGAAAAGGCTCTTTCTGACTCCACACTTGTTGATTTGATAGTTGATAAATTGTTTTCTGTATTAACATCGTCTGCAACTACAAGTTGTACAATTTGAGAGTCTTCTTTTTTACTCAATGTTAAATGTTTTTCATTTCTTTCAATTAATTTATGCTATTCAATGCTTGCGGATCCGCACTTGCGCTGTTGCGGGATCCCGCAGGCCCTAAAATTATGCAGATCCCGCGGGATTGCGATCCCTATTGCACATACACAGAGATCCATATTTATTTTTTCGATTTTCCCGGCAACTCGTTCAATTAGGAACGTATTGTACCGGTGTTTAGAGATCCATATTCTAATACATATTAGGATATTTTATTGCTGGAAAATATCACAAAATTTTGCATTGAATAATACTACAATATACATATTATTACACCAATTATGTCAAAATTTTGGGTTTTGATTTGATTTAACATAATTTGAAACTAAAAATTTTCATTAAATATTTAATTCTGATTGATAGTTGTGTAATAACTAATAATTAATATGAACAATACAAAATTTTCGTATTTTACAAGAAAAATAATATATTATTGTGTTTTATTGCTGAAAAGTATCACAAAACTAACCTGGAGTGTGAGAATGTGAGCTGGATAACAACTAACGGATCACTATTGATTCGCCTAGTTCGGGTCGCTATGCAAAGTTATTTGTTACCCATCACTATGGTTTATGCATGTGTGTGCCAACATGGCCGCCATTGTGCCACCATCGCCGCCCGGCAAATGTCAGACGACGTCATCCTTTAATGGTCTATTATATTATTATATATAGGTACTTAGACTGTTGATTTGCTGTTTTTCATTCCATCAGCTGGCATTACTGTCTCTGTTATGTGACGGGTGTGTAATTCCACTTTATTCTTGTAAGCCAATTATTTTTAAAGTTATTTTGATCACTGTACCTATTTCAGAATTAGTTGATTTCATAAAAATAAAATGTCTCTTTTATCCAATTACAGGAATGGACGGACCAAGTGTTAAGAAACGTGGAACAGTTCTTCGTAGGAAGAAAACAAAGCTTTTTAATCTACGCTTAGTGTTGAAGAAAGAGAAAATGGACATGGTGCATCAATTGTGTAATCCAATTAATCAGCTGTCATCAATTTCTTTGATATGCTGTGAGTTGGTCCGAAAAGTAAGGTGGGATAATGCTCCCGTTGTTAAGAAGGTCTTGTTTAAGACTTTACCTAAACTGACGTGTTCTACTGGACCCAACATCCAAATAATACAGCAGTTAACACTAAGGCCTGAAAAACAAATAAGGAAGTACGAAATTTGCACCCTCATGTTCGAAGAGATGCCCGTATATCCACAGCTATCCTATGATTTAAAAAATGACTATATCCTCGGATTCCAAGATGTCGGCAATAACAAAAGAATGCCAGCTTTTGCCGATCGTGTGTACATCTTCTCATTGCGTGGATTGTATATGGAATATATTCAACACGTTGGCTTGGTTTTCACAAAGGGTCCCATACATAAATCGGATTTGGCTAACATTTTAAAAGAATTTATTACACGGTTAGTAAAGATTAGATTCGAAATTGTTGCCGTCGCATGCAAAAATGAAGCATCACATGTGGAAGCTTTCAACATATTGAAAACCGAAACGCGAGAGTTTTATGATAAAGCTGGTAAGCAATGTCAAGTGAAAGGTTTTGAAATTCAAGGACGCGAAATAGTTATAGTGTATGATGTTCCAACACTATTTGTTGATCTTCGAAACACGATGGTATTTAACGATATTACTTATGTAAAAGATGCATCTTTAAAAACTGTACAATGGTCTCATATCAAACAAGCATACGCTAGTGATGAAAATCCAAAGGAATTTAATATATTTGTCAGTTCCAAGGATTTGCGGGTTTTACTAAATAAAAGAAGTGATAGTGTACATGTCGCTTCCAAAATTGTCAGTCACTCTAATGCACTATTCATGAATTATTTGGTTCGAATGAAAAAGATTAATGACGAAGCTTTAAACACGGCTGTATTTCTCTATTTGATGCATAAACTGTTTTATTCTTTGAATGGCAAAACGGTTAGAGAAAACAGTAAGTCTGAATATAGCTGCGCTGTTAGAAGAAATTCATTACATTGGTCGTTTTGGAAATCAGCACTTGACATTTTAAAAAGTATGAAATTGGGTGATTCAATATCGGAAGAGATGTCAACATTCCAATCATTGAAGATGTGTTGGATTGAAACTCTGGAAAGTTGTATGTATTTATCAAGAATGTTACTCACTAAGTATGGATTCAAATACGTTCATACAAGTTTATTTAACATGGACGCGTCCAAGTCTTTTTTGAATTTGATTCAACAAAAGATATCCCCCTTACAACCCACATGTTATAATCTGTACATAGCTATAAAATCAACTCTATTGGTCGATTTGTCTGCAGTAGATTCATGTCCGTTGAGACTTGAACCAAATTTCCTCGGAAAATTCTTAAAATTGATCAAAGAACCCAATCCACCATCCCCTGACGAAGTACCGAGTTATAAGTTCCCAAAAAAATTGCTGAATTTTGTAAAAAATCGCCCGAAAATGAGTTATGATGCTTATAAAAGTGTCATGAACGTAGTTGTTCAGATTGTGTTAGGGAGTTTTGGTAATTGTGAAGTCTGCAGATCAGATATAACATCTGACACAATCGAAAAGAGGTCTTTTACACCAACACCCAAATTTTACATTTTTTTAAAACGTTCAATTGAAATTTGTATAAAAGAGTTGCCAGAAATCTGTCATAAAATAGATATAGGAGACGCGTTAAATGAACTGATATCTTCGAAACTTCATCCTTCCTTTCTTTCTTGCAAACAACACAGACAAGAATTATTCGAGTATGCCTTGGGCGCCACAACAATAAGTTATATTTTAAAATGGTGCGATTGGGTCAATTCGATACTTAATGGAGAATGTAAATTGGACAAGGGTGTTATTGATCCTATGACAGTCAAGGCTCGTATATATTATCTAAATAAAATGAAAAAAAAAAACAGGAACAAATTAGTTTAAAAATTTGGGATTTGTTTGTTTTTTGTCATTCAATCTTTTCTGCAGCTGTCCACTGTTTCTTTGGTCAATCGATCTCCTTTATTTTAAGATCTAGATGTTAAGCCATACTTCTATTTTGATATCCTATTCATGTCATCAATGATTTTTGGTTCAGCTTCTTCATTTAATTTACGTTTCTATATTGGTCATCATGGACTTGGAATTTTCTTTCTTTTCAGCTTGCGGAATTGAGCTGTTTAGCGCAACAAACGCCTAACCCACTTTAGGTTTTTGATGATTTGAAAATATTTAAATGATTTAAATTTCTACAAAAGATTTAAAATGGTACAAGATATTTTGTCTTTATCATTGTTATATTCCTCCAATTAGTTAGTCGTTGGTTGCAACATAAAATATGACATTTAAGTTGTCGAAAAATCAAATAAAATGAAAAATTGTTAAAATGTGGGTTAGGCTTTTGTTGCGCTAAGCAGCTCAATTGTTTTCCTACCGTTTTACACATCTATGACAAATGTATTTTTTATTATCGTCAGGTTAATTAAATGATTCATTCTATGTGTTATTATTTTGTAGTATCCATAACCTGTTTTTAATCATTTTGTAATATGCATAATATTCATATTTAATTATTTTGTAGTATCCATGATCAAGTTTTTAATCATTTTGTAATATTTAAATTTAATTATTTTGTAATATCAATTTTCATATTTATCTTATTCTATTATTTTTTTTGATTGGTTGTTATTTTCATTACTTAAATAAGTAATAGTTTTTTTATTAATTTGTTATAATAATTGTCTAAATATTATGTTGTATTTTTAAGATAATTTAACATGTCAAAGTTTAATTTTGTCTGACAGAAAAGCTCAAGTTAATGAAACTTTGTAAAAACTTGACCAATTACATGATTTTTAGAAACCCTATTATAACAATGTTTTTAATAAGCATGCAAACCGATGTGACATTGTGTGATTATTGTTTTAGTCATAGATTAGTTTATGTAACTTTGTAATTTTATTTTTAACAATAAATTAAGTATTTTAATATCTTCTAAGACAAAGTATAACATTATTACAAAGTATCATAAGAAATGTTATTTTTTTAAATTTATAAAAAGATTTTTTTTAAAAAAAGTTTGTGTCATCAAAACAATTTATTACTGTTGTGTTCTATATAAAGACATCATATTATAGTTTTAATAAGTATGAGGTAAATTGTTCTATACTTAGTTGTGTTGATTGTAATTAAATTACTTTTATATGAAAACTAAAATGTTTATAAATTATTTACCTACATCCTTATATTGAATACAGGTCAAATTTTTTTTATAGCTAATACCAAAGTAACGAAATTTCCAGTATAACGAATCACCAATTTTTCCCTGAATAGCTTTTATATATAAAATATACTGAACCTAAATTCATTAACGAAGTCGACCTCAGTATAGCGAACTTTTTTGTTTTAAAATCATGTTGCAATTAGGCAATAAAATTTCTCCGACTTCAGTTTGTCCTTGGCATTGGCAAGTTCGGAAGTGTTTGCGTAACACATTTACTTCTCATAAAAATAACATACCTATTGTGTTCTGTTAAACTTTGTGTCCCCAACGATTCTTAAAACTTTTTTCAAAAACAATAAAATTTAGCGTTTTTGTACAGAAATAGCCATGATGAGACGAGATTAATGACTGTGTTTTGCTGTATTCATCATTAGTGTCTCAAATAATAGTTTATCAAATTATAGTTTATATTACAGAATCCCGACTTAACAATCAAACCAGCTTTGCTCTTTTGCCCCCATTCAGATTGTCGATAGCGCATTTTTATAGTTCTGACGGGAAACAAATGAAGCTCATGGCCAAAACAGTTGTATTTACAGTCCTTTATGACCGACGATTTGCACCTGTACTGTCCTATTATACTATAGTTTTATTAGATACACAATGGTACCAGCTAACACCAAAATCTGTCTAGAGAATTTGTTTTCAAGGCTTAGTAGTGCCTCTGATTTATTCAAGAGATAGGATTCACTCACATCCATAATTATTTATGAGGGGACTCATTTTTTTGTAAATTTCTCAATGGAGAAATTAGTCAGTGCAAATCTTTGGAATGCCAGTGTTTCCCAACACGATGCACAAGAAGTAGTGGGTAGACCAGCGGTTCAGTCTATGGCTTTTGTAAGTACAGCATATTGAAGGTCGAATCTTGGTGCAGATGCAAGCTTTGCTCTCTGTGAAAGTGTATTTATGTTCACACACAGTGTGAACCAAGATTCGTAAAAAAAAAATGTGCCACATCTGGAGGCAATGCATGAATCATTAACATTATTGTTAGATATATTAGGAAATGAACACCTAATTAAACTGATCACTATAAATATTACTATGCAACATTGAATTTTGAAAATATGATGGCACCACAGATAAATTTGTAGTTTTCTAACGTCGTGAATAAAAAAAAAAAAAAAAAATTGTAGTTTTCTATCTTAGGAAAAACTACAATGGCATATACAATGACTAAAGTGACGTATCGCGAAATAAGCCATGACTAGAGGTACGTAATTTTCGCAAATAAAAAATTGTAATATCGCATTTAAAAAAATATATAAAAAAGAAAATTTCGCATTTATTCGCATAAAACATAAAATGTCTATATAAAACACCTTTGAGTATTTAAAATATTTGATAAAAAGTTAACAATTGTAGAAAACCTTTATAAAATATCAACATGTAATAAAATATACGCTTTCAATTAATACAATTTAGTTACATCGGCGACTTCTACTAACTGATTTTTCAGTTTCAATTATTTTCACAAGGATAAAGCGTTCGTTTTGACGAGTTACTTGATCGTTTACCTTTAAAATATAATAATTATCGATATTTCACTGAAATTTACTAAAAATTAAAACATCGCATTTATGGAATATACTGACAAATTTCGCATTTATCGCATCTATTTCGTAAATACGAAATTCATGTACCCCTAGCTATGACTTAAAACAAGAGATACTTTTATTAACACTTTATTTTAGTGACATAAAAATTTTGAATTCATAGAAAATGAGGTTGATAAGTGTAGAAATTTAGACTATCTTAACTATTCTGAATTTTCTGAAATCTGACGAACAAACCATAAATCTTCAAAAGAATCGCAGTAGGGAAACAATAACAGGTATTGTCTTACAGTGACACGTGTTATTAACCAATCACGTAGGTACCGTGTAAATATCGAACGGGTTTTTGCACAGGTACTTTCTTTTACTTCAGAGTTATCGGCAAATTACAAAAACTAAGATGTTGTTCACGAATTTTAATAAAATATTAATACCTTTCTCCGATCAATTTCTGCGTAGACCTAAATGAACATAATATAGATTATTTGTTTAAATAAGTAAATACCTAATTTTGGAATTGCTTTTTATTCCACTAAAAAACAAGTACACATTGTTAATTACGGAGTGCGTTTGAACGTTAGCATCTCCGGTAAATTTTGTAAGACTTATATTAGCGAATAAAGACTCCATGACTCTTCAATAAAAGCTCACAAGAAACTTAACAGTAAAAATATAAATACTTGTCATTTACATTCAAATAATCTACAATCAGTCTGAAGATGCATTAACACAATAACAAAGGTCGATGACTCACTTTTTGTTCCTGACATCTTCTTTGAACTTTTGAAACACTATAGAAAACATAAAAATGTAATTGAATTCAACGGAATTTACAGTATTTAAAAATTCCCATTATGAAAGGAAATAAGTTGCAATAACTGTTCCAGCAAAAAAATGAGCAAGAATTAATATCCTGTCAGTTATATTCATATTTATCTAGACAGGTTCACGTAATGAATTTCAAATTAATGCTTCGCCAATGACAATAACACAAGGGTGCATCCGTCATAAAAATAATCCTACCCTTTGCTATTGTATTATAATTTGAATAGATTTGGCCAGTGCTCAGATTTCATCGAAAATACTATAGTTAACATCTATTAGCCTGACGAAGAAGACGTTCGGTCTTCGAAAACTGGTTAGCTTAATAAATATTGTGGAAAAAACTAATGTGTCTTTCAAATAAGTAAAAACTAGTATTATATTATTATTTATAATGTGATTTGAAGTAAACAATAAATAAAATATAAAAAACAAGTGTTGTCCGTTTTTTTAAACTTCTTTATTACACTGTAAAACTTTTCGCACTAAACTTAAGTTGACTATGCACATTCTATGTAATATTATTGGTGATATCTATTTCTCTATCACTTTCTCTAGCAAACTCATACTTGATTTCACGCATTAGGTAGAGTGTCTTCTCAATATCCGGCATATTCAACCAATCTTCCAATGGCAGCGCCAATACTTTGTAGCCCATTTTTCTTAAAGTTTTGTTTGCAAGATCAAACTGTCCTCGGAGTCTGCCATTATTGACTGAGTAACATGTTTTGTGATGATTGATTATACATAATCTGAAAAATAATTTTTAATATATTGAGACAGCGGAATTTGTTGTTGAATTCTCGGCAACATTCCTAGGTATAATAGTCCGAGAGGTGTTCGACAGTTTTGTGCAAGTATTTAAAGCAGGCTTGTAATTTCGGAAGTATCCAAGATTGTCTTAAATAAGGACATAAAATTACTTCTTATTCAAATTATTTTCTACAACACCATCATCTATTGATTTTATTTTAAAGTTATACAACCGTCACTAACTTGTTGAACTCCATCTCTCGCCTCAGAATCAAAAACGGTTGTTAACATATTAGCTGCGTGTTTTATATCAACTTAAATTATCATCTACTGGCATACAACACCATATTCATATTACCAGAGATTATTAGATTAGGTCATTTATCAAAAATAGTGTTGCAAAGAGATTTTTTTAAAATTAATTTTATATTCTGGGGTGGATTGACGTTCGACAGGCGGGTCAGCTAGTACTGGCTGGAGGAAAGCGGTGCAAAATCAACTAATGCTTTTCAAAAATTTCACGATTGCAAAAAAACATCTCTTGACCGCGATTGATATTCTGACAGCACTCAATTTCAAACACAATTGATCAACATTGAGGGCTTGTCAAAAGATTGTCGGGAGTACCATTTTACGATTTGACATTTATAAATCGACATTGAAATCGGGAACGAATTTCAAGATTTGTCAACGATTTGTCTATGGTTTTGTTTTGAGGTATTATAAGATAAGGACCTATTACATGAGTTTTGATCCTGTCTGAAATACTTACCCTAATTTGTGTTAACAGCTTTTAAACTATAATAATAATAAATTAATGGAGGTACAACTTACACATCGGAGCGCTCTGGCAAATTGAGCTCGCTGTGTACCAGAAAACCATCTTTTTCCATTGTATTTATGGCTATTGGATAAACTCCGTCTCGAAATGCAACTACAAAATCTGTAACAGAGAAGAATATATTTTAAAGAGTGATCGAAAAAGCAGACACAGAAATGAGACACATTAATTCATCTTAAAGCCACTACAGCTTTTAAGTACCAAAGTATGTCATCGACATTGCCAACCAAAGTCAACGACATTCTTTGGTTAGGAAATTAGAATAGAAAAGAAAAAACATGTCAATAAAATTTAAAAACTGTATGATTTAAGTGCGTCCCATTATGGAACTATAGTAACATAGTAGGTAACTTCTCTGTTACCTTACACTTAAAGTTCAAGAATTGAAGGATTTTAGTAGCTCTTTGATTTTTTCTGGACATATTAAAAATTTGCCCAGGTTTTCGTATCTATTTTGCACCATTGGTAGCATGGGGTCTAGAATGACTCTCCACATATCAGAGTCCAGGATCCTGATTACTCAGCCTACAATGCCCTGTCAGCGATCTTTTTAGGATGCTGTTTTTTCTGCTGAGGGACAGTAGGTTCGTTGCAGATTATAGGCATTTACTAGACCTTGGGAGTGTCTACATTTAGGAATCAGTACAAAGAATTAGAGAATAATAACAAAGTTATTCTAAGATGGGTGCTATTAAAACTCAAACTTTAAAAATAATTAAGTTAAGCTGGCTTTCGAAAAAGCAAAAGACTATGGTCATAAGTCCATCGAACATAATTAATGCAATGATTGCATCGAATATTTATATACTTGTAACACGATAAGGAGTACCTCTTACAAAGGTAACAAATTCGCATAACAAAGGGTTTGTACCTGTTATGCTGAGTAATGATTTTTTTGATTGTATAAAAAATAAAATAAATAAATAACAAGCAAAAAAAAACCTGAAATATTTGCATCCTTAACGAACGACAATTTCACATAACCAGCTACACAGAACGGGGAAATCCCCTTTTATCGACATTTACTTATGATACAAAACCTACGCGCCAGTTCATTAGTCTGTGTTTAGTGCTCATTTCATTTTAGCGGGTGGCTTTCACATTTGATAACCCTTTTTTCCCAATTTGCATTCAGACAATAACTACTAACGCAGTTAATCAACAAAAATCTATTTAATGCAAAGGATAATGGGAAAATTTCCCTGAAGAAAATGTCACAAGAAGACAGCAACATGAGATTGAAAATTTAGTATTAAAATTAAACGTTAAGGCTAAAGCTTCGCCCTAATAATGCGTTAGATATCAATTAAATAGTATTATACTAATACGTTATTTATTAAACAAATTCGTATTAAGTGTTTCATTTACCGAGTGAGATTATGAAGCGAATTTAAGTGAAAAATAAAAAATGAAAATAATATCATACCAGCAAATGTTCCAAGAGGCATTTGTACCTGAGCCCCTACGTACTGGGGTCCTCCTAAAGCTTTGGTGAGAAGGATTTTCATTGACTCGTCTACTTCTTTAGAACATCTTATACTGACAGCTTTTTGATACATTTCTATTGGGAAATCAATATGCAGAGCTGGGTGGAATGTTTTAACCGTTTGATACACCATCAACAGCTGTAGGTGATCCAACATATTGTTTTTTCTACCCAAATACTCTTCTAGAAAAGTCTTTGAAAAGATTTTAGTTAAAAGGTTTTCGTCGTACACATCTAAAACTGCAAGATCTGTGGCAAATTTGGACCACGGCATTTGTATTTTATTTAGCGTAAATACTTGATTTTTTAAGATTTTTTCTTTTATATCTTCGAAGAGATCAGGCACATAGTTGGCATTGCTCAACGCGCTAACAAAAGATATAACGTTTCTTGGACGATCGTTTTCCAAACTCTCGGAACTCATTAATGCTATTTGTGATAAGTATTCTAGTAACGGTAAATGACAGTGATTCTGAAAAAAAAAATTACAATTTATATATTTTTCCCAGTAAGCAGAGAGAATAATCCTCTACTCTTTTCTATCCAATCTTCCACCAACATACATTTCTCCTGATCTTCCTTGACGACCGAATAGATGTGTTCGATCCATGTCATTTTCAGTCAACCATGCCCTCTTACGCCTTTCCTTTTAGACTTAAAATTTTTTTGTTACTCTGTTTGCATCCACATGCCCAAAACATCTCAACTTTCATCTTGTTAACAACCTTTTACTTCCATACCACATTCCTTCCTAATATTCTCATTTCTTTCCATGTCCCACAGTCTTTCCACACACCCTTCGTAGAGCTCTCATCTCTACTGCATTTATACTAAATTCTTCTTTTTCCATCCATGCCCACGTTTCACATCCATTCATCATTGATGTTAAGAGGATTCCATTGTGTACTAGTTATCATACAATTTATACTGTGTATTATTTTATGTAGATACAGCATATTATGTTCATTGATTTTGAGTAAGAACAGATTTATTTTCTTAATAAAAAAATATACAGTAGGCCCAGGTTATTGTGATCACTGGTTTATAGAATCAGTCGCTTTATAGAATCAAAAGTCTAAACACCAATTCAGAATGAAGAGTTTCATACAATTTCTATGGGATAATAGAATCACATTTTCTGTTAATAGCATCAATTATTGACTGCTCGTTTTTGTGTATTTTTTTTCAATCCAACTTAATGAAAAATTGTGCATTATGGCTGGTTTGCACGGGCTTCCGTAGCTAAGTGCTTAGTACTTGTCACTAATGTGTAAACTGTGAGATTAGTGCTTAGTATTAGTGTTTGTGAGTAGTGCAGGTGAATAGAAATCGATCCTATTTACTAAGTGACAACTCGATACCTGACCCGCTGTCGCTTGTTGACCTTGTGTAAACAACTCAACAAGTTAGTTAGTGACGAGTTGTACACAGTCGTTCCAATTCGAATGTCTGGTCACTAATAACTGCTACTGGCTCCAATGTGTAAACGGTTACTGATCACTTGTCACATTGTGGCAGTATTAGTGACAAGTACTAAGCACTTAAGAAAAGATTTGTAGCTAATAGTCAAGGTAAGTTTTGAACTATGTCCAGCTGTGTATGCATTTCTTTATTGTATGACAATAAAAAAATTTGAACAGGCGAAAAGATAACAGACCGAATAATGGTACTTTTAACGTGCAACATAATGGACGCTGATGACATTTTAATTTTTGGAAGAGCAAATGTCACAGATGTTTTAAAGGCATAAAACACTTGCTAGTGATGTACACTAACACAAAAGCTTGAATGATGTCACAGATTTTCGAAAACTATCTGAGAAAATGGGACAAAGTAAGTAGTTTGTTTTCAAAAACCTTTTATATGTAATACGACCCTACGTTTGTGTAAAATACAAGTAGGTATCTACAAAGTAGAATCATACACACTGGACAAACATGTTTATAATATCCCGGGACAAACATGATTACAACATTATGGGACAAACATGGTTACAATATTACCGGACAAACATGATTACAATATCCAGGGACAAACATGATTACAATATCCCAGGACAAACATGATTACAATATCCCGTACCCACTGTAGTTTTGTTGTGTTAAGACGTTAACAAAAGTAATACTTACGATTCTCGTCAATACTCTTGTCACTTGTAACGCACTTATATATGGCAATTTTTTATTGATGACATAATCACCGCAAATATCAAAGAACTCTTTTATATAAAACTGTTCATGTTGAAGCAAAATCATTTCCTTTAACCTTTCTATCATTTTTAACATTTGCAAAAATGAAAATTTGTTGATGTTTTGAGATACAATGTTCAAACACCTGTGTAACAACTTCTCATACACAATGTGAACTTTCCAATCTTTAAAACGATGCTCAGTCAATGAAAAAATTATGGAATTAGCAGAGGCCAAGTCGATGTTGTTAGTATGAATGACCAATGCTGTGACTATGGTAGTTACACAATTTTGCGGCACATTATTTCGTGAAGAATATCTTAATAGATTGGATAGTTCCGAAACGTTTTCATTGTCCATTTTAGACGATACATTTAATTGAAAGACTAGTGGCAACGCAAGTTGAATTGCGTCTATCAAATGATTAGTTTCACAATTCTTTAATATATAGTCCAAAAATACAACTTGATTTAGTTCCAAATTATTTATATCACTTCTGATCAGCTGGAGTAACATTTGAAAGATGGTCGAGTTTGAGGGAACTCTTAGAAGAGTCAAAACTTTAAGTGCTTCAATAACATCATTAGTTTGTAAAACTCGGGAATACTTTTTCAGTTGAATACACAATTTTTCAAAAATTGGGTCATTTGTTATATTGATCCTGGATACGTCAAATCTGAAATCAAAAATATTTTATTTTCATACACATAAATAATAAAACTAGTACTCAGAAATTTTTATTTAAAATATGATCATTTCAAAACATAATTTATCATTTATTCAGAGTTACCTATGATTATGTTGAAACTCTCAAAATATCTACGTTAAATTGATTTTTTCTAATTTTGAAAGTTCAATATAACTCTATATTATAGGCTATCTCTGCAAGGGACGACGAAGGACGCAGGATTTAAATCCTGCGTCCCTCGAATTCTCCACAATCATGTGGTGAACATTGTTAATCTCAAAGTGATCAAACTTAGCCAGCCTTTTAAATAACAATAGAAGGCGGTCATAAGCCCATAGTGATTTGTTCATACCATTTGAAAATCAAACAGTCTTAGTGAATTGTCAAGAGTCATTAGTTATAGAAATAGCATAAGCAGAGAATTTACTGCATATTATTTAAATAAAAATAGTTTACTCTTTTTCTTTATTAAAGTGGTGGAGACAGGACAGACTTTCTATGACATGTCTTTGGTTGAAGAGTTGTCCATGGGCCGCTATAATTCTAAAAAGTTCTTTAGAGCTATCTGCTTTCTGAATATTCTGCAGCAAAATATCCTTCTCCTTGGTATTCGAGGGGTCGTCAGGTACAAGAGATGTGTCTAAAATACACATTTTTATGATAAATATAATATCTTATGTTTGATATAAACAAACTTAGTGATCGTGCTTACCACTGCAAACAGGGAGATCCGTATGGATCTTAATGTTCGGTACTACCCATGAGTACGTTGGAAAGTTGAATTGTACCCTTTTTGCTAAAATACGGGAAAAATAAAACTTTTGCGCCATTTTTACAAGTTATAAAAATAAACTATAAAATTAAGGCCGAATTATAACAAGAGTTAGTTGCATAATAATATGCTCTAAATGTATGAATTATAACAATATTGTAGTCACACATAACCATAAAAACTTAGAATAAACGACTATTTTTATCAATATGACATTTTATTTTTGACTGTAATAAAAAAACACAAGCCGAACATTTGAGCGAACGAAATGTAAACTGACAGTAGTGAAGTGAAAGCACAGAACACATATACTCTCTAACGAGAGTGAAAGATTGAGGTTATGTTTTTGAAGTTTGCCATATTGATAAAAGTTATTGTTGCCATGTTTTAAATCATTAAATGATTGTAGTAAAAAATAGGGCCATCTGCCACAGTAACAAAAAAGTTTTTTTTTTAACCCTAGAAAGATAATCATATTGTGTAGTACGGAAAAGATATTCATGCGTAAAATTGACGCATGTTTTTTAATTACCTGCAGGTCGAGGTTTATAAATTATTTTTCAACATTTTTTTTGTGATTATTTATTAACACATATATAAAGATAATAATACAAAAGAAAAATTACTTATGCACTTTTATTTATTAAAAAAAAAATCATAAACTTAAACTTCTTCTAGAAATCATCGAAATTTTTTAACACTTACTCTTTCATACATAAACTGATTTTTTTAATACAATAATCAACTTTTTTCAACACAAATGCAACAATTAGCATATCTTACGAATATTAGGAAAATATAGTTATAAAATATCTGTTACAAACAGCTTTGGAACATTTCAACGACATAATATCATTTTTTAACATTTTTTGTAGGACCCTTTTGCCTTTCGCCTTATTTTCGAAGGGCAAAACGAACAATAAATACGTTTTTTTGCTACTGGCTCATCTTCTTTCTTCATCTAGCTTCTTTTTTGTCGCTCTAGACGTCATCTTCACTGTCTGTATCCACACCGAGAAGCTCGTCATCGTCCTCCATGAAAGAGGCCAGGATATGGTCTTCGTTTAAGTTTTTATTCCCCATTGTATAATATTTTTACATAAAAAGAAAATTACAATTTAAGTTTAATATTAAAAACTTAAAATTAAAACAGATAAGTACATAAACTAATAAAATTATCACTTTAGTCAAAATCATAAAAGTCACTTAAAAGATAATCATGCGTAATTTTGACTCACACGTTCGTAATATTTCGAAATCGGTGACACTTACCTAGTGTACACCTACACCATACGGTAGTTCCCAGGGACAAAGGAGATTACCTAAACGCACGGGTCTGGATTTGCGCTACTTAGAAAAAGAGAGCAATAATTCGCAATCGCATGCGTAAATTTTACGCAGACTATCTTTCTAGGGTTAAATAGACCATTAACGGCCACGCGGATTTTGACATTAGCCTGGAGGGATAAACATAAACAAAAAGTTTAAGAGTTGGTATGAGTGTGCAACACCACCTATATAAGAAGGCCTTAGTGCAGCGTCACATCGGGAGGCCCACCGT
This sequence comes from Mystacides longicornis, assembly GCA_963576905.1. Classification (NCBI taxonomy): domain Eukaryota; kingdom Metazoa; phylum Arthropoda; class Insecta; order Trichoptera; family Leptoceridae; genus Mystacides; species Mystacides longicornis. Next base: position 10,229,370 of record OY756439.1, on the reverse strand, counting down.
TCGCTTGTCTACGACATATGCACAGAAAGCATTCTAGGACTGGACAAATAACATCTGTGCACTAAACATTTACCTACAACTCTTAGATAATTGTCAATGTAGAAAAGTCAAATAGGGTTGTAATAAATTTACTCATTTGCTATAAACCTATCTCAAGTTAATGGGGTAACCACCTACGTACTTACGGCATGATAGTAATTTACACCAGCTCTATTTACCTACAAACAGCCTTGTTATGCCGATATGCCTTGGCATTGTTGCTAAAAATGACTCAAACCTAATTGGAAAAAACACATTCAACCACATGGACATGCCTCTCTGTGTTCCCGTGTAAAACTTAGTTGGCAATACTGTAGTACTAATTAGGTAGTCATCAGACCAGAGGCATCATTTAAGGCAGACAGAATTAGAAATACTTAAGGTCATTTACAATGAGACTCTTCACTAAGGCATTTGAATGTAGTTTAGCCATTCCCAGGGGACGTGAAGAAGCCTTTACACGCTGAACTTATTGGAAGACGATTTGGATACAGGACAGAAAGCGGATTTTCCCAGTTTTGTCTCTGTCTACTTCTCTTTCCTTTAGCCACAAAAATTAGGTTACTTCGTATACCTCTTTCGTATTAATCAATCTGTCCAAGTTAAATATGACTTTCAAAGCTTTGTTCATAAGCCGTTTTATCTTGTCCCTGGTTTTTTGACTCGACTGTGACCACACTGTTATGCCATATGTAATACATGGAACAATGTAGGCATTACATATCAATTTCTTTGTTTGGGTGTCAAATATATCAGCTCGTCTCAATACACCTATCATTGGGGCAAGGTTTTTTTAGTATCATCTCGATGTGATCATTCCATATGAAAGTGAATCGTCCACCAAGAGTCCTAAGTACTTAGTGGTCTTAGTCTGGTCCAAAACTTTGTGATTAATCCGTATAATGATATCTACTGGAGGTTAATTTTTTGCTTCAGGATCATGTACTTCGTCTTCTCAACATTGATGCACAGATTCTTGGTGTTCAACCAATCGATATACTTCTGCAGATCATCATTTACACACTGTTGCAGATCTTGGCCATCTTTCCCACTATACACTATACAGGTGTCATCCGCGTAAACCAAATATCGACCCCTTATTTAAAGATGTTTTAAGTCGTCCACATATAAGAGAAACAGCAGTGGACCAAGTATCGAGCCCTGAGGAACACCTATGTTCATGCTTGTCAAATGGGTAAGAACACGTAGAAACCCTTAGAAACCCGATTCCGATTCCCGCCGACCGGCTCATAGATTGTTGTCTATGGTTTCAATGTATTTAAATGGGCATGCCGGAAAGCGGTTCCTGCTTTTTCTGTGGGTGTCCCCGTTCAAATGCATAGTAACTAGGGATTGCAATCCCGCAATCCCGCGGGATCCGCGTAATTTTAGGGCCTGCGGGATCCCGCAACAGCCGGCAAGTGCGGATCCGCAAGCATCAAATTGCGTAAATTCATTCAAATTTGCCATCTAAATTACTCCAGATATGCGCGGCCCAACGCGATTAATAACAACAAACATAGTATTCTCAAGAATAAGTTGCGGCAATAAATGAAATGGCGTTGAACGACCAACCCCGTGGAAAACGGCTCCTATGCAAACCACCAAAGAGGCGGAGGGACAGCTGGAAGTCGACCTCGCAGGATGCAAACCCCACCTCTTGAATTACAGGCCACTAAGCCTAAATTAAAAAGAACAAGAAATATTAAAGAAGACTCTCAAAATGTACAACTTGTAGTTGCAGATGATGTTAATGCAGTGAACAATAGCCAACAGTCTTTGGACGTGGGGACAACAATAATTTAACTTTACAAAAGGAATTTGAAATGCAGCTGAAACAAGAGAATGAATATTACACTAAACAGACTGAAACTAGACTTCTAACAAAGAGGTCCCGGGCTTAATTTCTGATTGGGTCATAATCTTTGTTTATTATCGAATCGTTTTTCACATGTAAAACCCAGGGCTGACCTGTTTCAGATTGGACGGAGCCAGTTGAATAAAAAACTGCCTCAGGCAAATATAAATAGATATGCAAATATATACGATACAGTCACCTTTGTATATAAAATTTATTTCAAAAAACTTACTACCAAATATTAATCAAAGAATTTGCTTGCAAATATACCTATTTATATTGCTATTGTTTTTGGACTTTTTATTATTAAATAAGTAAACGAGAAGTTAAAATTTAAAATAATTATTCAATTATGTATACCTACAGTGAGGCGTCGACGATTTTTGCAATTTTTAATAAATATTTCATTATTACATACCATAGAAAAACTTTTTTTTTTGATATTCTGTTTAAACTTGCGGGATCCCGCGGTATTGAAGTCAATCCCGCAAAAATCCCGCGGGATTGAAAATGGTGCGGGATTGCAATCCCTAATAGTAACATTCTTTTCACCGATCGGCGCGGGTCGGAATCGGCTTTCTACGTGTTCTTAGCCTCTATCTGTATGTACTTACCTGTACACTATGATATCTGTCTACACGCCGGCAGCCGTGACGCGAGAGGCCAAAAATGGCCGCCAGCACTAAGGCCTTCTTATACAGAGTGACTGGTAATTCAATACATTCATTGTAAGGGGTTATACTAGAGAAAATTTGCAACAATTTTGTTCCCATTAACCAGGGGTAAAATACCAGTGGTTTTCGAGTTATTTAACTTTTTAGAGTTTTTTTCAATTTTCCACCTTTTGATCTAAAATTTAAAATTGTGAACAAAATACTCCATTTAGGAAAGTAAAAATATGCTTTTCCAATAGCTGAAGAACAAAGGAAAAGCTGATGTAAAAAATCAAGAAGAAAATCTTAAAAACCTCAAAAATACAACGTTTTAAAATCACAAATCGTAGTTTTTTATTTTTTATTTCGATTTGTCTAACGGACTTACTCCAAAAAAGTATAATACACTTGATGTACAAAACATAAGAAAAACTTCCCCAATTAATAAGCTTTCAGAAAGCGTATGAACGTATTCTATTTTACCACAGTTTCGGAAAATAAATCTTTTTAAACTAATAGAAGGCGCGGATTCAGTTCAACTTCGCTATACTAATGCTGGACTACCAGTGTAGATAATCATAACGAAGCGCAGCTTTGAATTTTATTCATGTTGAAGTAAAGTCGTTTGTATGAAAACGCCTACGGCTTTATAGCACCATCTGATCGTATAATATTGATTATTTTCCAAAACTGTAGTAAATTGGTAAACATTTTTACCTTTTTGCAAAGCTTATTAATTAGGAAAGTTTTTCCTGTGGTTTTTACGCCAAGTATATTATACTTTTTTGGAGTAACTAGCTTAGAAAAATCGAAATTAAAACTGAAAAAAACTGACTTGTGATTTAAAAACATCATATTTATGAGGATTTTGGAATTTTCTTCTTGATTTTTTACTTCAACCATTATTTTATTCTTTAACTATTAGAAAAAATTATTTTTACTTTCCTAAATGAAGTACTTTGTTCACAATTTTGATTTTCATGTCAAAAGGTGAAAATTGAAAAAAAAACTCTAAAAAGTTAAATAACTCGAAAACCACTGGTATTTTACCCCTGGTTAATGGGAACAAAATTGTTGCAAATTTTCTCTAGTATAACCCCTTACAAGGAATGTATTGAATTACCAGAGTCACCCTGTCTGTATAGGTGGTGTTGGCGTGTGTCGCTATGCAAAATACTTTGATACACATCACTATGGTTTATGCATGTGTGGTGTGTGTGTCGCCATGGCAGCCATTGTCCCACCAGCCAATGTCAGATGACGTCATCCTCATCCTTTAATGGTCTATTTGAAACAAATCTTTCAAGGTATGTAATATAGGTACCTACCTATTATTATTATAATGTAAGAATCCTTAAAATTATTTATTGAATGTTTGATAGGTATAGGTAGGTACTAAAGACGCGGGATCTCTAATGCCTGCCACACACACTCCGGTATACTGTGCAGGCGGCCTGCGCAGTTACTTAGAAAGCTATACATTTTTTCGATTACTGACTATATTTGATCGACCTCGGTACGGTACCATAGTGGTTATAGGCGTGGACTCAGATCACGAGGTCCCGGGTTATTATACTATTGATTATACTATTACTATTGATAATACTAATTATACTATTGATAAAAAGAAGTTTTTATTTCAGAAGTCTAATTTTTCCTTCTATTTTTATTTAGAATGTTCCTTTTATTCATCAGCAATTAGAAAAAAATGCATTTTTAGATTCCAGTTACCTAATTAGGTATAGGTATCACTATTTTCGGTTTCAGATCAAAAGGTGTTAAATTTAAAATAAAGAATTTGAATTATTATATTTTTATTTACACGGCTAGAATAATATTCTATTAAAAATGGTTGAAAACCGTTGGTACTGAACGTGAACAAAATCATTTCAACTTATTAGCTTTGGTGTAACCATAACCCCTTTCAAGGAGTGGGTCGAATTACCAGTCGCCCTGTATCAAGGAATTCATTTCGAGTATTTCTATGTCTCGTGTCAACTTTTTTCACACATTTCTAGAGGCAGTATTGCCGCCCTATAAGATTTGTCGCATCTTCTCACATCCAAAATCACCCGAGTCCGGGTGGAGGTCTATATAATAAAATAAAAAAAATAATCTTTTTTTATATTATATAAATTATACAAGCCAATAAAATATGATAAAAAAATAAATACTCCAAACATAATAACAAATAATAGCATAATTGAACACAAAATGACTCATGTTTTTTCTTCACTATGGCAATAATAAATATTTTATTCTTAATAGTGGCAATAAATGATATCAAATAATTTTGAGTAGGTATTAAAATTCCTTTTCATTTGAAATACAGATTAACGTCTAAATATATATGATTAAAATAATTAGAGAAATCCGTTATAAAATACATTAAAAGGTCAAAAAATAAAATAAAACAATAAAAGTCACACTGATAAAACAAAAAAAAAAGTAATTGCTTTTTTGAAACTGTAGAAAAAAGAGCATAAGTTTTATCTTTACAAAGTACATTATATCAAAAATTTTGGAAAAAAACTGACAAATTTGCAAAAAGCAATGCCGGTCTTAAAATGACCCATGTGTATTTTTTAATGTAGACAAGTATTAGACAAAACAATTAAAATAGGGTTGAGTCAAAACATAAAAGAAAATAAAAACTCCTAGACAGCATATATGCTGGTATGAAGGAGCACAGACAACAGTTATCAACATTACAAGAAATAAGATAAAAAACAAAAAAGAAAACCACAATATGCACAATGTGCCTACATGGTAGATGTCCAGTCTTCGCCTACACTTCTCCTCTCCCGCACATATTTCTTCAATTTCTTTGTGAATAGTTGTTTATTATGAATATTTTTTTATGTCTTCAGGCAAATCATTAAAGAGTTTAGATGAAGAATATAAGAATCCAAATTTTGTTCTATTTGTTCTTGGCGTAATTAACCTTAGGTCATCCTTTATTCTTGTATTATATCTGTGGGTTTCGTGATTTCTCGTATAAGATTGATTGGTCTTTATCAATTTGTTCGTAATACTGAACATCATCTTATTCTTCTCAATAAAGACAATCTCTTCTAGTGTACTTGCCTCTGTGATTTCATATACACTTTTTGTTCTGGTGTACTTGTTGAGTCCATGTGTAATCTTGAGGGCCTTGTTCATAACTCTTTTAATTTCGTCCCTTAGTCGTTGATTACATTGGGCCCACACAACCAATCCATATGTGATTTGCGGCAAAATGAATGCAATGTAAATAGCCTTCGTTGTGCTGTGTCAAAATATTTCAGCTCTTCTCATAATACCAACAATAGGACCCACTTTTTTCTTTATACAGTCTATGTGTTTATTCCACGCCAGTTTGTTATCCACAATCAAACCCAAATACTTAATTTCTGTGACTTCCTCCAGCTGTGCACTCTTTGCCACAATGCTTAGATTTATAGCTTCTTTGTTCCTCTGTTTAATGATCATATATTTGTAATTATTATTTATAATCAATAATCTATCTTGTCATCTTTGAGGATACCTTTGAGCTTGATTACCACAATATGATGATCATCATCATGCAAAATCTTTATAAGAGATAAAAAATATACCTAATTATCATATTACATTGTAGTGATTAATAATCTTACCATAATAATTCGGTAAAATTTGCCTTTAATGGAGTATATTCTTTCAACGACACAATATACAATAACGTATTTCATATGTAACTTATTTTCTACTACACCGCCATCTCTTGCTTTTTTTTTTAAGTTAAGCAACTGCAGAGGAATTGTTTTATTACAAACGATAGACATATTAAAAGCGGTCCGTAGTCCGAGCGCTTGGCTATCAACCACCATCACAAATAGACATATTATTATTATTACAATTATTACAAACTCATGACCCGTCGAATTTGGTCCCGCATCCGGATCAACAATAAGTGTCGGTTTTGCGACACAGATCAAAGGAATTTGCGGAAAATGTTTTAAAATGCCGACACGTACGCCAACGTGTTAATGGCGTCCAAGCGTTTGTGGTGGCTTGCCAAGCCATGGCAAGCGTGTAAATGTAGCATAAGAAATAAAACATTCCTCAGAGATTCCTTCCAGTATGCGTCGATGGTCACGATTTGCGGCGCATTGATTTCGAATATTGTCCGGTGCAGAGAATATTAAGTAGGTAGGTACAGTAATTTTGGAGGGTTTTCCTGAATTTGTTGACATCTACTCTTTGTCTTCTGTCGGTATGTCAGTTTCTCTCTCTCTCTGTGCAGTTTCATCCATGGAATCGTTCCTGTCTCAAATCGCCAGAGTTCTTCTTATATTCCCATCGTAGTCCATTGCTGGACTAGGGTCTCCACACCTCTCCTCAAATCATTTTTCTATCACTCCCTTCCTCATCTAACTCCGTCCAGATAATCTCACTATATCAGCCCTCCATCAACTGGTGATATGTCTATTTCCCTCTATCCTGTTCAAGTCTTTCATTCTTGACTCCACCGACCGTCCTCTCTACGACAAACGTGACCCGCCCATCTCCATTCTAAAAATAGCTACTGTTTTGACATGTCGATAGTCGGCCACTCGAAATAGGGATAATATTATGCTACATTTACACGCTTGCCACGGCTTGGCAAGCCACCACAAACACGAACGTGTAAATGGGGTGTTTGCCGTGGCTTGTGTGAGATTGCCAACGCTTGTCTCTGGTTTGACTTATGTCGGTTTTTCGACACAGATCAAAGGGAATTTGCAGCAAACGTATATACCGACGCGCACGCCAACGTGTATGGTGTCCGAGAGTTTGTGACGGCTCGGAGTTTGTGGTGGCTTGCCGAGCCGTGGCAAGCGTGTAAATGTATCATTATTGTATGGTCCAGAAAATTTACAAATTCGCCTATCTCCACGTGTTTCACAAAATTAATAATAAATCATTACCGAACATCACCGTTTTTAGTTTTTGAGAGGAAATGTGTTTTTTTTTTGTTTTAACTCTTTATTATCGTATACCAGGGGTTCCCAAAGTGTGCGCTGCGGCTCCCTGGTACGCCGTAGAAAGTGAAGAGGGGCGCCATGGGTCGATCCTCTATCATTATTCGAAACCAAAATATTCGCGAGTACCAATAAATCAAATATTAATATTTTGAGACCAAATTACAGGAAGAAATTGGCACTTTTACCGGGTATGTGTATTCCAAATAGCTTACTATAAAGTAGGACGCCGGTCGTGACAAAATACTAAACTTGCAAGTGCGGCGTGGACTTAATAAGATTGGGAACCCCTGTCGTATACAATTATTTGAAAAAACCCTATTTACTTTTACTTTATCATTAGGTATTTTTTTTTTGAAAAAAAGGTAAGTAGGTAGGTACGTAAGTATGTATACTGAATTAAGACAATCATCTATTATTGTGATAGTTTTGAATATTAATTTAAATCTAAACTTTTCAGATAATCAGTTTTGATTAACTAATCAATATTCCATTGTTTTCACGTTCATCTGTTTCGGGATCAGAATTCAATCTTATTACCATTGTGTAGGACTACAAACACATTTCGGCTCAAAGATGAACAATAATTATACAATAATATTGGGTGTTTTATTTTTATGTGGATTTGTTTCGACTCACGAGTGGCATTTCCACAATGTTCCAACATCATGGCATGATCATAGGCATTTTAGCCATTTTGACCGACCACAAATGCTTACTGGTAAGCTATTTTTATGGAATATTTCATCATTTTAGTTGAATCTTATCAAAATCTATATATTCCCAGTCAAAATTCTCTAGGACGGCCAAATCTTACGTTTGCGAGCTTTCGGATTCCTTTTTTGTAATATAAATTTGCTCTCTGAAAGGGGTTTTTTATTCAACATCACTATAATTTCATGTAATTTAGATCCCATCTATACGTACAATATAATAATTGTGGAAAATACTTAGTTGTTCGCCAATAAATGAGCTCTATAAAGTTTAAATTCTCTTCAGTTAAGTATATTTTTAAAGTTATCATTACATATTCGTTAACTTTGAAATATATAACTACATTTACACTTCTTTTTCTTCATAAGTCATGACAGGTCACCCTGTCGTCGACTGTCACTAGCGAGAAAGGCCTATTAATCTTGGGCAGCTCTATAAAGCTTTTGAACAGTCCTCAGTCTTCTACTTCCTGAATCCTGATGTAGTAAGGTATATTTGTTTCCTCTAATGACATGCCTCAAACAGTATACCTTCCGGACCTCAACTGTCTGGTTATCCCTATCTATGGAGAACATTAATTTTGCTGATCTTGATTTTCTGTTCAAATAATGTGCGCAATTCTATTGTTTAGGGGGCGTCCATTAATCATCGCACGTGAGCCCAAAAGGGGGAGTGGGGGTCTGGAAAAAAACCGTGAAAGATCACGTAGGGGGAGGGGGGGTCTAGTGAGAAAATCACATGTATTTATTTTTTCTGCTGAATTTAAAGAACCACATTTGTTTTTTCAGAAGTTATAAAAAATGATGAAAATTAAAATCATAAGTTTCGGAATTCTTTGTACTAAAAAAGTACACGTGATTTTCGGGGGGAGGGGGTATTCTGGAACATCACCAAATATCACCAGAGGGAGGGGGGGGGGTCTCAAAACATGCAAAAAAACATCACGTGCTAATGGACGCCCCCTTATCCAAATTTCAAAGCTTTTAGTCCTAAGATAATATAAGATAATAATAGAACTAAGTTTGACAGTCCGAGCAAATAAAGCAGTTGGATCTGCTTGTATTCTGCACTTGACCTCAGCTTGGCTCGAATTTTTCTCTAAGGATGTTCCCGTCGTATTCCATCATCATAATTTTTCGTTGCTCGTATACGAGTAGAGATAAGCTGGTTTCATGGTTTTGTAACATCGGGGAATCAAAAGTAATGAAGACTGTTGAAGGTGGTGGCTAGGTTGCTTGGTCGAAGTCAGGTAATATTAAGTTTTAAGTCTTCTTCTTTTTATCCGAGTCTTGAGTTCGAGCATCCCAACACTCACCGCCTTTCGTGTGAGTAAATATCCAGCCAGATGCACAGACACAGGTCCACAATCCAGACACCTGAAGATCTATTTAGGATCTCTCTTTCAAGTATAATAAACGATGATCAAGTTTAGCGACCCCTGTCCTAGAACATTCCCTGATTGCCTTTGATTGATTTTTTGATTTTTTTTTCAGATTTTAATACGGTCCTGATTGATCCCGACATTTATATACAAAAAGTTTATACAATGTGGATGCTTGAAATGGAAGAAATCGGTTTCTGCAACTTGAGAATGATGGACCACCAAATATATTTTAAGTAAGTTTCATATATATGTAACCTTGAACTAGCAACTAGCGTTTCGTGTTGTTTCGAACTGTTGTGGAACTACTACAGGGTGATGTCGATTTCTACTACATCACTTTGCTGTTTTATAAGGATGACGGCTTCTAGAGTTCACTGATGGTTCTTCCCAGATGGCCACACACGATCACGTCTGCCGTCAAGCCTGTAGCGGAATCCAGTTTGCGCTACAAAGTAGTAGGCTTGGCATACTAACTTATAGCCATACACCGTCTAGTTTGCCGCATGGTGCTTTAAGTCCATTGCGGGCTTGATAGTGTATCGCCGGCATTAGGTGGTTTTTCTTAAGCTCATAATATTTTGCACTTAATACTATTTTTATTATCCCTTATGGATGAAATGCCAAAATGGAGAAAATACTATTATTATTATTACTGTATCAGCAGAGTGTTGCCTTTTTACCGTGTGCTAACTTATAAAAAGTGACTCATATCCTTTTTCCACACGAGATGTAGTAATTTGGCATTCATGATTTCAGTGAAACGTATTATGGTCAGCAACTGATTGGGCCTATTAAATACTTCAACGGCTTTATGGCCCAAATGAATCACACAACAGCTGACAAATTTCATGGTCAGGTAACAAACCCACCACAGGCCGCGGTGAGGTTTACTCTGGGACTGAGAGTTTTCAATTTTACATACGATGTTCTGGCGAGATTTGGTGATAAAGAAGTCAAGTCCACCGGACTATTTCAAATGAATCACGTACTTTATGAAGTGTGGGTGAGTAGTAATTATTCTTCATAATTTAAGTGGTTGATAAGGCATCCATCAAGATACGCTTTTTGTGAAAATATAACAGAGTTGTGTTTATGGTCATTTGAAAATATGCCTTACAATTTATCACATTTTGATACATAGAAGATAATTTGCCACATTCCACCCTAATCCAAGGTTAATTCCACCCGTGACTTATGCCCCTACCACACGCTCCGTCTTACCTGTGGTCTTGCCTGCGCAGGCAAGACCACAGGTAAGACGGAACACGGACGCTGCTACCACACGACACAGGTAAGACGGACGCAAGCCTCATTTTCTCCTCGCAACCGTGCAGCGAGGACAATACTTTCTACTGCAAACCGTTGGCGTCGAAATAATGTTTCCAAACTAATATTTTTTTCTGCTGTGTTTTTATAATATTTAGATCAAGGCGTAAACGAACAATGTGGGAAAAATGGTTGTTTTATAGTACATATTTCCAAATAATTGGCGGAATTATTTACGGATAAATGTAAATATCGATGTATACTTAAGTAAAAATATCAAGATATTTTTTTAAATAATTGATATTTTTTATTTTGTAAATATCGATTTCTATATTTATTTCTTAATATCTTAATAGGTAATTGCACTTTAGGGTATAAATATAATCGATATTTTTTAGTCTACATGCATCGATAATTTGTGAAAATATCGATAGATATATATTTTTTTCCTATTGATCATCCATAGGTTATTTTTATCTCTAATTCAATGACAAGATATGCGATTAAAATATATAAAACAAAAATAATAAAATATTTTCTATAATATATCTTTCCCTTTCAACTTTTTTCTCAATTCTCCATATGCTGTATATTTCTGTCAATAGTACTTACATTTGATTATCTATAGATCAGGTAGATATTTTTTAAATTAAATAATTCGATAGCATATTCGCGATTATAATAACGCAGGTCTGCCATTTCCGAATGTTCAACGTCGACTGATCAATTGCGGCAGTACTGCGACTGGCGCGGCATGTCAGGTAAGACGGAACTCCCAACCACACGCTCCGTCTTACCTGACATGCCAGGCTTGCGCAGGTAAAATTTCAAACAAGACGAAAAGCCGTCAAGCCGCGCCACCGAGTTTGTGCGGTGTACAGTTTTACCAACCACACGCTCCGTCTTACATGACAAGCCCGGCTTGCGCAGGCAAGACCACAGGTAAGACGGAGCGTGTGGTAGGGGAATTAAGGAGGCTCCCCAATACCGGGCAATAGCCTCAGGGTGATTTATTGCTTTCTCCCTACATGATGGGCTCTGTAGGGATGTCTTGCTGTGGTGGACATATTGGAATCAGTACTTGCACATCAGTCGTCAAAGGGGACATTAGGTGACATGACAAAAAACAATTGTAGCAACCGGGAAATGGGAATCCTGTTAAGATTTATCTTCCGGGGGGATCAAAAATACGAGTAAGGAGACATCTTGCGAAGGGCAGGAGTTGGGAAGAGGCACTGTCACTCTGCACTCTAGAGGCGAGGCATGATAAGAGGCAACGCTTAATGAATGAATTGAAGGTTGTCGCAATTTTTGGTCGCAGTGACGCAAAGGGCAAATGGTCCCTTGGCATTCTTTATAAAAAAAAAACACTAATTCTAATTCTTCTTCTTTGAGCCCATTTAGGGGCATGGCGTAGGGAGGCATTAAGAGCTCTTCACTGCGCTCGATATTGCACAGTTACGATGACCTCCCACACCATATCCATATCCCTCAGCTCTGTCTGGAAGAAACGGAAAAGACCCTGATGGGTTGAAGAAAAGCGCTTTCCTCGGCCAACTTTCATTCGGCATCTTTGATATATGTCCCAGTTTTATAAATTTATTCTCCACAATGGTGGAAGTGATGGATCTGCGTTCATCGTTCGAGACGCGGTGATACCACCTTACGCCTAATATTCTTCTTAGGCACTGTGCATCAAAGGCGGAGATTTTTGTGCCTGGGTTTTCGTCAGGTGTCAGGAATCACACCGTTAAAGAAGAATGGGCAATACCGCCGCCGCTTTCCATACTTTGGTCATGTCGTTAAAGGCGACAGTTGCCATACTATAATACGTAGGTATAGGGAGCTCAGCCCCGAGGTTACCAGAGGATAATGGTTGCGCCCAGGTATTTGAATTTATCTACCCGAGAAACCTGGTTGGATCGTTGATGATTATCGGTAAGAATTACACAGATTTTCTTTGTGTAGGTACTTGTTTGAGGTTAGCGGTGATAATGTAATAATTTACCTTACTAAACCAACTGATCCAACTATCATTTCTAGATCTACAAAAATTTGACAACAAATGAAATAACGTCGAAAGTCAGTATGGATACGGCTGCTCCCTCACAAGTGAAAAGGCTACGCTTTGTGACAAAGAATATATACATTTCAGCCCTCTCTAGAGCAGTGAGTACTTTTATATTTCTTATATAATTGTTTCTTCTCATAATACACCGAAACTCCTACAAAAATAAAAGTATCAACAACAGCCCCTCCGCTTCCGATCGCACCCATTGTATACTTTCGACCAATTATGAAACATTCTGGACTACCTAGATATTATACACATAAACGTTCAATAATAATTTTTCATATTATCGTACAGAATGTATTACATTTTTACAACCTAATCTCTTTTTACAGTCATGAGATCTGACAATTATTTACCTTTTTTTCTGTTACCTAATAATCTCTTTTTACAGTTATGAGATCTGATAATTTACCTTTTTTCTGTTACCTAATCTCTTTTTACAGTCATGAGATCTGACAATTTACCTTTTTTCTGTTACCTAATCTCTTTTTACAGTCATGAGATCTGACAATTTACCTTTTTTCTGTTACCTAATCTCTTTTTACAGTCATGAGATCTGATAATTTAGGTACCTTTTTTACCTAATCTCTTTTTATAGTCATGAGAATTGATAATATACATTTGTTTTTGGATCAGCGTTCTAAGTGTTTCCACCCATATATGGTTCTATGCGTTTAGAGAATTAATATTTTATTTTTCATCCAATGGTTGCCTTTGAGAAGAAAAACTACTAGAGAAATAATGTGCTACTGCGCATGGTTCCAACAAGTACCACGTGACTGCTGTTAAACTCATACAAAATGTGACGTTTGTCGGTAGCGGTGTGTGACATTCGATTTTTAATTTTTAATATTTTAGCGTTAACTTGTCAACACAGAGAAATTTTATGTTTTAATCATATAATTAGTTAAAGGAAGTACCTACCTATGGGCT
>OY756439.1:9580467-9610467 GCA_963576905.1 Mystacides longicornis | reverse complement strand
GATAATAACGTTTAGATAGGTTGGTAAAATATCTCAACCAGGACAGAATCTCGTTGACAAACTCTATGAGATAATACTATGGCATTATTCTAAACAACATGTTATACAGCGATTCAGATCCTTATATACCTAACTAGTGGCTACCCGTCACAATTATGACTTCTCCGTCGCCCGTTTCTATGGATGCACATGCACAATGAAGCAAACATTAATGCGTTAAAGGGCTGATACGTTAAAGGAAACATTAATACGTTAAAGGACTAATACGTTAAAGGAAACATTAATACGTTAAAGGGCTGATACGTTAAAGGAAACATTAATACGTTAAAGGGCTGATACGTTAAAGGAAACATTAATACGTTAAAGGGCTGATACGTTAAAGGAAACATTAATACGCTAGAGGGCTAATACGTTAAAGGAAACATTAATACGTTAAAGGGCTGATACGTTAAAGGAAACATTAATACGCTAGAGGGCTAATACGTTAAAGGAAACATTAATACGTTAAAGGGCTGATACGGTAAGGAAACATTAATAGGTTAAAGGGCTGATACGTTAAGGAAACATTAATGCGTTGAAGGAGCCCTTAATTATTGATAGATCAATTTGTGCACCTAAGTAGTATGCTGTGCGCGTCTTTTGATTTTCAATCGGAAGCGAAAATAATAGTTCTATAGGTATGTATCTACCTAAAGTACACAAATAAAAAGTAGATACACTAGCTTTTGGGGGGTGGGACCCCCCATACCTCTTTGGACACCTCCCTGAGTGATAACACGGTAATACTCCAGCGTATGTAAAATCGCCGTCATCTTTAGGGTAGGGCGGGGCTAGTTGAGCATAGGGGCAAGTTGGGCAATCGAAATATCTCGAAAACTATTCACCGCACACGAAAGCATCAAATAGCGAAAAGAAGGGTTTGCGGGAGGGTAATACATCGCGCGACCGCTGGTGACCACTTATCAATCAAGAGAAGTGCAAGCGACAATTGTTTGTTTTTTGACAAAAAAGTAAAATAATCGCTAACCGAAATAATTCATCTGTATTAGTCAAATGTTATCCGTTTCCAATTAGGTAAGTGTTAAATTTACATACATTTATTGTACTTTTGATATGTATAGAGATTCTGGTTATAATTCGAACCGTTTTTACATACCCTCATCTTTTTTTTTTAATTTCGGATTGGGGTTAGTTGAGCAATAGTTGCTCGAAAAGTAAAATATGTTTTTTATTATTGGTTTTAGGATGCGGACTTATAAAAGAAAGACTACAAGATGTTCATACTCTATTCACGATTTGAATGATGCTGTTAAGGCTGTCAACGATGAGGGAAAAAGTGTGAATGCCGCTGCCAAAAAATTCGGTATCAAACGGTTATCGATTTTATATTCAAACAAAATTGTTTTTAGTTTTGTTGTTTTGTCACTAAAAGACTATAAATAAAAAGTTGATTGTCACACATAAATTTTATTTCATGTTTAGTTAACATTAAATCCATGATTTGGTTAGACTTTCTAAGTGCTCAATTTGCCCCATACCCTTGCTCAACTTACCTCACCTATGGGGTACGTTGAGCATACATGAGTTTCTGCATTTAAACAGTTGTAGCTCTTAAACTCGACATGTTAGAAATAAATTACTGTGGACACTTTTGCAAAGGGATAAACTAGCAATCCATCAGTATGCATAACAAGCAATTAAAAAGATTCGTTGAGGAGCTATAACCGCTTAAGTAAAAAATTGCTCAACTAGCCCCGCCCTACCTACTTTATAGAAAGCACAAAGCATTAAGAAGGTTAATTACCTGCGTAGTAAGTTTTCTTAAATTTTCAAATCTTCCGCGCAACTCTCTTATTTTTTCCTTGCATAAGAACATTCTCCTGAAATAGATCTAGCCACGCGTGATGCTCGACCTAGGGAGTTGGGCTCCATTTTTATAAATAGAGATAAAGTTTAGTATGCTTATTAGTTCTCTTTTCTGCCACCAGGGTACATACTGTGTGTGCATCCACCTGCTTTAAACAACAGAAATAATGCACCCTACATAGATGTGCGTGAAACTTGCTGATATGTTTTCATAGCGTTAGTTGGTAAGGTTCTGGACTGCTATATAGGATAAGATTTGTTAGTCTGCAAGAAGGTAAGTAGTGTAATGATGTTCCTAATAACTAGAGTTGGGAGTGCGGTTATTGTATCGTATTCGCTAAACCTGGCGTTATCAGGAAAGTTGCCCTGCGCTGCAATACCTTGTTAGAGGATAAACGAGTTACCAATATGTCTAAGTAATCTGCTCTTCTATCCTTTCACGAGTTCTCGATCAAAACTCGAGATTTCGATTTTTCAAACTCATTGGCTATTCTCGCCTATTCTGCTCCCTACCCAACAATTTAGCATGCAGACTGCAAGATATTATACAAATTTCATAGGTTTTCTCGATATTTCGAACACTTACTCAAACATATTGTGTAAAACTACAAAAAGAAACAATATCAAAAAAACATACAACATAAACAAAAACTAGTGTTCCACGTGTGACAAATAGAGGAAGACCAAAGAATTCATGGGTGGTGCAGAAGCGTGACCGGATGCGAAGCTTGGGATTGGAAGAGGTGGTGCAGGAGAGACGGACTTATAGCCTAAGAACGAGGAGGCCTGACCCCAACAGTCTACTTAGACGCCAAGTTGGGAGCAAGCTAGGGAGAAGAAAAAGAAGAACAAAGAAATCGAAGCACGAACTGACAGAGTACAGACAAAACAAAGAAGAAATGGTTGGTGGTCTAGCGGTTACGACGCCGGCTTTCGCACTGTTTCGTGCGGAGGCCGTGGGTTCGATCCCAGGTGCCGATCATCTTCCTCTTTCACGACACAAGCTTTTAGTAGCTTACTGTGAAAGAGTCAAAGAGTGTATTTGTGTTCACTTTGAGTGAGCACAGATTCATTTAAAAAAAAAAAAAACAGCTTCATAGAACATATTATGAAAACGTTGCGACCCATTCATATCAGAGGGAGATTCCTATAATTCAATAGTTTAGTAGAAAAGCGGTCCCACAGTATAACAGCCATTATTTGTGCACTGGAGATTCAATGTTTTTTTTGTGTTGTTCAGTGTTCTGTTGGTGTGTCGAACAAATAAACAAATATTTCAAGAGTTTTTTAAATTAATCTTTTTGCTTAGTTTTTGCTTAGTTTATTTCAGCGGACGTCTTGTTTACTGCAGTATCCAAGCTACGTCATTAATGACACCACACATAAAGCTTTATCATAGTGTATCTTTCATGCTTGCATTATTTAACTGCCAGCGAACGATAATAATATAGAATGATTTTTGTACTTGTCTTAAACCTGCAATGTCGTCGAGATGGCGTGAAGGAATATAGCAAAAGAAGGTTCTGGAGGGACCACGTCGAAGGGCTAGATAACAACATAATTGCCTAGATTGTGATGTAAGGGAACCCACAGGGACACCAGGATGCCCCAAAAAAAATGGAGAGAAAGCTAGACTTCACTGGAGTCAGATTTGAGCGCTTTTCAAACAAATTTATTTATTTATTTTGTTACCCATCACGCCGTGTCCCGTAAGGGGTAGGCAGAGAGAACGGACCTCCACTCTTTTCTATCCAAGCACACTTCTTTCGCTTCATCCACCGACATAATATTTCTCATACACCCTCTCCTATTTCTCTTACTTCTTACATGGCCTTCCTTGAGGACGGAATCGATGTGTTCGATCCACGTCATTCTCGGTCGGCCACGCTTTCTTACACCTTTCCTTTCAGCCTTATGAATTCTCTTTGTCATTCTGTCTGCTTCCATTCTTTCCACATGTCCAAACCATCTCAACTTATTAACTTTCATCTTTGTCACAACACTTACTTCCATACCACATTCCTTCCTAATTATTTATTTATTACAATAATTATAAACGGCAAAAAGCCTTTAAAAACAAATACAACAATGTAAAAATACAGAAATGGCATGCAACATGTGTCAAACATCGTTAAAAAAAAGCAAATCAGTTGATGCAACAACAACAATAATCAAGTAAGACAAAAAAAGGTCAATGTGCCAAATATAGAAATCATAGATCTAAGAAATAAAAAAAGGAAGAAGATGACGCATTTTTGAGAAAGTCCCATTACATGGTCACAATTAAGAAAGCTAATCGTATTTTTGAGTAAGCACTAAAAAAGATCAATAATAGACCATTAAAGGATGACGTCATCTGACATTAGGCTGGATGCAAAATGGCGGCCATGGCGACACACACACCACACATACACAAACCATAGTGATGGGTTTATGACGTATAAACACACTCATCAATCAATCAATCAATTCTCCCTTTTACACCCCACTCAGGGGCATAGGGAGGCAACAAGAGCTCTCCATTGCGCTCGATCTTGCGCAATGTTTATGACCTCCTCCCACACCATGTCCATGTCCCTCAGCTCTGCTTCGAAGGAGCGGAACACAGTGTGAGAGGGTCTTCCTCGTCTTCGGGACCCTGATGGGAGGAAGAACAGCGCTCTCCTCGGCCAACTGTCATTCGACATCCTTAACACATGTCCCAGCCAAGTCCATCTCCTCCCCACAATGGTAGAGGTGATGGGCTCACGCTGGGTGCGCCGGCGTATAGCGTCGTTCGTGATGCGGTGGTACCATCTTACACCCAGAATTCTCCTTAGGCACTTCATTTCAAAAGCTGAGACTTTTTGTGCCTGGGCTTTGGTCAGGTGCCAGGACTCACACCCATAGAGGAGAATGGGCAACACACACGCATCAAACAGTTTACATTTCGTCTCGACACTAAACGCCGACGCTTTCCAAATCTTGGTCATGTTGTTAAAGGCGCCACTTGCCATACCGATACGTATCGGGAGCTCAGCCCCGAGGTCACCAGAGGTGGTAATGGTTGCTCCCAGGTATTTAAATTTATCCACCCGGGAGACCTGGTGACCGTCGATGGTTATCGGTAGCTGTTTATCGGGGCAAGCATTACTCGCCATGAGCTCCGTCTTACTGGCATTGACTCGAAGGCCAAGGCGTGCCGTTTCGTCGCAGAGTCTTGAAACACTGCGCTGTAATTCCTCCACTGTCGTACTGAACAACGCTAGGTCGTCCGCGTACTCCAGATCGCACAGTTCGCCCATTAGACCATCTCTCTGTGTTATCGGTATACCTCAAAACACACTCATACCAACTCTTAAAATTTTTGTTTATGTTTATGCCTCCGGGCTAATGTCAAAATCTACGTGGCCGTTAATGGTCTATATTCTAGGATGACCTTGACGCATATTCGAGAAATTCTCATTTTTAAATTCACAATTTCAAAAGACGTTCCATTATTTATCGTATTTTCGAGCAAACAAAATTCTCAAAGTATTTTCCGTATGTATCGGCGAAGTTCTTACAGTAATAACACTTTAAAGTATTTTCCATGTTAGTCTCTCCGTATCTTAAACAAATACTTAAACAAGATACTTTGACATCCCGAGATACTAAACACACTCTAGGTATTTTATGCAAACATTGTTCCAGCTAATGTTACCGGCTACAGCTGCCATTCTCTACCTGTTTTGTTTTGCAGCGAAGCTAATATATCTCAGAGAGTTAATCTAGAAACGCTATCTTCCTGTACACATTATAGCTAATAATAGCTAAGTGACACTGAGAATTTCTGTAGGATGATAGAAGAATACCTTCAATATGTGTACAAGCAAAATCAAGAAAGTATAATTAACTAGCTTTCCCGACAGACGTTGTCCTGTAGTCCTTACTATGAATATTGTATCCAAATTTATATAAGATATTTTGTTAATAAATTCAATACAGTTTATTGTTTCTTTCTCTGAAAAGAGAATAAATATTTATTGATATAATTAATTGTTCTACTAATATAATTTGATTCTGATTTCCTATGTCCGGTGTTTATTTTGTAAATAGAGTTTGATATTTTTTCCACGATTTTGAAAGGTCCTATTCTTAATTCATCCAGCTTTTTCCTATTTAGTTTATTTCCATTCTCCACAAAAACAGTATCACAAACTTCAAAGTCCACATCTTTCCGATTTTTATCGTAAATTGTCTTGTTGTAATTATGTGATTTGATTGTGTTTTCAAATGCTTTTTTCCTGTTTTTAACTATATTGGGCTTAGTATTCTTAAGTTTCAGCTCATTCGGCAAAATCGTAACATCTGTTCCATCTAGTAAATACTTTGGTGCAAATCCAGTGACAGTGTGCTCAGTTTCATTATAACTTTTTACACAGTTTTGTGCTATAGTTGTCCATGCAATTTTTTTATTTTTTTCGTTTATTTTACATCTGATCTTATTCACCAATGTTTGGTTCAGTCTTTCGTTTAACCCATTTGAGAAGGGCGAGTTCACTGCTGTAAAAACTATTGGTATATTTCTTTCATCCAAAAATCGTTTAAATTCTATAGAATTGATTCCTGGGTATTGATCTGAGAGAGTCATGCCAATGTCCTCATGCTCATCACATTTTTTTATCAGTTTTATAAAATCGTTTGCATTTTGAGTACTTGAAGTTAAAATATATGCATATCTAGTAAAGTGATCTGATAACAGATGCAGGTATCTTTTTGTTGACCTCGAGCCTCCAAAGCCTCCAATGGTATCAATAGAACATATCTCAAAAGGTTTTGTTGCGGGACCCAAGTGGGACATCAATCCATATTTATTTTGACCTCTTGATTTGTTCTTTATACATACTATGCAATTCTCACAGATTCTTTTAATATTTTTCGTCAAATTTTCTGCAGTATATATTGAGCTGATCATTTTTTGCATTTGTGTGACTCCTATATGACATAGTTCTGTATGCACATTTTTTATTAGTCCTACACTGCATTTCTCTGATAGTATAATTTTATCTTTTTTATTTACTTTCTTGTAGTAAATATTGTCTTTTTTTATAAACTTTTCTTTTCTGCATTGTATTACTTTATTTCCATCTTGATCTCTCACAATGTCTTCTAACTTTATTATGTTTACTATTTTCAACTGTTCTTCATGATTTTCATTTTGTTCTAAGACTGGATTCCTGCTAAGGCAATCAGCTTCGATATTGTATTTTCCCGGAGAGTATTTAATTTGGAAATCATATTGTGACAAATAATATGTTAAATCTCCCAATTCCTCATCCGTTCTCGACTTGATATTCATATTCTCCAACGGTTTATGATCTGAGAAGACTGTGAATTTTCTACCAATCAAAAGATGCTGCCAATATTTTACACACTCTTTAATTGCGAGGCATTCCAGGTAAATAGCTTTCTTCCTTTTTTGGACTTCATTCAATTTTTTTGAAAAGTATGCAACCGGTTTTTCTTCATTATTTTCTTGCGGTTGTTTTAATACTGCTCCTATTCCTAGTATGCTGGCATCTGTATATATGTGAATGGGCAATTTGTGATCAAAAATTGTTAATATTGGTTGAGAGCATAATATGTCTTTCATTTCATCAAAAGATTTTTGACATCCTTCAGTCCAGTTGAAGATTTGCCCTTTTCTTAAAAGCTTATGCAATGGTTCCAATTTTACTGCTATATTTGGTACATATTTGTGATAAAAGTTTATTTTTCCTAAAAATTGTCTGATGTTTTTTTGTGTTTTTGGAGTAGGGAAGTTTCTGATTGATATCAAGTTGTCTTTCAATGGTCTAACTGAATTGTGCTGTATTATATGGCCTAGATATTTAACAGAATCTGCTGCGAATATGCATTTTGAAAATTTCAGTCTTAGGCCTTCACTTTTGATTGCTTTGAAAAGCTGCTTGAGATGTGTGACATGTTCTGAGAACGTTCTTGAAAATAATAAGATATCGTCAATGTAACATACTGTGAATTCTGAAAGATTGTGTTTTCGTATTATGTTACACATTATTCGTTGAAATATTGCTGGTGAGGTTTTTAAGCCGAATGGTAAACAAGTCCATTGGTAGTGACCCTCCTGTGTGACAAACGCTGTTTTATATCTGTCTGTGACACGCATCGGAATTGACCAAAATGCAGAATTTAAGTCTAGAGTTGAATAAAACTTGCAATCTTTTGTTTTGACTATAAGGTCCTCTATGAGAGGGAATGGCTGTGATTGGGGAATAACAATTTTGTTAAGGTCTCGAAAATCTATGCATAATCTTGATTTTTTATTTTCATCTCTTTTATAAGCTAATGTAACCGGAGCTGCAAATGGACTATATGATTCTTCTATTAATTTTTTTTCCAATAATTTTGCAATCTGATTTTCAATTTCTTTTTTATCATCAATTGTGCAACGATATGGCATTTTACTGCAATATTTATCTACTAATAGATCAACGTGTGCTTCATAATCACTTACCATTCCAATGTCATATTTGTCCTTTGCAAATACAGATTTATTCTGAAATATCAACTCATCAATTACTTGTTGATTCTGATGTTCCAAATGGTTTATCTTGATTTCAAAATATTCACTTGTAACGTTTTCGTTGAAATTTACAAAATTAACAGGATTTATTTCCTTAGAAATATCGTTATCTGATTCAATTCTTTGAGTATAAACTTTTTTTTGTTCGATTTCTAATTTTTCATTTTGGATTAGGTAAAAGTTTTTAATACAATCCAGCCCAATTAAGAAATCGTAATTGAAGTTTTCATTGTCTACTACAAAGACATTAATTTCTTTTTCAACATTAAAAATGGTTATATTTAATGTTATAATTCCTTGTGCCTGTTTAACGCCATTAATTGTTTTTAAATTGGTATTTTTAAAATAGCTCAATTCTTTATTGTTTATTTTTAACAATTTTGAATTTATCAATGAAACATTAGACCCTGAGTCATATATTCCATCAACTTCTACCTTTCTATTCAATACTAGTTTTTTTTTAATCAATGGCGGCACTATCAGTTTTTTTGAACCTCGGATTGCAATTCACATTCCAATTCTGCACTGTTGATGATCTTTACTTGTTTCATATCTTTTTCATTAAATTTTTTCTTAAACCAACATGAATCTTCTGAATGATATCGTATACCTTTATTTAATTTTTCACAAATATTACATTTTCCTTTAATCGGTGTCGTATCGTCATTTTTCCTTATAAATTTCTTCCTTGTTACTATGGGTTCTAACTTTCCAAGTTCATTAAATAGATCCCTTGTTTGTATAATTTCTTCTTTATTAATTCTGTCTGTTATGAAATCTGGTAAACCAGCAGCTATAATGTCTATCAACGTCCCTTGATCTATTGTATCCCTTAATTCAAGTAATAGTTTTTCTTTTCTAATAGCGTAATCTAATAAAGAACCTGTTTGATATTTGTACGATAATGCATACTTAGTATTGCCCCATCCTTTATTATTGTATGTACGTAAAAAATTTGCTTTCCACTCGGACCACTTAGACTGTAGACCATGCTTTATATTCATTGAAGAGTACCACTCACTTGCTGACTTCTCTAAAAATAATCTGAATATTTCTATTTTTTCTTCATCATTTACTACCTCAAATCTTTCACATTCATTTTCAAATATTTTCATCCACTGACATGGACTTGTATTTTTTCCATTAAATTTTTCAATCACAAACCTCTCAGCTAGCTTTTTAATATTTATTTTTTTATTATTTTGTTTACTTTCAACTAATTTTTCCAAAATTTTCAAAATATTTTCATCTGAATTTATTATATCGTAAATCTCAGATTTTTCCTCTGTATGTTCTTCAAGGAATTGGTCTTGAAAAATTGCGTTATCATCCTCATCAAAGTATGTATGTAGCATATCCTCGGTGGTTGGTACCCATATATTCCTATTTTCATGTCTTTTTTTCAATGTTTTTTTTACAGTCTCATAAGCTTTAGATTTTTCAACATGCTTGTGAAGCGATACTGCTTGATACTCTTCAGGAATAAGAAACACTTTGTTATCTTGCGTGGTTATTGTCGTTACTGCAATGAAGTTCGACTTGGCACATTCTAAAGATTCTTTAACTTGAAATCTAAATCTTAGTTTCTCCATTTTATGACAGATAATGTCGTTTTATAAGATATTTTGTTAATAAATTCAATACAGTTTATTGTTTCTTTCTCTGAAAAGAGAATAAATATTTATTGATATAATTAATTGTTCTACTAATATAATGTTTACAAATAATAAAATAACAAAACAAACCTGAAAAGAAACGACATTAAAAGTAATGAATTTAATAAATTGTAATAAAATAATAACTATTGATAAATAACAATTGTACGAATGTACGAAGCCGATGTCATATTTGTCATTTGTTTGTAAAATTTTGAATATGTTCCAAATCAATGAAAATTATAATTTTCTTTACATTTATATAAAAATACGTTTAAAACATGTTTGAATGTCAAAACATTATTTCTGAAAGCTTGAAAAATGTACCACCAAAAAATCTTTGTACTATCAATATTTTTAATTTTAATGGTTGTCAGAATGTCAAGTAAACAATAATTTTGTTGTTATATAATTTTCCATAGATGGCGTTGCAGAAAATCCGTTCTATACTAACTTTAATATTATATTTTATATCATTTCTTATCCATTTGTTTTTACTTTTTATTAGTTATTCTGTTATCCGGAGCGGAGAAGAATCCAATAAATCAAACATCGGAAGAATCTGTTCAGCCATTCTCGAGTTATACACCTTTGATATGTGAAGAGAGGCATTGATAATAACGAAAAAACTTCGTTCAGTTTTGAATCATCAGCATTTTTGTGAATGTCAGTTTCACATAGACATCTTTCGATAAGTTTCGCGTATGAGTTTAGTTATAAGAGCATTAATGATTAATTATTTATTTATCATGTCAAAAACCAGAAAATCAATTAAATTGATCTGCAGTACTGTGCAAAATGCACAGCACGCAGAGATGCATCAAATATGTCCTCCATAGCGCATGCACCAAATAGGGCGTTAATAATTGTTATAGGTGTATTAATTTGATACATAGGTTGTTAAACAGTTAAATCTTAGTTCCGAGTCCACAAATCATTATAACGCCTTGTGTATACTTTATATGAAAGGATATTATAATTAACGTTACGTACATAATGTAGAGTCAGACTCAAATAAGACATTCTCATAAGCTTATTCTCATAGACACATAGGGTTAGTCTTAGATTCCTGATGCATAAAATCGAAACATTGAATCTAGGAGTAGGCCTTGATCCAAAATCATCAATTAATGACCCCTAATTAATTATTAATACAACCACCTACCTTAGTAAAAAGCTTTTACCTTTTTTCGAGAATAACTGTAGTAACCCGAATACAGGTAACTCAACACTTTTCATTTTTAGTTTCACTTAAAAATTCGAATTATGGGTTCAATGGAAGACCACCATGAAGACCAAGACAGCAGAGGATGGCCAATCTCGCTTATAGAGATCTGGAAGTGATGTGTGGGAGATCAATGGGAGTATGTTACGTAGGACAGAACGACATGAAAAAATATTGTTCAAGAGGCCAAAACTCTGTAGTAGTTGAACGGCCATCTTAGGCTTATAAATCTTATAATTGATTGAATTTTACATTTTTATGAACTTTTTTCTATATCCTTTTTTTTACCCATCACGCCGTGTCCCGTAAGGGGTAGGCAGAGAGAACGGACCTCCACTCTTTTCTATCCAAGCATACTTATTTCGCTTCTTCCACCGACGTAACATTTCTCCTATTTCTCTTACTTCTTACCTGGCTTTCCTACGGACTTTACTTTCCTAGGACGGAATCGATGTGTTCGATCCACGTCATTCGCGGTCGGCCACGCTTTCTTACACCTTTCCTTTCAGCTTTACGAATTCTCTTTGTCATTCTGTTTGCATCAATTCTTTCCATATGCCCCAACCATCTCAACTTATTAAATTTCATCTTTGTTACAACACTTACTTTCATACCACATTCCTTCCTAATATTTTAATTTCTTTCCATATACCATAAAGTTTTTCCACATTTTCTATATCTTTTTTAAGTGAAATTCGGGGTTACGTCAATTTCGGGGTCGCGTTATATTCGGGCTAGTACGGTTTTGAACTTTACTTGTGATTCCCACTGTACAAGACTATCATCCCTTATCTAGAGGCTGTATTCCTCTCTATTTATATTTGAGCTAATTATGCTCTGAAAGGGATCATGTACCTCGTCAGCCCGTCAGAGTGTCGGCAGAATAAACAAACCTACGTTACGCACAGACATAATATATAATTATTATTAGGCATGCGAATGCGTGATGCCAGCTTTGTTTTAATTTAAACAATTAGCATAAGTACCCGCGAACGCGGATATAACGAGCTTAGGAAGGTATATCATAATATTCGTTTTATCACGGTATTAAGAAATGCGAAAAAATGGTACGTAGGTGGGCAATACCTTATTAAAGGCAGAAATTTTGATGTTTATACAGGATATAACGTTAAAGAAACTGGAAAATGGATCATTTGGAAAACTATACATATTTTTATACGTCAACCAATCCACATGAATGGCATATCAGGCATAATGAATTTGTTTGAAAAAGTTATCTTCGTACTCATAATAGTTTCTGTTTTAATACGAAAATAGTTTGCTTGAATGGTCGGAAATTATTATTATCTTTACAGGTTACTTACCAAAAGAATGGTGGGCGAAGAACAAAAAATGGACTGTATTTGCGTGATTCTTGAAAGAAAATAATTGTCTAAGATTTGGTTTAGCGGAACGAATTATGGTATTACATACATACCCAGTGGCGGATCTAACGGTACGCGGACTAAGAGGCCGCGGGGGGCCCCGAGCTTGTGAGGGATGACCAGAGACAGGGAGAAGTGGCGTGAACGTGAGGGAGATCATGTCCTGCAGTGGACGATCACGGGCTTATAATAAACATAGATTTGAAATTAATAGGTACTAAATTCAGTTTGATCTGATTGAGTGTCAAACAAAAGGGATTTAAGAGTTTTTATAAATAAATTTTTTTTTCAGGTCTTGCAAACATTTACAGGGTGTACAGGCGTTTTTTTTTCTTCTCAAAAATATATCCAGCAGGTCCTTACATATATAATTATAATATACACTTTTCTAAAGATGAGTAAATCAAATAGACATGTTGCTGCATACTAATAATATATCTACTTATTCTAAAGTTCCTCTCGTTAAAACTTGGATGTAATTATATTCTTTACTCATGGAGTTGGGTGTCGTAAAGCAGAAATGTTGGTAACAAATTGAAGCTACTTCAGAATTCCTTGCTTGCACGTCGGCATATAATATATATGTAATGACAATGACAGTATAGTTGTTTACCAAAGCGTATTTTATAGGAAAGCGAATGAAGTTTTTTTGCTGCAACAAAACAAGCCTTTATCGTCAACTTTTGTGAATTGATTACAATTTTTTTTACGAATAAGTAACAATTCATTACTGATATTCGATTTTTAAAAAAACTACTACGGGCTTACGACCGTCTTCTACTGTTGTTTCGAAGACTTTCGAAGAAGTGTGATCATTTTACGGTCGCTATTAGGTGGTAATGTTTAAGTCTCCGAAACTCCTAATCATGAGAATTCTCGAGAAGTTCAATATGTAAAAAAATCTTATGTATAGGTACAACACACACACACACACATTATCCCTTTAAGGCCCCCCGCACACCGCAAGTCAGCCGATAGGAGACCAATCCGCAGCAAACCCGACCCGCACGAAACCGACCTCATAGCTCGATCGAAGCAATCAAACAAAAAAGCCGACCCCGGACAAATCAAGCCCGCCGCGAATTACCCCCAAACCAACCAGCAGTGCGGGGGCTTAGGCCCCTCTTGGGAGCATAGGGAGGCATCAAGAGCTCTCCATTGCGCTTGAAGGCGTTCGAGGCTCATTGTGCCTTTTCTGACCAGTTGAGATTTAAGGACGTGAAGTGGTCAACCTCACGGTCCCGAGGTAGGTACAACAAGTAGATATTTAATAATAAATGTGATATAGAGATAAAAGTTGGAAAGTATTGAGAACAAGAGAGCAACCAAATTTAAAGACTGCGACTGATGTCATGTATGATGGTGTATTATGGAATTTGTCTAATACAGAGGATTTGATAGCTCTACGAAGGATATGTTGAAAGAATCTGTAGGATATGGAATAGAATGAGAGTAAATACAGTATAATTTTTGTTAAGTCCTGGTTTGCACATAGGCACAACAACATTCTGTATGCCAAAATAATATATCATCATTTTTACTAAAATAAAATCACTTTTCATTCAAACAATCAACTAATAAACTAACAAATCAACATCATGCTTTAGCATACATATATATACAATGTCCCTTTCGTCAACGGCATGTACGAAGGGCCTAGTAAGTAGCCATTATAACAAAAATAAAATTTATTTTGAAAAATATTAAATAACACTTAAAAATGAAAAGAGTATAACGTTTCAAGTTTGAAATGAAAAATATTAATTATTGCGTTTTCCAAATAAAATCAGGTGTAAGTAATATGGAAATATTATGATGAAAAAATATTAACCTTTACAATTTGGTTAATTCAAAAATAATTTTCAATAAGACATATTTATGGGCTTACGATTCTTAAAAAAAATCGTAATTGACTGTAGGCGGTCGCTTTACAAATCCCACTCGTATTTTTTATTTAATTACAAACTAGCTTTCCCGACAGATGTTATCCTGTGATATAACTATGAATATGGAATTAAAATTAAAAAAAAAAAAAACTTAACCGATGTCATTAACCCTAGCCTTGTTATAACTTGAATATAATGCGCCCTATACCTATCCAACATCTCGGAGCTGAAGTCAAGTGCAATAAAATGATCGCCAACGATATCGTTCAGTCGGTGTTCTCATGGTAACAACGTAAAAATCTGTCGTTTGTACGTTGTTATCTAGGAGACGGCGGTTAGGCAGTTTTACTGCAACTGACTTCAGCCCCAGCAGGCCTTTCATACTAGTGTAAATGCGTATTAACGACGTCGTCTGCGACAGGCCTTAGATTTCTGAAATACCAATTTCATTTTACGCCATTTATATTCTCAAAATTACGTTATACTTTGATGTTGATGTATTACCAAAATAATTATCTTTTCATAGGTAGGTATTTTTTGAGGGCACATCATACAAATTAGATAAAATTTGTGTTTTTGCTTGAAATGGGGTTAGAAACGTATCCGAAATTGAATTGGTGGCTGGATGAAAAATGTAATTTTCATATTAGTGTTAATTTGCACTCAACGCATGTTAAGGATTCCTTGGCATTCCAGAAGGACTTACGTATCCATTATCAAAAAGCTCAAGATCGTTGGAAGATTGTCTGTTGAGTATTGCCGAAGGGTATTGAGTTTTTTTGGCCACAACACCAGACGAAAGTCAAATGTTTGAAGAAAAAATATAGAGAGTAGCCCTAGGAAAAGGAAGTAAAGAAAGACTTTCAAAGAAAAAAAAGAATCATTACAACCGTGTTGATTACAGTTTGTCAATAAGTTTTAGAAAAATGGGGGTTATTTGAGTGGGCAATTCATGTGAATACCCACTATAGTTTATCTCCCCAACCGGGTGTTTATGTGAAATTTGAGATATTACTCTTTTGAACTGAGTGCTTATTATTATGTGAAACGCCCGGGGTTTATTTATTCTGCCATGGCTTTTAATTAAAAAGCTCTGAGCTTTATGTACACACATTGTATAATATTGTATAAGCTCAGATTTGATAGAATATCTTGTTGATTTTTGTTTAAGCGTAAGTTTATTAAACTTTTACCACAATCCATTATAATATTTTCTTACAGCTAACAACGTATTTTGATACACAATTATTAAAATAATGTATTGTGAATATTTAAACAAAATTTATTTAAATCCACTGAATTTGTAATAAGATATGATTGTTTTAAACTCAGATCATATTCATATGTTTAGGATGCCGAATAACTGTTGAATAACAGGGTCCCAAAGATGAGGAAGACTCACATGAACTGAGGGATTTGGACGTGGTTTTGGAGGAGGTCAAAAAACATTTCGCAAGATCGAGCGCAATGGAGATTGGAGAGCTCTTGTTGCCTTCCTATGTCCCTAAGTAGGGGTTAAAGTATGACTATTTTTTCTATATTTTTTGGGCTTACGATAAAACAGTTTCCTAACATTTTTATGTTTTGGAAAAATTAACTATTTTTTAACTGTTTTTTATTTATATATTTATTTCTTTGGTTACCGGTTTCGGCTACCAGCCATCATCAGACCAAACTTAAAACTTTTAAGTTTGGTTTTAAGTTTTAAAATTTTTAAGTTTTAAGTATTGAAGATTGAAAACATGTGTAAGTTATTCTTGACAGCGTTTGTTGTATGAAATTTCAAAATGAGTTAATCTGGAACGTCAGATATTTTATAAATGCAATTCATAGTATCCGTAGAAGAAACTCATTTGTATGAAAAATTCATAGGTATGTATAAGACAAAGCTTTGGTAGATACTTGTACAAAATTTGTCTACGGGCTTGGTTATAAATAAAGCTGTTTAAAAGACGGTCATTAGCGTTATTTGTTTTAACGCCGTTAAATCATAATATGAAACAATGCGTAATAAAAATTTACATCGTACAAATTAAGATATTTGTGTGAATATTTTTATATGAAAAGTCATTAAGACGAACCGTATAATTATAACGATTTTTAAGGTATTTTCCCACAAATTTGACAACGACTAATGTGAGAAAATGACAGTATGAAGATGTCAGATTCAGTACTACGAAACTTTATGATTCTTTGATTACAACATTTTTAGTTATTTTTTTTATGATATGTTTTTTATCTTAATGATTTTAATAATAACGCTTTTTATTGTGCTTATTGTTTTTTTTTAAACAATTTCTTGATTTCGTAGATAGCTTTTGTTTACAACTTCATACTCAGTTTAAGTTTTATTAAGTTCCTACCTAGACAGTTAACCTAAAAACATATTATGTATGTAAAACACTTTTATTTCTTACTAACCTCGAAATAATTTCATGTAGGTATTAAGGGTTTTCTTATTGCTTAAGAATTTTTTTTATTGTTGCCGTCAAATGTGAGACTAGGTAAATTAGGTAGAGACAAATCCTAAGTAAAAACTTCAAGAAGAAACATCCACTAAACACTCTGACCCGACCTGGAATAGAACTCGGAAGCTTTTGATAATGAATCAAACGCTTTAGACAAGAATGTTGATTAACGAATTCGGTTACTAATTTTGTATGGGATGTTAGGTTTCAGTAATTCAATATATTTGGCGTATAAAATATAAAAATATTTCTGTCAATTTTTTTTTCTATCTCTATCTACACTTCCTTTGTGACCCCACTTAGGGGTACAGGGAGGTTACAAGAACTGTTCTATATTATTATGTTGAAAACATGACACTTGCGGTAAACTAAGCAAGTTGCAACGACTTTGCATTCAAGAGATTATCTCTCAGCTCAGCGAAACTTTATCTAGGATTTTTGTTTCATTAAGTACATACATGACATACAATTCTTATTACCTATTCACGAATAATACACTTGCAGGTTGATTTTGCAATATTTCCGATAAATTTAACAATATCTTAAACTAAATATTATTTCGTGCGTAATTTCAAATAATTTGAATCAGAAAATAAAAATATTATAACCCCAGAGATCCCCAAAAAAACGGATTGATATGAGTATAGCTACAAGTGTTTGCAAACAAAATTTTGGCTACAAATTTTTCCATTCATACACAAATCAAGAAAATATATAACAATTAATAATAGTACCTAACGTATTTGGAAATGTAAAGTGGTAAAATAACAACAGCAACATTCTTACTAAAGAAAATACATTGTTGTTTTTATATTGCTCATTTGAAAGATGTCTGAGTAAATTATTTTACAAAAGTGAAAGTATTGATATTGGTTAAACTGAAATCCTTTAAAAATTTGGCGAGATCTTCTAAGGTGCCGCTTAACTTGATCGAATATAATAGTGAGTCTTTCTAGAGAACTTTTATGGTAGTTTCAGCGGAACTGACTGTTAAAGCATGCTCTTTTCATACAAAAATTAGACGATTCTAAGCTCAAACGGAATTCTTCCGAACCCGATTTCTAGGAGTTCTAAGGCGATATTTATTTCTTTGACTTTACGACTACCTGGCCAACCGGTATAGAGAATCATCTTTCTATTGAAATCAATGTCCCATACCCTATTTTGTATTTAGTTGAATGATGTATATTTTTTGTCGGATATCAAATTTCGATAGGGAAGGAGATATGGGGTCATATTCTAGCTAGACGTTTAATACATTATTATCTGCTCATCCTAATGTGTTTTAAACTACAATTTGTACGGTCTATAAACTGTACGAATAATATTAGAAAAAAAAAGCGACGAAGATTATATTGTACAACTAGTGCGATCAAATGAGAACAGAAGTTCGAGAAATCGATATTTTTTCATCTTGAAAACTAAGATCTTTGACCTTAGCTACTGCTGCAAAGGAAGATTCTGAATACAAATTCGCTTAGCTTCTTCATTTTGAAGATTTTTTAAGTTTTTTTTTTCTATATGGATAACCACCCGATATAGATTGATTGGTCCTAAGCTTCCATGGCTTGGGATTGCTGTGTCTAGCTCTACTAGGTTTTTCTGTTAGGGATTTCTTTTCCTTAGCCGAGGTGTTTCAGTTTTTAGGCGCTGGAAGCTCGCCTTTCACCTATCATCACCTTTAAATTGTTTTCATTAGACTCTTTTACACACCTGGTGGTACAAGAAGACGCGGCAGACCAAGAGAGCGTACGATGAAAATCTTCCGGTTACCGTCTTATGCGTTGGGTTCCTAGGGAGCGGCCGTCATCTGACAAGACGGCGTCTTTCAAAATTATATGACAATGTTTTTCGTTACTATGGAAACCATATTGGCAATGTTCTCAACTGACATATCCACCGCCGTTTATTGTAGCGGCGTATCCGTAGGAAAACAACCCATTAGGTAGGAATACGCTTACGTCCGTCGTAGCGAAAGAGTGAACGTAGATTAAGTAATGTTATCGCACCAAAAAAAAGCAGCAGAAGACAGTCCAAAGTCTTTTTCGAATTCTTATGAATCAGTAAAAAATCTGAGATTAGGTAGGTACCTTACCTTACCAGTGGTCATTCTTGCACTCTTTAGAGTTATGGTCATCTTGTTTAGTGCACTTTGTCGTAGAACATTGTTCTACAGGCTTGTCTGTCTGCAGCCAGATGTACAGAGCTAAGGAGTATTGGAGCGATGTTCCGCTTTATTTGGACGGATTATAATTGTATCGGCGATCCGCCTCTGGGTCTTATTACCAGTACTCTCACCATCAATGTCACCTTTCCTTACTTTTAGCCTCTATGATTCCACCAAAAATAGTAAAATTAAAATAGTACCTATTTACTAGCGGTTTTTTTCGATCCCGCGCTGTTCTCGACCAGTTTCTCCCCGAAACTTTAGAAGGGAGAGCAGTGGAAGAAACGAAGAAGAAGGCTTTTCTTATTTTAAGTATATTTTATACTTTTCAGAAAATGTTAAAATAATATTTAATTATTATCGAATTAATCATAAAATAAATAAATTATAAAATCATTACCATACAAAGTATATAAGTATTTATTTATAAGCAATTAGAGTTGAATAAGTGATAACTACAAAATGAGAACAAAAATTGAGAAAAAATCGAATTCTCGATAAAATCGAGAAAAAAGGATACTATCTATGTCTACGAGTACCTTGTATGATAATATTTGCTTTTATATTTTGTTTACACTAGATACAAGCGTATTTTGTAGAGGAGAATGTTAGGTTGAAATGGGTCATCTGTTTAGACAGGAGTTGTACAAAACTTCAATGAAATATAATCTTTAAGATAATCCATGGGACATGTTTTTTTCCTATCCTATTCTTAGCAAACAAGGGGATGGTAAACCGTTTTTCTATTTATTTTTTTTTACCCATCATGCCGTGTCCCGTAAGGGGTAGGCAGAGAGAACGTAGGTACCTCCACTCTTTTCTATCCAAGCATACTTCTTTCGCTTCTTCCACCGACATAACATTTCTCACACACCCTCTCCTATTTCTCTTACTTCTTACCTGGCCTTCCTTGTGGACGGAATCGATGTGTTCGATCCTGCGTAATACTCATGACCTCGTCCCACAACATGTCCAAAACCCTCAGCTCTGCTTCCAAGGAGCAACACAAGGAGGGACACAGTATGAGATGATCTTTTTGTCTTAGAGATCCTGGTGGGAGAAAGATCAGCACTCTCCATTATTTTATATTGCTTGAAAACTGTTATTCGATGTTATTATGCCATAAAAGTCATTTAAATAGTTCAATCATAGTAATTGTACCAAGGTACTTTCAATGTGAAAAAAATACCTACCTGATATTTTTTTCGTCAAAAATGTTTCATTGCCAAATGTTTAGAATCTATGATATTTGTAGAATAAAGATAAAAAGTATTCACGTGTTATTTATAGATTTATCTATGTTTTTTTTTATCTTGGATTTTTATCGTTTCCAATATTTCTAGATTTGTCAACAATCAAACTGGTATCGATCCGAAATCCATCAAGATATATTTCCTCACATTTATATGTGAAAAATTTGAAAGAAAAATTACCTCATAGTGGAGAAACGTGTCACCATGATGTATGGAGAAAAGAGTAGACAAATTAAATATATTATACGAATATATAACAACTAATGACTCTAACAATTCATTACTGATGTTCGATTTTTAAATGAAACAAACCACTACGGACTTACGATAGTCTTCTCATTCTCATGATTAGGAGTTTCGGAGACTTAAACATTACCACCTAATGGCGAACGTTGTGTAAAGTGATCACACTAAGCCAGCCTTCGAAATAACAGTAATAGAAGACGGTTGTAAGCTCGTAGTGGTTTGTTCCATTTAAAATTCGAACATCAGTAATGAATTGTTAGAGTCATTAGTTGTTACATAATATTGGTTAAGATCTAGTCCTGAAAAATAGTCACAAGAATCTAGACAAAATTAGAACGTTGTGCACCAACGAGGCCAATAGGCAATAAAGATGAGACATTAACAAAAATGGATATACTTATATCCTGGCGCCAAATACATGACAGCAGTCGCAGTCTTTAAATTAAGTTGCTCTCTTGTTCTCAAAAATTTCCAATTTTTTCTCTGTATTTCATTAATAAAAAGGAATCTTTTAATTGCACCATTAGGTGTCATAAGGGGTCTAATTTTAAATAATATTTAATTTTAAATTTCGTTTCAATTGGAGGGATAAAATTAATTTTTTAAGAATGTGTCCTCTTTCCGGAAGGACTTTTTGTTTGCTTTTACTAAGTTTGGGATTTCCATAATAAGCACCTAGTATTTTTAGAAATGAAAGCCTCTGTCTGTTTCCTAGCCTACTTGAAATAAAATTGTCATGAGAGCGAGACTCCTTGAATACGAGACGTCTCTTTAACATTGTATTATTTCGAAACGATACAAGAGGTTTTCATGAAATAATAAATATTTTTGTATCACGAAGTTTTCGAAAACAAAAAAGAAAGCAAATAGTTATACCTACATATTATATTGTGATAGAGGGTCATATTCATGAAGAAAGTTGAGCACTTAAACATTTAATTAAATGTTTTTTACAATTTAAATTATTTATTTATTTTAACAAAATTTGCACCCATTATATGTAGGTGTTCACCAATTATAACTTAGTTTCATTAAATAACTACATAGCTTTCCCACTAAACGTTGTCCTGCGCATATTAAATTCGAAAGTCCTATGTCCTATACTTAGTAGCTCAATTATTTTGAACTAGCTTATACCCGTCTTGCTTTACGTTTTTTATTCCAATTTTCAGGCTTGATCGGTCGGTAATTAAACAGGTTCTAGTCTAGCTTCCCATTGCTTAACAGACCTCTATAACTGACATAAGCACAGAAAAAGAAGAAAAACACTTTTAATGTTTATTAAAAAGAAAGAAGAAAAATTATAGTTTGCCACTCACATGAAAAAAAACTGCATATATCATAATATGTTAGGTGAATCTCATACTCGATTCAATTTCACTGTTCAATCAAACCTACCTACATAATATTATGCTAGTTACTCTCTCTATGGTTTGAATCTTAGCTACATCCCTCTATGTGTGGAATGGTCCAAATTTTAGGTGATTGACTAATGATGAAGGCAGCTGTTTTACCGACCTAAAATAATATTATACGAACCTACCTACATAATTTGCAAGTTTTACTCTCTCAATGGTTTGAATCTTAGCTACATTCCCTACACCCTCTATATGTGATAAAGGCAGCTGTTTTACCGACCCCGAATGTCACTAAAATAAGTCAAACTTCAAAATGGAGGAATTCTTTTGCAAATTTTTTCATTAAATCTTTATTTATTGAGAATAATAAGATTTGAATAACATTTATATGTATAACAAATCAATCTCCAATTATTTTATTACATTTTCATACCGTAATACCAAGATTCCATTCAACGTTTACATGAGTAATTTTGTTTCCAAAAGATGGCTTACTGTCTTTTTGAGAAATTTGTATGAAGATCCTAAAAAAATAGAGTTTTTTAAATAGCTCTAAATATATTAAAGTTAATGCAGCAAATTGTATTTAAGAATCTTCTCCGGCATTTTGCACGTCTCTGCGCAGATTCATATCTGACGTAGCATTTGTATTTTGAGCGTGATGCTCCGACATACGATAAAAAGCAAATATACAAACATTTCTGAATTATTATGTAGATTAATTACCTTTTCCACAATTTACTTTCCATCCGCATTCTATCAATCGCACCAACTATCAAACAACTGACAGTTTCTGTCAAACGCCATAATTGGAATAAAATTTTATTGTATAAAGTTTTAAGAAGAGGTTTTCTTTATGCCCCGTAGAACTTTCTTTATTTTTTCTTTCACAAGAACCTTCTCCTGTTAATAGCATACACCAAAATAAGTAATTAGCGAAATTTGTCCAGCTGTTCACATGCGATACAATGACTACGGAAAACAGGGCCCCTATTTTTATGTTATAAGGTCAACCGGGACTAATTAATTGTCCCCGTTGCAAGGCTTTTGGATTTTTTTTTCGCTGCCTAGCTTTTCGATGTCACATGCATAACATTCTAAAGAATTTTTTGAACTGTCTACATGTTATGTTCTAACGTCATAACCTCCTTGGCTTACACGCTACAAATTTAATATTCATAATTTTTGACTTCTTAAAAGAACTTTTCTTGCCTTTGATCATCTGCGTCTAGTTCATTGTCCTTTTCACCAAGTGGACCTCTTCAGCAAGTTCTTGGTGAAAATTTAAATACAATTCTGTTGAAAATTTAAAATAATGGTACATATTTATACACCTGCGATATTTTTATTTATTTATTTTATTTTATTGGCTCATCTACAGGTTTTATTACAAATTTGTACAATTAATATATACATTTACAATTAACCCAATTACAGATGGCACATTTGTGCTCTAATATCAAGATGAAATATGCATTAAAAATAATATCACTTAAAGCTAATCAATAAAACAAATATTAGTGGCTTATTGGGGGAAGGAAAAAGGAAAGAAGGAATAAAATCTCTCCAAGGATGCAAATATTCATCCCACTACAAATCTACCGCCATCGATGCAATTCCAGTCTTAAATCTTAAATATGAGGAACTTAAACTGACAACATTGAAGGTGAGACGGGATCGGGAAGATCTTGTTAAAATATACAAGGTGTTACATGACCACTATTCCTGTGAACTTCTATCAAACATGTATTCAATGAACACTAATGTGCACCTAAGAGGACACCAGCAGAAATTTACATCAACAAGATTCTCTTCAGATTCTCGAAAAAACTTCTTGGCTTATGGAGCTGTCAGTGTTTGGAATTTGTTGACGAAGTTGGTGGTGCTTTCTATAACCAACTTGACTTGAGACTTGAAGAATCCCACCTAATGGCGAACGTTGTTAACGTAAAGTGATCACACTAAGCCAGCCTTCGAAATAACAGTAGAAGACGGTCGAAAGCCCGTTGTGGTTTATTCCATTTAAAAATCATTAATGAATTCTTAGGGTTTTTAGTTATTATATATTCGGAAAAAATTGTATTCAAAACCATAGCAAGCCATTCCGGCAGTTCGGCATTTTTCATTACACGGCAGGCCACCTTGCCTAGCGCAAATTTGTAATCGCACCTTATTTTACTCTTATTAAAATTTGTAATTAAAAAAAATGTAGCTATCAGGATGAAGGTTTTTTGATTAGTTTGCAAAATGGAATTTTCCCTAATAATAATTAATAGGTATTATTATTCGTTTAGAAGTAAAGTAATTAATTGAAGCCGATTCAGCTTAATATTTTGAGACTTAATTTATAAATTAAATCTTCGCATTATCAAGTGGTTACTTTCATTACAAAATTTATTACTAACTAATAATTATTTTACTCTAAAAATACCCAGGTGCTTTGCCTGAGATATATTTGTATGACGGTTTGATTAAAAACACGTATAAATAAATCAAAGGTTTCTCTGACGAAATACATGCGTTGCTAAAATGATGTACTCGTACCGTACATACAAGTTTCAACCTACATTAAACAAAGCATTGATATTCACCGCCAGATAACCGAGTGGACTGCAGAATGAATATTCACCTGAACATTTATATTTTGTAGCCTAATCTGTATGACGGTTTGATTAAAAACACGTATAAATAAATCAAAGGTTTCTCTGACGAAATACATGCGTTGCTAAAATGATGTACTCGTACCGTACATACAAGTTTCAACCTACATGAAACAAAGCATTGATATTCACCGCCAGATAACCGAGTGGACTGCAGAATGAATATTCACCTGAACATTTATATTTTGTAGCCTAATCTGTATGACGGTTTGATTAAAAACACGTATAAATAAATCAAAGGTTTCTCTGACGAAATACACGCGTTGCTAAAATGATGTACTCGTACCGTACATACAAGTTTCAACCTACATTAAACAAAGCATTGATATTCACCGCCAGATAACCGAGTGGACTGCAGAATGAATATTCACCTGAACATTTATATTTTGTAGCCTAATCTGTATGACGGTTTGATTAAAAACACGTATAAATTAATCAAAGGTTTCTCTGACGAAATACATGCGTTGCTAAAATGATGTACTCGTACCGTACATACAAGTTTCAACCTACATTAAACAAAGCATTGATATTCACCGCCAGATAACCGAGTGGACTGCAGAATGAATATTCACCTGAACATTTATATTTTGTAGCCTAATCTGTATGACGGTTTGATTAAAAACACGTATAAATAAATCAAAGGTTTCTCTGACGAAATACATGCGTTGCTAAAATGATGTACTCGTACCGTACATACAAGTTTCAACCTACATTAAACAAAGCATTGATATTCACCGCCAGATAACCGAGTGGACTGCAGAATGAATATTCACCTGAACATTTATATTTTTTAGCCTAATCTGTATGACGGTTTGATTAAAAACACGTATAAATAAATCAAAGGTTTCTCTGACGAAATACATGCGTTGCTAAAATGATGTACTCGTACCGTACATACAAGTTTCAACCTACATTAAACAAAGCATTGATATTCACCGCCAGATAACCGAGTGGACTGCAGAATGAATATTCACCTGAACATTTATATTTTGTAGCATAATCTGTATGACGGTTTGATTAAAAACACGTATAAATAAATCAAAGGTTTCTCTGACGAAATACATGCGTTGCTAAAATGATGTACTCGTACCGTACATACAAGTTTCAACCTACATTAAACAAAGCATTGATATTCACCGCCAGATAACCGAGTGGACTGCAGAATGAATATTCACCTGAACATTTATATTTTGTAGCCTAATCTGTATGACGGTTTGATTAAAAACACGTATAAATAAATCAAAGGTTTCTCTGACGAAATACATGCGTTGCTAAAATGATGTACTCGTACCGTACATACAAGTTTCAACCTACATTAAACAAAGCATTGATATTCACCGCCAGATAACCGAGTGGACTGCAGAATGAATATTCACCTGAACATTTATATTTTGTAGCCTAATCTGTATGACGGTTTGATTAAAAACACGTATAAATAAATCAAAGGTTTCTCTGACGAAATACATGCGTTGCTAAAATGATGTACTCGTACCGTACATACAAGTTTCAACCTACATTAAACAAAGCATTGATATTCACCGCCAGATAACCGAGTGGACTGCAGAATGAATATTCACCTGAACATTTATATTTTGTAGCCTAATCTGTATGACGGTTTGATTAAAAACACGTATAAATAAATCAAAGGTTTCTCTGACGAAATACATGCGTTGCTAAAATGATGTACTCGTACCGTACATACAAGTTTCAACCTACATTAAACAAAGCATTGATATTCACCGCCAGATAACCGAGTGGACTGCAGAATGAATATTCACCTGAACATTTATATTTTGTAGCCTAATCTGTATGACGGTTTGATTAAAAACACGTATAAATAAATCAAAGGTTTCTCTGACGAAATACACGCGTTGCTAAAATGATGTACTCGTACCGTACATACAAGTTTCAACCTACATTAAACAAAGCATTGATATTCACCGCCAGATAACCGAGTGGACTGCAGAATGAATATTCACCTGAACATTTATATTTTGTAGCCTAATCTGTATGACGGTTTGATTAAAAACACGTATAAATAAATCAAAGGTTTCTCTGACGAAATACATGCGTTGCTAAAATGATGTACTCGTACCGTACATACAAGTTTCAACCTACATGAAACAAAGCATTGATATTCACCGCCAGATAACCGAGTGGACTGCAGAATGAATATTCACCTGAACATTTATATTTTGTAGCCTAATCTGTATGACGGTTTGATTAAAAACACGTATAAATAAATCAAAGGTTTCTCTGACGAAATACATGCGTTGCTAAAATGATGTACTCGTACCGTACATACAAGTTTCAACCTACATTAAACAAAGCATTGATATTCACCGCCAGATAACCGAGTGGACTGCAGAATGAATATTCACCTGAACATTTATATTTTGTAGCCTAATCTGTATGACGGTTTGATTAAAAACACGTATAAATAAATCAAAGGTTTCTCTGACGAAATACATGCGTTGCTAAAATGATGTACTCGTACCGTACATACAAGTTTCAACCTACATGAAACAAAGCATTGATATTCACCGCCAGATAACCGAGTGGACTGCAGAATGAATATTCACCTGAACATTTATATTTTGTAGCCTAATCTGTATGACGGTTTGATTAAAAACACGTATAAATAAATCAAAGGTTTCTCTGACGAAATACACGCGTTGCTAAAATGATGTACTCGTACCGTACATACAAGTTTTCAACCTACATTAAACAAAAGCATTGATATTCACCGCCAGATAACCGAGTGGACCTGCAGAATGAATATTCACCTGAAACATTTATATTTTGTAGCCTAATCTGTAT
The DNA here is from genome assembly GCA_963576905.1 of Mystacides longicornis. Classification (NCBI taxonomy): domain Eukaryota; kingdom Metazoa; phylum Arthropoda; class Insecta; order Trichoptera; family Leptoceridae; genus Mystacides; species Mystacides longicornis. The sequence continues at coordinate 9,582,913 of OY756439.1, read as the reverse complement.
GACGGTTTTGATTAAAAACACGTATAAATAAATCAAAGGTTTTCTCTGACGAAATACATGCGTTGCTAAAAATGATGTACTCGTACCGTACATACAAGTTTTCAACCTACAATTAAAACAAAAGCATTGATATTCACCGCCAGATAACCGAGTGGACTGCAGAATGAATATTCACCTGAAACATTTATATTTTTGTAGCCTAATCTGTATGACGGTTTGATTAAAAAACACGTATAAATAAATCAAAGGTTTCTCTGACGAAATACATGCGTTGCCTAAAATGATGTACTCGTACCGTACATTACAAGTTTCAACCTACATTAAACAAAGGCATTGATATTCCACCGCCAGATAACCGAGTGGACTGCAGAAATGAATATTCACCTGAACATTTATATTTTTTAGCCTAATCTGTATGACGGTTTGATTAAAAACACGTATAAATAAATCAATAGGTTTCTCTGACGAAATACATGCGTTTGCTAAAATGATGTACTTCGTACCGTACATAACAAGTTTCAACCTGACATTTAAACAAAGCAATTGATATTCCACCGCCAGATAACCGAGTGGGACTGCAGAATGAATATTCTACCTGAAACATTTATATTGACGGTTTGATTCAAAAACACGTATAAATAAATCAAAGGTTTCTCTGACGAAATACATTGCGTTGCTAAAATGATGTACTCGTACCGTACATACAAGTTTCAACCTACATTAAACAAAGCATTGATATTCACCGCCAGATAAACCGAGTGGACTGCAGAATGAATATTCACCTGAACATTTATATTTTGTAGCCTAATCTGTATGACGGTTTGATTAAAACACGTATAAATAAATCAAAGGTTTCTCTGACGAAATACATGCGTTGCTAAAATGATGTACTCGTACCGTACATACAAGTTTCAACCTACATTAAACAAAGCATTGATATTCACCGCCAGATAACCGAGTGGACTGCAGAATGAATATTCACCTGAACATTTATATTTTGTAGCCTAATCTGTATGACGGTTTGATTAAAAACACGTATAAATAAATCAAAGGTTTCTCTGACGAAATACATGCGTTGCTAAAATGATGTACTCGTACCGTACATACAAGTTTCAACCTACATTAAACAAAGCATTGATATTCACCGCCAGATAACCGAGTGGACTGCAGAATGAATATTCACCTGAACATTTATATTTTGTAGCCTAATCTGTATGACGGTTTGATTAAAAACACGTATAAATAAATCAAAGGTTTCTCTGACGAAATACATGCGTTGCTAAAATGATGTACTCGTACCGTACATACAAGTTTCAACCTACATTAAACAAGCATTGATATTCACCGCCAGATAACCGAGTGGACTGCAGAATGAATATTCACCTGAACATTTATATTTTGTAGCCTAATCTGTATGACGGTTTGATTAAAAACACGTATAAATAAATCAAAGGTTTCTCTGACGAAATACACGCGTTGCTAAAATGATGTACTCGTACCGTACATACAAGTTTCAACCTACATTAAACAAAGCATTGATATTCACCGCCAGATAACCGAGTGGACTGCAGAATGAATATTCACCTGAACATTTATATATTACTAATTTAATCGCAAGAGGTTACTTCCGAAAGATTAAAAGAGAATAATAACGTTAACGTTAACTAAATTATTGTATACATAAATTTATTGTTTAAATGAATAAATAAATAAAAAATAAATGTACCGCGTTAGTAGGTATTGTCAATTTTATTAAAGTAAGAACTTTAGTTTATTACCTACAGCTGAGAATGTTCTAACAAAACAATCTACATACGGGTAGAACCCGCTCCCGCGTGGTAGCAAAGTGAACCTAATACTATTGAAATTGGAATAGATTTCTTTCTAATAAATTCTCACCATAGAGTAGACGAAAATTTAAGGTACCGAAAGTCATCAATCACGCGTCGAATCTAAATTATAGTTGTGACATGTGATGGCGGGTTACCCGTATTAACCCTGTTCCCTTTCAGAATCTTTGAATCAGGTCCTGGTTTTTGACTGGTCTTGGTCACAGATAGTCCGATGCATTTACTGACACTACTTTTCTTCCTTTCCTTCGTAAACCCTCTCATGTCCATTGTTGGACAAAGGCTTCCCCTGCGACTTCCACCGCTCTCTGTTCTACCACAGCCGCATCCACCAGCTCTCGGAAATCTCTCTCTGGCCACATGACCAGCCCAACTCCACTTTTGTCTGGCGACCTTTTTAACCCTATCGGTGACTCCGGTTTTCTATCTTATCCAGGTATTAGCCTTCCTGTCACTCAATGAGATACCTACATAGCATCCTCCCCCTCCATGGCTCGTTTTGTCACAGCTAATGCATGTAATATTCTTTTAATGAACGCAAAAGATTCACAGCCACATCCCCGTTTCACACAAGCGTCTTTTCGCTTTAGAAACGG